>OY288281.1:47203375-47761013 GCA_958450335.1 Hibiscus tridactylites
AACCTTGTATTGAATTAAAGAACGAGACGAAGCGGTTTAGGCAGGATATTTTCAAGCCAAGGCATAAACCTAGAGCTCTTAAAAATCAGTACCTATCAGTTTTTCGTGATCAAATGAGTAACTAGATGATTGATAGGGTGAACGACGACAATAAAGAAGAATCTTGGCGGCAGGCAAGAGTGAACGACAACAATGATCTTCGGCAAAAACGAAGGCGGCTACCAAAAAAAGGGTTTAGGGATTAATTTAGGGATTGTGAAGGATGATCATTTTAATTCTATTGCTTTGAGTTAAAAGATTAAAAAATATTATAAAATAAAAATATGAGAGATAATTTATTTTAAATTCTAATTTTAATTTAAATAATTATTAATTGTATGTCTAGTCTTACAAATTTTTAATCTTTATTTAATAATCATAAAAAATTAATGATGCTCAGTGATGTATTATGTTAGTAATAGTCAGTGGTGTGCACCACCCGTCGTAGTATTTTCTAATTTAATAAACAAATTTATTAAAAAGCAAATTGAACTTGCACACCTTCTTACTTGTCAAATGGGTGGAATTAGTGACTCGACCGTTTGATGAGTAAACAAAATAATCCATGCAGGATATTTAAATCAAGAAAAATGTAAATGGTTTAGCTACGTATTATATTTTACAATTTAGTTTTTTTCAATTTTTTAATTCGAATCAAGTTTATAAGAGTTGCTTCAAATTTTTGAATTTTTATATAAATTTAATTGTAATATTTATCATGTTATAATACAATTTAATTCTAATTTAAATGATTTTCTCTAATAATATAAGATATGCATATATATATATATATATTCATTTTTTTCATATGTAGAATATATTTTTTATATCGCTATATATAAAAAAAATTGAGCGACTCGATTCGAACTTAAAAATTAATACACTAATTACTAAAAAATTTAAGTTATTCAAATTTTCATTTTACAAACTTTATTTGAAATTTTATTGAGTCAAGTTTATAAAATTTCGAGTTGAGTTGAGTCAAGACGAGTCGAGTGTTTTCGCCTTGAATCAATTCTTTTCTAATCGAGTTTTACGCACCCATAATAGTGGATACGAATGGTTATAGTAATTGCTTGTCCTGCTCCACCTCGTCCATTACACAAATTTATCATTTTATCCAAATACATATATAATTATTAAAAAGAAAAGGCTATAAAAATGTGTTATACAAAAAAAAACTATTTTTACTTTATGTTTAAAGTTTAAACAATTGCAAAAAAAAAAAGTTTTGGTCTTCATATTTTAATATTTTCCCGAAAATTATGATTATACATTTACCTGTCTTAAAACTTAAAAAAAAATCAGAAATAACTAACAAAATCAAATAAAAACGTAGTAGGACAGAACAAGGATGAAAAATTCAACATCTATGAAAGTGGTAGTGTGTTTCAAGATTACATATCTATAATAGAACCTATTTGTGATTTTTTCCCTCCCGGTTAGTAATCCGGATTGACCTACGTTGCACATCTAACTTTGATAGGTAAGTCTCTCATCGTGAATTTTCTACATACAAAAGGCCCCGAACTCGAGACCTACTTAAGTGATACCAAGTTGCTTACTGCTTGAACCAATCCCGTTGGTACCTAATTGTGAATTTTAACTTTACAAATAGGATTCAAAAACTGTCATGTATTTTATTTATTTAATTTTTATTTCTTAATAGTAATAAAAACAGGAGATAGCTTCTTATCCTGATTTGATGACCAATTTTGAATCAATAATGTGGCATGATAAATCATAGACGTAAAAGAGAAGCTGTTCAGCAAAACATTATTCAGAAATCCAAAATCCAAATGCAGTAAAACTAGATCCCTCAACAATGCTTTGCAACCAGCATCAGGTCCTATGGTGGGAAACTATGGTTTAATTTTTTTATGTTGACATTCTCCTACAATAGACTCTTTCAAACTCAATCTAAATGCCATTACACACCAAATTCAGACATGAACATCTTCAACACAATGTCATGTACCATGAAAGATATCTAGAATGGCCTCTGGAAGCTTCCTATATTGAATAGTGTATGTATATATGCAGCATCACTCACAAAAGGGATGTGAGCATACCTACCAGCCAGAGCACACCTAACACATCCCAACAATGCGAAGATGAAACAGAATCCGATGCCGGCCCAGAAGTGCATCCCGAACATGCCATTATAGTGTATCAATGGGAAAAAGTTGCTCGTATACCACACTAACTGCAAGCTGGTTTCCAATAACATGCCCATCATCAGGTGGAACCTAATGAAGTGAGGCCAGTCTTTGTTTTTCACGATCCCAATGTATCCGAAGTAGCAGTATATCATTGAGAACCATGGGGGAAATCTCTTTATGGTTCCTGGGACGAAATAAATCAAGTTTTCAAACATCTCGTAATGTTCTAGGAAGGGCTGAATAAAATATCCGGTATCGGAAATCTGCAAAGCTATTAAGTAGGGAACACATGCCAAAGTCCTCCGCCACCACTCGGGCTTCTCGGTTATCACAGGGTAACTGAATTTGAATATATCATCCTTGTATGCTCTTGTTGTTACGAGAGACCTCTGCGGTCTAGGTAAGACATTGGCTTTATGCCACAAGTCACCTTCATTTTCACCTAAAAACTGCATTGATGAGGCAGAAACGTCTGCAACTTCACCTAAAAACTGCAATGATGAGGCAGAACGGTGTTTATCCCGCGAGCCTGCCAACGATTACAATTATTAAAACATGTTTTTTCCACAAACATATCGGCCATGAAAATCCTTTATGCAAAATAGGATACCTTTAGAAAGCGGGAAATCCAGTGCACTCTTGTTGCTTGAAAACGTAGGAATTCGAGGGGCCTGCAAACTCGAGCTGAATGCAGCAACCGAGGGCTTATATCCAAGGTGGACACTGCTCCTGCATCGGTTTAAAATCGAATACCTAGACCTGGTCGAGTACAGATGTTATCAAGCAGGACATAATTCAGCATACAAAAAGAAGCAAACAAGAAACAAGAATGTTTCAATGGCATGACCAATTAAATAAACAAAGCCTTCTAACAATTGTAGCAGTTGGTTCCTATGATAAGAACAGCGGATCGATTATAACAGCGAAAAACATGCCCAATAGTAAATCAGATTAAAAGTTTGACAATTAACTGTGAAAAGTTCGTTCAAATACATAACTATTAGTGTGTACAATTTCAAAAATCGAAGCAAGGGACCCTAATCAATGTATCAATGGTCCAGATTGAAATTAAGCTGTTTATTAAGAGCCTTAGTAAAAAAAAAACAGAGAAACAAACAAAAAGCATAACCGAAGATGCCCGAAAACCCTAGAAAGGCTAAATACGAATGGAACATATACATTTAACTGATGAAAACCACAAAACATAAACCTTTATAAGAATCCCAATAAATCAATTTGACTTAAAATGAAAAACGGAGTACCGAAGGCCGGCGAAGGATTGGGAGACGGCGAATTTGGTGTGGGTTGGGGCAGAGAGAGTAGCAGTGGTCGGAGCCATGTTTAGAGGCGAGTCTCTCGTCGGAGCGACTCGACGACGCAAGAAAAACGAAATATATACTTTGCATGCAAGAAAACATATGATATTTATACATATATAGGGGCCTAGGTTGTTCTGGAACCTGTATGCTTTAGTCAATAACGGGCTTTTGAATTTTCTGTCGGACCAAATCTTTAAGAGCTATATTTCTTTTATTTATGGACTTTTGTTCATGGGCCTAAACATTTATTCTTAATAAGTATAAGGATTCGAATCCTGCATTGTAAATACTGTAAAAGGTAAAGTACACATACGGTCACTGAATTTTGGTAAAAAAAATAAAATGGTAATCAAACTTTCAAAAATCACAAAATGGCAATTAAACTTTATGTTTTATAACAAAATGGTAACTAGACGTTAAATGTCGTTAAGTGGTTGTTATAAACTTTAGCATAATTACATATTTAGTCCTTCATATTTATACATTCAATTAATTTAATCCTAATTCGAAACAATTCACTAAATTTAGCCCTCGTTATTTACGCATTCTTTCAATTTGGTCCTTAAAGCAAAATTCTAAAGTATGGTAACATGATAAATAATTACAATTAATTTTTTATAGGAACTCGAAAACTCGACTCGACTCAAATCGAAAAAATTTCAAATAAAGTTTGAGTTGTAAAATATGATGCGTCAACTCGAATAACTTAAATTTTTTTGATTCGACTGATCGAACGCCCATCCCTATCTTAAGATATGACGCGTCAACTCGAATAACTCTATATTCGAATATTTTAAATCATTTTTCTTTTAAATCGAATATTTTTTAAAATAGAATATTTAATATTTTCATATTTAAATCACATTGATTATTTAATAACAACTTTAAATATTCGATTTAAAAGAAAAAATGATTTAAAATATTCAAATATTTAATTAAATTTTTATAGGAACTCGAAAACTCGACTCGAATCGAAAAAATTTCAAATAAAGTTTGAGTTGTAAAATATGACGCGTAAACTTGAATAACTCGAATTTTTTTTACTCGACTCAATCGAACGCTCACATCTATCTTAAGATATGACGCGTCAACTCGAATAACTCGAAATATTCAAATATTTTAAATGATTTTTTATTTTAAATCAAATATTTTTTAAAATAGAATATTTAATAATTTCATATTTAAATCCCATCGAATATTTAATAACTAATTTAAACATTCAAGTTAATTTAAAAATATTCAATTTAAAAGAAAAAAATTGATTTAAAATATTCGAATATTTAATTAAATTTTTATAGGAAATCGAAAACTCGACTCGAATCGAAAAAATTTCAAATAAAGTTTGAGTTGTAAAATATGATGCGTCAACTCGAATAACTCGAAATTTTTTGGCTCGACTCGATCGAACGCTCACCTCTATCTTAAGATATGGCGCGTCAACTCGAAATATTCGAATATTTTAAATCATTTTTTCTTTTAATAACTACTTTAAATATTCAATTTAATTTAAAAATATTCGATTTAAAATATCCTAATATTTAATAAATATTTAAAGTAGTTATTAAATATTTGAATATTTAAAAGAAAAATATTTAAAATAGTTATTAAATATTCGAATATTTTCAATCATTTTTTCTTTTAAATCGAATATTTTTAAATTGAATTGAATATTTAAAGTAGTTATTAAATATTTGATGTGATTTAAATATTCTATTTTAAAAAATATTCGATTTAAAAGGAAAAAATGATTTAAAATATTCGAATATTTTGAGTTATTCGTGTTGACGCGTCATATCTTAAGATAGAGATGAGCGTTCGATCTAGTCGAGTCAAAAAATTTCGAGTTATTCGAGTTGTCGCGTCATATTTTACAACTCAAACTTTATTTGAAATTTTTTCGATTCGAGTCGAGTCGAGTTTTTGAGTTCCTATAAAAATTTAATTGTAATTATTTATCATGTTACCATACTTTGAATTTTTTCTTTAAGACCAAATTGAAAGAATGCGTAAATAACAAGGGCTAAATTTAGTGAATTGTTTCGAATTAGGACTAAATTGATTGAATGTATAAATATGATGGACTAAATATGTTATTATACCAAAGTTTATAACAGCCACTTAACGGTACTTAACGTCTAGTTACCATTTTGTTATAAAACATAAAGTTTAATTGCCATTTTGTGATTTTTGAAAGTTTAGTTACCATTTTGTTTTTTTTACCAAAGTTCAGTGACCGTCTGTGTACTTTACCCTAAAGTAAATTAAGTTGAGAGGATTGTCTCATGATAAGCCTTTACAGTATACAATTTAAATTAGTCTGCCAATGTGGTGGATATAGGTGATTATATAACAAAAATTATTAAGTTGTAATAATTATTATGCGGGTTGAATTAATATTCGGTTAAATTTAAAACCTAATGCCAACTAAAACTAAAATGATGTCCCTAGTCGACACTATTAACTTAGTTGACAAAATATATTTCATGTTAAATATATAAACACAACATTCTATTTAAAGAAAAGTATTCATCTAGTATATGTCGAACATAATTTATTGAATAAAGTCCAAGATATAATTTACTAAATCATGTTAAACATATAATTTTTTTAATAATGATACATATAAATTGATATAGATAACGAATTTGAATATTTAAATTTCGAATCAAAATAAATTAAAATTTGGATATTGAATAGAATCCAAATCGGTTGAAATTACTAAATTTAATATATGAATATACAAAAATAATTTAGTATACATATAATGTATACATACAGTAAGTTTTTTTTTTTTGAATAGTCTACAAGGACGGAGCCAGGAATTGGGGTTAAGGGGCAAATTATAAATGTTTGAAAGTGGGAGGACAAATTCATAAATAAACCAAATTTTAAAAAAATTTAAATAAGGGGACAAAAGTGGAAAAAAAATCTTCAGGGGTGGGGAGGGGTCCCTGATAGTGTAAAGGTAATTACAAGGTAGTATGAAATACCTTCAATTTTGGTTAGTGACCAAAATAAATAAAATGAAAAGTTTAGGGGTAAAAGTGTAAACTTAAGAAAATTTCAAGGATTAAATTGTAATTTTTAAAAGTTATGTATTTTAACCCCGTAAATGAATAGTTCGCCCCCAAGAATGATATTTTTGTGTTACTCGAATTTTTGGTACGAAATTCGTATTAAAAGCTATAAGGAGTTAAATTTGAGGAAAAGTTCAGATAATCGAATTGAATCGAATAATTTCAGATATTTTATTTAAAATATCTAACAAGGGCCAAAAGCACAAAACAAGATGTGCAAGGCTTTGCAATTAAGCTCCATCTCCTTGCGATCGTCAGCACTCCACTCCGCTTTGCTTCTTTGAGGCACGAATGAACCATCTTCAACTATGTCTCATAGCTTGTAGTCTCTTGATTTGATAAAGAACTTCATCTTTGTCTTCCAATAGGCATAATGGGTTCCGTCAAAGAAAGGCGGTTTGTCGATTGATTGTGCCATTTGAGCCTGTTGATGAAATAGTGATCGAGCTTGCTGGATCTTCTCAATAGGATGTGAATCCCCTTCGATTGAACCAAGCTCTGATACCAATTGTTGAGTTGAGAGGTGCTCGATTCGATCAACCGATGTGGCTCACCAAGTGGTGGAGAGGTGGATTTTTGGGTGGAAGGGTTGTGGAAGCTAAAGGATAATTGACACAATGATTTATAGTGGTTCAACCTTCTAACCAAGGTCTACATCCTCTACCTTAGCTCCCCACTAAGGATTTCCAATCAATCCACTATTGATTCGTCCCCTTTTCTAGGCTTAGGAGGAAACCATTTACACCGATCAAGCTTTCTACTCAAAGCCTTGATCAAACCCTCTCTTACAAAGAGATAATAAAAGCAAACTCAAATTCCTCTAATAGGTGTTTGTTTGCACAATTAAAGCACTCACCCAAAACCTAAAACACTTGAGCAAATTTGACAATTTTGGCTCACAAGTGTTTGTCTATACAATAAATGACAATTTAAGCTCTAAGACAATTCTTGATCATTTGTTGATTGACAATATGAGCATTAACCTTTACTTGATGCTTGGAGATCCCTTTTGTGACACCCCCAACCCGGGACGAGAGTTAAGGGCGTCGCCGGAACAGAAAGGCGGACAAACGGAACATATCAGACAATTGCGGAAGTATTTCGGAAAACATGATATTATTTTAATCAGCATTTCATATTAATGCGCACGCGGAAAAATGGGCTAACAAAAACTTAAACATACTTTCACTTATCTCGTTACTAATTTTCGGGCCAATTTAAAACTTTTATTTTTATTATCATTTTACTAATGCAATTAAGCCATAAAGTCGAACACTTAATTAACCGATTACATGCCATTCGAAAACCCTTAATTAAATGGTCTAGGTGATTTCGAATTAATCCAAAATTACCAAATATTTAAGCAAGCCAATTTTCATGCAACACATAATAGATTTCAATTTCATATCATGGCATTTGATTTCCTTTACTTAGGACTTACAAAATAACATAGCTTATATGCCCCTAAACATGTCAAGCAATCGACTATGGACAACAAAAAGGGTCGACACAACCACTAGCTTGACTTACATTTTATACACAAAAATAATGAGGCTATCTACTTAGATACAAAACATGATTCTAGCCTCCTAACCAAGCATCACGGAGCATGTAATTTCAAACACCATTTTAAACTTAAGTTACGACCAAATAAAACAAAACGGATCCTGAGACAGACTTGAAAGCCACCATCTAGGAGTCTAAAGATAAGACTTAGATCGTACATATTTCAGAACTGTGAACTTGAGAACTTGATAACTTTGATCCAACGAAAGCTAACTTTAGGGTCCGAGCTATCCTGCTAAGGTTGGGAAGAAGAAAACAACGGAGTGGTAAGTACAAAAAGTACTTAGCGAGGTAATACTAAAACTAATTCATTCTTGAGCTTTAGCGTGTTCAAGCATTGAGATTACTTAGCTAGGTTTATTAACAATTCGGTTTCACCCAACTAAGCTCACATAAAATTCATACACATAGCATCATACATGTCATTTCAACATTCATAGCACATGCTCGAATACATAGCATATCAAAATAATTTATCACATGCTTGCACATAATTCGATCAATAGCATAATTCAATCCAATTTCAGCATACTTGATATCATGCTTAACAATTGAATAAATCAAGATCACATGCTAAATCATACATAGCATTTTTAACTTATCAAATCGAAATCACAAATTCATCAAAGCATATCATTCGAATGACCTCAAATTATCATTCAAAAATCAGAATTTCTTAATTCTTAATCACATATATTCGAATAGGGTTATTACCCAAATTTCACATAATCGAACTTGTAAGCATTTCATATGCTTCATATCGTAATCGGATAGGACCAATGTCCACATATCATAGCACTTCATTTCATAACATATTCGGAAAGGATCAATGTCCACATAGCATAGCATTTCATATCACATCATATCATGTTAAGTCACATTATCTTTTATCCACTTCATAAGCTTAATTAACTTAGCAAGTTCCATTCAATTCATGCACTTCATATCACATGGAAATTCATTTCATTTCTTTAATATGGTTTCATAGCTCAAACATTCAATTTAACGTTTTGCCCATGGTAGAATAGTCGTAACAGAAATTCGAGCCATCAGAAGGGTAATCACACATATCGGAGTTTTGTTGCCCGCGGCAACGTCATAAATTGCACAAAGCAATATCAAAGGGGATGCCCATAGCATCGTGTGTCTCGAACAGCAATCAAGATCACACATCTTATCAAGAGTACACAAAGTACTATCAAAGATTGCACAAAGCAATATCGGAGGGTGAGCTCAGACTCTAGGCATGTCGTTCTTATCTAGAACGTCCAAACGACCAAGGGCGAAATCTTGTTAAGTGATTAGTCCATCAATTCATTTCATGAACATTTTTCAGAATTCACTTTGCATGCTCATTCAATCATAATATCAAGCATGGCAGCAACATCATTCATACATAATCATATGCATCTTCAAGCATAGCATAATCATAACATAGGGCAGTCCACATATTCATTTTATCAAATACGATCAAGAATCCATTTCATGCTTTTCTATCATACAATCATTCACATGAGAAGTCCACATTTGCACATACTTAATCAATTATCAAAATCCAAATCAACATAAAATTCATGGCATTTAGCATCATATAAAACAGTCCACATATCGCACACAATCAAACATATATCACAAAGTTCAATCATGCATCCAAGTTCCTTTATATCTCCTTCCATTACTAAACACATTACCGGATAGCATTTAGTCCAATTTCATACATATAAAATATAAATTACAGAAAATTAAAGTGGTTCGGACACTAGTCCCAACCCTAAGACAAAATTACACTCACGATCCTTAAGCTTGATCTCGAATTGAGATGCCTTTGCTTCTTCCTTTCGAACGATCGATCCTAGCTTCCTCCGAAGTTTCTTCGCTATTCCGATCTTAACTCTCAACATTAAACAAATACACTATATTAGGAAGCAATTCAACCATAATTACTTCACAATTCAAGCATGAACTCCTAATTTTCAATTCTGACTTTTTCATTAAACTAGTTCGAGGACTAGTTATCGTTTTAATCATAACTTTTTAATTACTAATCCAAAATTAACATATCATATACCGTTGGAAAGGTATTAAACCCAATATTTCAGTCACATTAACCTCATATTTTTATCTTATTCGGATTAATACAGTTTATTACTTATTTATACTCATTTCGGCAATTTTGGACAGCATGCACTGCCCGACTTTAAAAATTCATATCTTTCAATTTACATACTGAAATCGAGTTCCGTTTTCTCTCAATGATTCTAGACATACCAAAGTTTATACGGTATAATTTTCAGTTTCAAATACCCTATATTCGATTTTTGGTGAATTTCCAAAGTTACTGTTTTTACATTGAACACCACTGGACAGATTTCTTAATTAACACTTTAGCTTGAACATACACTTAACTACATACTTTAATCTAAATTTCCTTCATGGTATGAATTATTCTAATTTTCCATGGTATTTTTACAGTCCATGTAAATTTCCAATTTCAACATTTAGGCATGCAAATTACCGATTTCTTCAAATCAGTCCCCAATCTTCACAAATTTCGATTTCATGACCGTCTTTAGTCCTAATCAAAAATATCATCTTTCTAATTCATTTTTCCAACAACCATTAAACTTTTATAACAAAATATTCATTCCTTGACAAATTTCTCCTAGTAAACATTTTCAGATTTTTGATTCTTAGCAACTTTCCAAAAGCTCAAGATTTTATATTTCTTTCAAAACAGTCCCCTTTTTACTCTATTCATGTGTTCTTGAAAGGTTTTAACATTTTTCCATATTTTATCTTGTTATTACATTCAAAACTCATATATCTTCATGTTCATATAAATCTTAGGTTTGCATGCATGATTTTTTAACTCAACTGAAAACTACAAAGAGTAGGAGACTTACTTTCTTTAATCTCTTGACAACATTAGCTACTTTCTTCAATATCCTAGCTTAATCTTCCTTCATGCAACCGAAAATTTCACAAATTTTTTGCTCTCAATATGGCTGACTATTGAGCTTCTCTCCTCCCCTATATTTTCCCTTTCTTCACGGCAAAGAAGAGCAAAATGAGGAAGGATGACAAGCTTTCATCATATGGTTGATTTGATGGCTCTTCAATTTACCTATAAGCCCTTTTTACTAATTCTTTTATCCTTAATTTACTAAGGGCAGCCCCAAGGATAATTTATCTTTGACATGCAATTTTTACTATTTAAGTGTCTTTTAATTTAATCACTAAATTGCTTTGTTACAAGCTTTATTAAATTTTATCAATTTCATCCAATTTTTAAGGAGTACAATGTTATTTAATTTCTTTCGTATTCTTTTAATTCCACCTTTTAGGTATAGACATCACTAATTCGATTTCATTAGTTTACCAATCGGCTAGACTAATTAATTCGATTCTAATTTCTTTTCTAATCCGAATTGGTGCACTAATTGCCCAATTAAGGACTTTAGGGACCAAATTGCATAATTCATAAATTCGCAAGCTCAATTGCTTCTAAGAATAAATAAAATAATTAAATTCTACGGCTTTAAATTCTAGGACGGAAATGTGGGTGTTACACCTTTTATACTCCTTGATGAGTTTATAGCCGTTGCTAGCCGTTGGGATTGAACTTGAGCCGTTGGGGAGTATAATTCCCACCATAAATGCAGTTCTGCAGCTTACCGTTTCGAAACGCTCGAACCCGTTTCAAAACACCCTTTTAGTAGAAAGAGCCATTGTAGTCTGACAAGGCACCCATTTCGGAACGCCCCCTGGACGTTTCGGAACACGTATCGAAACGCCTAGACTCGTATCGAAACGCCCTGCATTTAAATGTTAGTTGGGAAATAGTCGTTGGGGTTTATGACCGTTGTGGTCGAAGCCACGTAGGCGTATCGAAACGACATAACCCGTTTCGAAACGCTGGGCAAAAATCTCATCCAGGGTATGCCCGTTTCAAAACTCGTATCGAAACACTTTTGCTACTGGAATACATCGTATCGAAACGCCCTAAGGTGTTTCGAAACGCCTTGAAGGTTTTGTGAAATTTGACTTTGAAAAACATGTTAAACCCTTTTAAAACATCACTAAACATGGTTTCAAGTTATTTGGACTTTGGAAATAGTTTTGAATTCTTTTTAAATCAGTCCAAAACATTTTTCAATTATTATATCAAAACATTAGTTCTACAGTTTCACCAAAAGAACTAGTCACACGTATACCAACATCCAAAGACTCAACAGGCAAGCCAAGCATTTGAGCATGTTCACGCAATATGTACGAGTGTGTAGATCTAGAATCAAACAGAGAAAGTAATGACAAAGACTGCAAAGTAAAGGTACATGCGATCACATCAGTGTCATTCCTCCCTTCACGATGGGTATACACTCTGGCCTGGCCACCTCCTTCGGGCTGAACAGCTACTACATGTGCTACATTCCTCGCATCATCATCTCTACGCTGGAAATTGCCACGACCGCACCCATGGCCTCTCTATGGCTCAACTGCTCTCACTAGAGTCTGCTACTCTCTCATCGGCCGAGGACAATCCCGTTTCATGTGCCCACAGGAACCACAATTCCAGCACGTACCAACATTGCCCCCAACACTCTCTCGTGTGCCTCCTGCCACATCGATTACATTCAAGGGTACGAATGAAAGCATTCGACTCTTGTTAGCCTCTCTCTGGATTACCTCCCTCACGTCTAGCATCCACATGAGACCTTCGATCCCTCGGCCTCTTAAAACGATCCCTTCCAGCATCAAAACCCGCAGCTCGCTTTCCTGAGCTAGATCCTTCTGCTCGACTCGCCAGATCAAGGTTCAGCTCAATGTCCTTGGCTCGAGTGACCAGGACATCAAAATCAAAGTAATCCGATGCAAGCATATATGTCTTCACATCAGCCACCAGCCAATATCTGAAATGCTCACATCTCTCCCGTTCATTAGGGATCAATTCCGGTGCATATTGGCTAAGGCGTACAAATTGCACCTCATATTCTGCCACTGACATGGCTCATTGCACTAGGGACATGAATTCCCTATTCTTTTTGTCCAAATAATGGACACCCATATATTTCCTCTTGAACGCATTCAGAAAGAACGTCTAACTCACCTCAGCATCTTCCAAACCAGCTATAGTAGTCGTCCACAACGTATAGGCATCACTATACAACAGGGACATAATGCACCCCAACTTCTAGACATCATTACAGTTCATCTGCCCAAGGATCCTCTTGGTGCTCTCCAACTAAGATTCAGAACCCTCATGGGTCATCCCCCTAAACTCAGTTCCACCGAGACTGCGAAGTCACTCTAATGGCAGACTCGTACCAGCACCAGCCTGAGGAGCAACCACATGAGCACAAGCTACTGCTGCCTGAAAGGCTCTAGCAATAGCCTGAATCAGAACGGTCATATCAGGAGCAGCTTGCCCTCGTGCTCCCTCGGGTTTAGCAACCCTATTCCAGCTCCAACAGCACCATCCCCCACTCCACCACCACCAGGTGGAGGAGGCGGTAGATTCTTAACACGCTCTTCCGTCTCATTCATCTCATTCTCAGTCACATTACGCGTATTAATTCTAAGCTCTCTACGTGGCCCCATTCAAAAAATGCAACTACCAAAGTGCAACAAAACTCAGTTAGGCAATATAAGGCAAGAAATCCAAGGTGCTCAACTTCTTTTTCAAAACAATTCTTTCCAATAGTAATGATATGGCAATGAGTTCCCCATCTATACCCCAAACACAGCATAACAACACAATTTCATCTCAAACATTCAACTTGCATGCATTTTATCTCATTAAAGCTCAAACATTGCACAAGTACTCAACATACTTTCACAAAGATCATAACTATTCACATTTACTTACCAACGCCCCAATTATTCGCAAACCTGGCTCTAATACCAACAAATGTAACCCCTTTAACTCGGTCTAGATGGTTGACCTGAACCGAGGTAATTATACGAGGAAAACCGAAGCTAACTCGTTAAAGTCGACCCTGATTGACGACCCTTTTTTATCTTTTCTAAATGCAACTTAACTCCTATGTGATCACCAGAGAGCATAGAAAGAAACGACACAGCAATCGGGTTTCGATTAGGAGTTTAATTGCACAAATTAGACATTTAGGGACCAAAATGTAATTTCTGCAAATACAAGAACTTCTATGATTTTAAGGTTACCTCTATTCAATTAGTCATATATCATGCTTCTCTGTAATTTTCATCACAATCTGACTAACCAATCACATCCATTTGCAATCATGATGTTCAGGAACTAAAATGCAACGTTTAAAAACATCTACAGTTGAGGTTTAACCAACTAAACGACCCGCGAATCGATACGCCTAAGGAGGGTATCGATACGCTGTAACCCCCTTAGCCCGGCCTAGACGGTTGACCCGGACTACGAAGATTACACGGGGAAAACCAAAGTCAACCCGAAAGTCAACCTTGATTAACGACCCTTTTTTTCTTTTTAAACTTGTCTAGATGCACATTAAACCTAGGCATACTCTTGAGATAAGCATACTCAAAAATCACAGCAATCGGAAAACAATAAGGGACCCAATTGCACAAAATACGAATTTAGGGACCAATTTGTAAATTCCGAAAATTAAGAGGA
Organism: Hibiscus tridactylites; assembly: GCA_958450335.1. NCBI lineage: Eukaryota > Viridiplantae > Streptophyta > Magnoliopsida > Malvales > Malvaceae > Hibiscus > Hibiscus tridactylites. Next base: position 47,218,161 of record OY288281.1, read on the forward strand.
CTTTACCAATTTTTAAGTTACCATTATGAAATTAGTCATGTTTTATGCCTCTCTGCCAAATTTCACCTTAAACGGACATCTCGAACTCAAGCAATTGCACATATAAAAATCAGGACTAAAACGTAAAGCTTGCAAACCTCAAAACCATTCAAATCAGTGCCCAACGGTCAAGTGTTCCGAAACGGGGTTAGCCCGTTCAGAAACGGGGCTTTTCAGTAGCCAAAGTGTTTCGAAACACCTCTACCCGTTTCGAAACACCCAGGCCAAATCAAGCACCTGTTTCAAAACAGGCAAGGGTGTTTCGAAACACCCTGCCCAGAAACAGCAGATAGGCCTGTTTTAACACATCTAAACCCCATCGAACATACTCCAAACCATTCCACAACAAATCAACAACATGCCAAGCATCATAACTACCAAATTGCATTAAAATCTAGATACAAAACCACCCCTAGGTGCACCAACTCTTTCAACACATCCAACACTTAATCATGCTTTTAAAACAAGAAGCGTAAGCACATAATGCTTAGTGAGGAATGCTCAAAACCAAAACACCATCAATGCAGCGAGTCATAAAACCTCTTTAAAAAGTAAACACATTTCGATAAACCAAAGCAGTGTTTGAAAACCCCTTTTTAAACAACATGCTTTAAATCATGCATTGCTCAAACATGAAAACCAACCCTTAGCTTAGAAAAGCTAAGTAACTCACTTCAAAGCACATCCTTGCAAAACCATCAATTTAACCTTTCCATGCATGAACATCATATGCAAAGTTAAATACAAATTCCTTGGAAAACACTTCCACATCACATTATACTTTTCTCATTCTTGAAAATCATCTCAAAGCAAGAAACCTTTGAAACCCACTTACTCCTTCAATCTATCTCATGCATTAAACAAATGCAATACATGAACCACAAAATCAACATTTGCATTACATGCCTTTTAAAACAAGCCTTCACAAGACTTCAATGCACTAAAGAGATTCCCATGCACATATGCACCATTCTTAATATAAGATAAACACTTGTTCAAGCTAACAAGTAATACATGCATTCTTGGTACATTACACACTTTCCATGCAACCTTGCATCATTTCAAGCATCTCATGCTTCATTACATTCAAGAACATTATATTGGCTTCCAAGTGATAATTCACAAACCATCATAACACGAGACACAATCAGATACGCGGATTACAAGCGTTGTCCCACACGCTCCATACACACAACCGAACAACACAAGGTGGAGTTTACCGGTACAATCACAACCCCATCAACACTCGTGATGGAGTTTAACGGTACAATCACAACCCCCTCAACATCACTCATCGAAAGTTGTATAAAACACTAGCGAGAGCCGGGACACATCACAAGGCTTACACATGGAAGATACCACAACCATTGTAATCACCTTAACCAAGCTCACACACGGGAGCAACCCTCCACCGTTGTGACACTTAACAAAGTCCACCCATGAGAGCCATCCTCCATCATGGTGACATTTAACAAGGTTCACCCACGAGAGCCATCCTCCATCGTGGTGGCACTAAACCAAGCCCACCCACGAGAGCCATCCTCCATCGTGGTGGCACTAAACCAAGCCCACCCACGAGAGCCAACCTCCATCGTGGTGACACCAATTTCCTCAATCGCTAGGATTCTTGGATGGAGTTTATGGTACAATTACAACCCCCTCGACATCCAAGGCGACTCAATTCACAGTGCACCCAATCCTATAGCCGGCTAACTATATCCGATTAAAGTAACCAAGAACCACTTACATCACTTGCCAATATAACCATTTTACCACATTAATCCATTGTTTTTACAAGCATAACCAAAATGCCAAAACCACCAATTACCATCATCACTTCACTGTTTTGAAGCATTAAACAAAGCCATTAAACAACATGCAACACTATGCATCAATTCCACAATTCCAATGTACAAAACCAAGGATCTCTTACCTTGAGCATCCTTCACACATGACTTTCAAAACCAGCATTAAACCATGCTAAAATATGCTTTCAAAACAGAATTTAAACATGCAAATCACATGCATTGCATCCAACAATCACAAATGCTTTAAAAACCAATTCATAACACAAACCAAGAGAGAAATTCCATTTACTTACTCTTGAGCTTAGCTAAGTTGTTTAGACTTAAACTAAGCTCCCAAAACCTTCAAACATTGGTTTCAAAGCTGAAAACCCAACTTCACTCACCGATACACAAAACTAGGCTAGCCAACAAGCCTTCCAAGCATCCGAAACCATCAACGCCACCTCTATTGCTCACGGATCATTCTCCCCTGTTTCAAGCACATAAAAACAGAGGATTAATGCATCATTATGCATTAAAAACACCAGCAACACACCTAAACTCGCTGCTCTTTGCAAATCCAACATTTCGGCTACCAAACACAACCGAAATCACATCCAAACACTTCCAAAACCTAACCCAGCCAAGATCCATCACTTCTAACCATTATTAAACATCAATTAACATCCAAAATGATCCCAAACACGTCCTCATACCTCCAGCATTAGCAAAACACCAAGATCACTCCAAAAACCACCATTTTCATAAGTAAAAACTTAGGAAAATCAACCTATTCGGGATTGCATTGATTAAACCTCAATCACACATCATTTAGACATCCAAAATACATCAAAAAGACATCTCAAAACAGAGCCCAATCATCCAATACGAATTTCTTCAAAATTAAATCCAAATCTTGCATTTTAAGCCAAAATCAAGATCACAACATTAAAACCTTTAATAAAACTTAATTTAAGGATTGAGAACTTGGGAATTTCAGTAAAAAACTGAGTATTTAGAGGAGAAGGACGTTCATACCTCTAAATGTGGATTTCTCCTTGTTTAGAGCCAAAATCCTTGAAAATTCATTAAGCAAATGATGAGGATTTGGTGTAGAAATGATTAGGAATCATTTAGGAATTGAAATCTCAACTTTTGGTGTGAAAATCAAAGGAAAAGTTGCTGTGGAAATGTGTTTGGCTGAGGGAATTTTGAGAGAAAATGAAATGGGAAAATTTTGGTAAAAGTTAGTTATGAAACTAAAAATATCTTTTTCCCTCTTTTTTTTCATTAAATAACATTAAATGAGTCTTTAAAATTTAAGAAAAATCTGGAGAAATCCTCCCTTGGGTAAATTAGCTCCTTAAAGATTCAAAGTTTCAATCCTTTTAAAACAGTCACGAACTTTTCAAAAATTACATTTTAGACACTAACTCAAAATGTCATATTTCCAAACCTTATTTTTTAAAATTGATTTCACCACCCTCTTATATATATTAAAAGAGGATTTTTAGATATTTTTCCATATTTTTAATGCATCCCGAACTAGGCTTTCCTTAAAACCACCTTTTATATTCGAACCGAAAATCCGACCGGTCCGGTTCAAACCCAAAACTTCTAAGCCCAAAATTGGGGTGTTACATACGCCCTCGATGGTCAAACTTCCCAGGCTTGTGTCACCAGACAGTACCGATACACTGAGGTACCGTATCAGTACGCTCTCGTCTAGTGTCTAAAGAGGGTATCGATACGACCCCGTGTACCGGTACGTCCCTCCCAAAACAAGGAGACCGTATCGATACATGTTGAGTGTGTAAAAATTATATTACTTACACCCCTTTTAACCCATATTTCTGCTGCATTCAAGCATTATTCATTGCATTTAGGTTAGTTTACAGCAAAACATCACAAATATATTAAAGGCACAGATTCTACTAAGAATGGCTGTTTTTGCAGATTGCCGCCGTAGCAGACGGAGAAGGCAGGCGCTGGGCAGAGAAGCAGAAGAGCTGAACTGGACAAGCAGACAAAGAGGACGATGCTACCATGGTGCTGCCGTGACAGCAGAGGACGACAACAATTTTTGTGGAGAAAAAGCAAAGTGGACCTCGACAGATAGAGAAAATTCAGCCCGTCTGTCGTGTGAAAACCTCATATTTTTCCAAGTCCCAGATCAAAAGATATGTCAAGCCCAAAGTTCAAGGCGGGAAAATCCCAAGTAAGAAGATGACGGCTGGAAAGTAGATTCCTTGGAGATTTAGTCTTTATTAGAATCATACTTTCAATTAAAGTTGTATTCTTGCTAATTTAGATAACTTGAGCCCAAAGCTTATATAAGGGCATGTATTTTAACCTAGGGAATCTCTCACCCCCCATAACCGATAACCAAAACCCCTAGTCGTTTTCCTGCCTTCGACATGTTCTAAATCCTTCCTAGGGCCACTGGTTGATTTGTAAAGTAGTTGCAAGGGTTGTTTTGCTTTAGGAATTTTCAGTTTAATAAAATAAACTTCAAGTTCTCTTATTTTGGTTATTAATATCTTGCAAGAGCATCGGGAGAGCATTGTAAGGTTATCTATTTACGCATCGGGAGAGTTAAGTATACGAAAGAAATAAGAGCAAGTTCTCTAGTTTATAGTTGAACTATCTCGTGCCTAGGGATAGGGCGAGGTTAAGTGGCTAGAGAAGAATTCATACACATCGGTGTTCATCCTTCGATTCACGCCGAGAGTTATCATCAAGACGTGATCATCGACAGACTTGGACCTAGGGATAGGCCAAGGCAGATCTGGGATTCTTGCCAAACTTGAAAGTACTGAGTTGAGTGTTTCCTGCCGCGACAATCAACGAACTGCTGTCGCGACAGGTGCTGCCGCGACGGGTGACGACGACAGAACTGGATTTCCTAAACTCTGCAATACCTGCACTACTGAGCAATTCAATACCATCTCATTCTCTCTATCTTGATATTTTTACTCTTTTATTTGCGTTTACTCTATTATTTTCGTGACAACTTCTCAAATATTTTATTTACTTTCGTGCAGCGAATTAAGGTGAAGCTATTAGCCCAATCCCTGTGGAGACTATATCTGATACTTCGTATCACTTTACTACTTGCGTTGTGTATACTTGCACTACCATTGCGATAGACTATTTTACACGCAACAATACACTCGGAGGTGTATCGATACACTTCAGTCGACAAATGCCAAATATGCAAATTTTGAACCTCAACGACCAAACCAAACCACGCCAACATATAGTTAAACTTATTTGCACACCATTATGCATCAACACTCAGAGGTACAAGTCAAAGAAAACATCAAACATCATCAACATCAATATTTGAATTCTAAAGCATGCTCCTTAAAAGTCAAAAACACCAAAAGACCATAAGCATCTCAAAAGGCAAGGTAAATCATCAAAACCAATACAAAGGCCTTTTACAAACCAAATAAAGCATATACCACTTGCATCAACATCAGGGAGTCAAAACACATCTCCCAAAAACAACTATTGAATCCCATTGCCAAATATCATTACTAAAGTAAATGTAAAACATCACCATACTTGAGCATAACTATTCCTTGGATCTTCTTAAGCCTCCTTGCTGCCCAAAATTTCTCAATTATATGCATTGTTGGTAAAAGAGAGTGTAAGCATGATAGCTTAGTGAGGCATGCTCTAAAAACACCAACACAACAATGCAAGCTTTTTAAAACTCTATCTCGAAAATCATTTCTAAACCATGCTCTTTCTATCTCATGCTTGAAAACCATTTGAAAGAAAATCACAATTTGAAAAATCACCAACACAACAATGCAAGCTTTTTAAAACTCTATCTCGAAAACCATTTCTAAACCATGCTCTTTCTATCTCATGCTTGAAAACCATTTAAAAGCAAATCACCATTTGAAAAATCACATGTACCATCTATCTATCTATCTATCTATCTCATGCATTCAACCAATGAAAATCTCATGGCAAAGCCACACACATGCTTGATATCCAAAAGCATTTCATAAATCTCAAAAACTCATATGCATTTCTCATAGCATAAAAATCATTTCAACATTGGTACATGTGAATCAAATACATTCTCATATATTGGCATTTCATATTCTATCTTTACTCGGATATGCAGATTAGCTTGACATAGAGCCAAGTCCTACCATAGTGGAATCTCACATCACCGGACTCTCATGGCGGCATCTCTCTTCCCCACAAAGCTTGGGTGTTTCACCAAGACCTACCCCGATGGTATCTCTCATCATCAGGTTCTCACTTTGGATCGGGATTGCACTACCCCCATTGCCCGACTCCAAAGAGCACGTACGAATTTTAGTTTATAGTGCACTTTACATCCTATTGGTCGACCAATTATATCCGGTAATCTTCTCATCATTTATGTTAATATATTACATTAAAATCATCATCTCACCTACTGTTTTGATGCAACATTTCTAAAATCAATCTCATCTCATTTCAAAACCACGACTCATGCATAGCCTTAGTCAAAATCTCAAAACTCTTTGCAATGTCAATCTATCTCATGGGATCAATGTGAAATGACATTTCATGTCATAAATCATGCATAAAATAGTAGGAATTTGTCTATCTCAAATCAAGAGCATGTTAAAAGCATTTAGGGGCATCAACCACTTTTCGAGAGCAAATCTAAACATACTTACTTCCGAACTTAGGATGGTGTTTCAAACCAATCCTAAATCCCCAAACCTTGTTTCCTTGTCCCTCAAGGACTTCTAAAACCATTTGCACTCACCGATAACGTTTCGCTTGCTCGCCGAAACGATTTCTAGGCTTCTGGCACTTTCAAATCAACACCAAACGCGTCCGAAGATGTCTCCCTTGTTCATTACACATAAGAGCATAGGATTAATGCATCATCATGCATTAAAATCACCAGCCACTCATTCTAACTCGCTGCTCTACTCAAAACTAGCATTTCGACTATTCGAAATAACCGAAATCACCTCCAAACTTTCTCAAATCAAAGCCCAGCCAAGATCTATCAATTCTAACCTTTTCTAAACTTCAATCAACATAAAAAATCACCATAAACACAACAATATACCTCCGGCAATAGTAGATCACCAAAAACACCTCAAAACCCAGAAATCTAGCATCTCAAACTTAGGAACCCAAACCTATTCGGGATTTATTTGTTAAAACCTCATTCTCAACATCAAATATCATCCAAAATATATTAGAAATCAGCCTCGAAACAGAGCTTAACATAGAAATACGAAAATCACCAAGATCTCATCAAGAATCTTGAATTTAGCAACTATTTCATGTTTATAACATTAAAACACTCAAAAACCATTAACAAAAGATTGATAGCTTGGGAATTTCAGTAAAGAACTGATCATTATAGGAGAAGGATGAAGCTTACCTCTAATGGTTGATCTCTCGTCAATTTGGGCAAGTTTTCTTGAAATCCAAAGCAAAAATCAAAAGGATTTGATGAAACAAAGATAAGAAATCTTTTGGAAGATAAAATCTCAGCAAACAAAATGAAAATCAGAGGTTCTTTGATGAGAGAAAAGTGTTTGGCTGATTGGAAGTTGAGAGAAAATGAAAAGAGAAAACTATTGTGAAATTAGTTATGAAAAGTCAACTTTGATTTTCCCTTTTAATTCTCTTTTATTTCTTTAATTAAATCAATATTAAAAGCTCCCAAATTAAAGAGAAATCTGATGAAAACAAATGGTAAAATTAGCTCCTTAAAGATTCAAAGTTCCAATCCTTTACAAAACTGTCACTAGTCAACTTTTGCAAAAACTGCATTTTGGTCACTATACTAAAATGTAATATTTCCAAATCTCATTTTGTAAAATTGTTTTTACCATAATCATTTATATAATAAATGAGGATTTTTAGATATTTTTTCATATTTAGATCATCCCGAACTAGTTGTTTCCTAAACTAACATCAAGGGTTCAAACCGTTCTCGACCGGCCCGATTCAACATCTAAAACATCTAGGCTCAAAACCAGGGTGTTACATTAAGACCATTGATTGAACCTCTCATGTTGTAGCGCCATCGTAACCTTGTCCTCGGGCACTAGAAAGACTTAAAGAGTGCTCCATAAGCAATGACTCAATACCAGCTTTTAGAGTCAAAGAAGTGGTATTAGCAACATGAAAAATACCAAGAAACCACTCTTGAACTTTTCCCTTTCTATTAACATATTGCAAACAAAGAGCCATTTGTTCTTTATCATATATGTCTGCAGACTCGTCAGCAAGGATTGAAAAAATCCATCATTCAGTTCTTCCATAATTGCTTTAGTTGTATCTTTTGCACAAGTATTGCTTATGTCCTTCTGAATTGAAGGAGAAATCAACTGACAATTACCAGGGGCATTTTTCAAAACTACTTTATTATATTCAGAATTATGCACCGAAAGAAATTGTAAAAGCTCGAAAAAAAATTACCCTATTCAATGATTTCTCACTTTCATCATGGCCACGGAAAGCTAACCCTTGAAGCAAAAGCCACCTCAAACATACAATTGAAGCTTCTAATCGCAAACGATAAGCACTCATTGATTTCTCATATTGTTTAGAAAAACTTGATTGGATAGAAGACTTTTGATTCTTGAAATCATTCAACCTCCCCAATGCTCGATTGTGAGCACTCATATGTCCACCAACATGCTTATCAAATGCGTCAACTTTATTCCAAGCTCTATACCCTGCACCAACGAAAGCATCCCCTCCGGGTGAGTTTTCATCCTTGAATAAATAGCACACAAAACAAAAAGTTGCATCCTTCTCGACACTATACTCAAGCCAAGATCCATGTTTTTTAAACCAATTAGGGATAAAGTGGTAATTTTTCCTTGAAAATTTGTTTTAGGGAACTCATGATTACCGGGTTAACAAGGTTGTTTTTGGATATATTCTCTCCTAACGATATCTTTGTCATCTGGATGAAAATCACTCATCTTTCTCCTTTTTCTCAGATCATGTGGAAGATTAATAATATCAAACTCTCTCAATCTTCCATCATCAATTGGTGTTTCACCCATAAGAATTGAATTAGCTTCAACATGTTTTTCTCCTTCATTTTGAGGGGTATCTTGAGTTTCTTCATGTTCATCCAAAGAAGAAACAATTTTTGATAGGGAGGAAGCTTGCAAACTTGCTTCAAATGGTGAAGGATTTGTAGTAAAGGTACCTCCAATATCTTTTTGAGTTTTTTTTTGAAAAAAAAAAGTTGAAATATCTCTATGATTTGTTCTCTTTATTTTGAAATTAGATTATAAGAAAGTAAAATCACCACAAATAATCATATGCTAGTACATTACAAAAAATTAAGCAAAACTTATTTATTTGATCATTGAATTTAAAGAAGAGAACACTAGCATTAGCATAGAACCAAATAAGGATTATATAATCCATTGTTTTAAAGAAGGGGCAAGGGTGAGAAGTACATGCTACTGCCAGCAAAGTGAAATTAGTGTTGTACGTGTGATTAGAAAAATCCAAATACCAACAATATAGGTTTTTATGTGAGAGTTCAATAACAATAGATTTTTCCTTTTAATTCGACCAAGGATAATTTAAAATATACCCTAAATTGAATAGTTGTTAGGGTTTAGAATCAATAATTTAGATTCACGAAGCTTTAAACTACAATATAGAGTATAAGAGAATTCAATAAACAACTCACCCAAAACAAGAAGGCCATAAAATATATATTCTTTAAGCTAAATCATATTTTCAAAATGAAAAATTTGTCAATTTCATAATTTAGAGGCATCAGACATGTCAAGCAATAAGAAAAGTAACTAAAAAATATGCTAATAAAAATGTTAGAAGCACAAATACCTCAATTGAAGGATGTAAAATACAGGTTTTCACAACTACTAGAAGTTTAACTAAACTTGAGTACAATATGGAATTCATTGAAGAACTATTTGCGTCAGAGGGTATTCCTGTTAAAGTAAGTCCATGGTATGGACTCCTAGCAGTGTTACAGTTTCAGTCGATAGAAAATATGCGAACCACATGGAGTAAAAGAGATGATATGCTCAAGGATTGGTTCGACGAGAAGGAGATGCTTGTTGGTTTCGAAGGCAAAAGGAAAGTGAAGGTATGGACCATACTGCGGGATGTTCCACTGCAGATTTGGAGCCCTCCGTTCTTCATGGAGTTAGGAAAACTTTGGGGAACGGTAGTAAGCATCGATGGTGACACTGTAAACCAGAACCGTCTCGATAAGGCCCGATTACTAATGTCGATCCAGTTAGTTTCCCAAATCCCAGATAGAGTTACCATCCCATTAATGGCGGATGCCAGTAAATTACCATAAAGACGGAAGAATACGAGGCAGAACGACGATTCATCGATGGCCAGTCTTCGTTCGATGACCTGGGAGTGGAGATGAACGACACTTCGTATTCTTCTCCACGTATTAATGAAAATCTTAATGACAGACAAGATGCAGTGGCATGTCGGTCCCTATCAGAAAATCTTAATGTGCCAGCAAGCAGGGTCCAAAGTCGGCGCAGTGAATCGGTTGCCTCCAGAACGTTCGAACCTACTTCTGAAAATAGTGTTGTGGGGCTTGTAGACATGCCCGTTGCTTCAGATAGTGGATCACTATTAAAAGGCCTGGTCAATTCGTTGGGCCACAATCAAGTGGATCCACAAACGGTAACCCAGATCGCCGACCCACCTATCCCAGATGGTCTCAACCTTCAAGAGGTTCCTATCAGCTTGGTGAATGGGACGGGTCAAATAGCCTTCAATAGATTAATCCCCTCTTCACCCCTAAGCTCTATCCACACAAAAGGTGAAGCTTCTCTTTCAGCAAAAGGTAAAAATTTCTCCATGGTCAGAGCGAGTATCGACAAAATCAACTGGTGGGTTAATGGTGCGAAGAATCGAAAGAAAGAGAGCTCAAGACGCGCAAATAAAAGATCAAACAAGACAACCTCTGAGCAAACGAGGGAAGCTGATGAGGGGTCGAAGGATTCTCTCCAAACAGCCGCGATTTCTGATGGAAATTTGCTCGAAGTGCTGCGTACAGAAGCTATTATGACACTGGAGCTTGGGTCTCATCTGGGTATTTCCTTCAATGCAAATGAGGAGACAATAGTGGACAGAATAGATGGCAAGGAATTGGAAGACCGAAGTAATTAACCAGGTATGGGTTTCATCAAGTGTGTAATTTGTTGTTTATACTAATGAATCTTGTAACCCCCTCGTCTCGGTCTGGCCGGATGACCGGTCCGAGTAGGCCACATGGGGAAAACCGAAGCGAAACCCGTTAAGGTTCTCCCTCAGTTAGCAACCCTATTTTTTTTATTTCATTTTAATCTTGTCTAGAGGAGTATTGAATCCTAGGTGATCAAACAGCGGAATGAAATACATGAGACAAACATTCGAACCCAAAGCAGCATTTAAACAGCCCCATTTAAATCTTTTAATCAAGTCGTTTCGAAACACCCTTGAGGCGTATCGAAACGCCTTGACCAGGTCAACAGTCCCATAGCCTATACAAGGGGTCGTATCGAAACGGTGGTCAACCGTTTCGAAACGCCCACGACGGTCAACTTCTCGTGGTCAACGAGATTTTGACCGTTTCGAAACCCCTAGGCCCGTTTCGATACACCTTCATCTCGTCAATTTCTTAGAATTCCAGTAGCCAAAACGTTCCGAAACGCGTATCGGAACAGGGGGTTCCAGAGGCCAAATCGTATCGAAACGCGTTCCGATACGGGGTCCCTGAAGCCTACCCGTTCCGAAACGACCCAGCCCGTTTCAAAACACGGGCTGCCTGCAACCTTTGAAAGACAGATTTGGGTGGATTTCCACAAGTCTAAAGGTCCCATAGGACCCCTAAAGGTACACAACACCAACAAACAAAGTCTAGATGCATGCATCCTAGGTTTAGCATGCTCAACCAACCACAAGACATAGGTTCAAACGATAATTCATACATGGCAAATTCACATCAAATACATATCATATAAAGCATGCTTGAAGACCTTTAAATGGACAAAGGATACCAATCATCACATATTGTTTTACATGCCATCAAACAACCTTAAGCATCGATAGGGCATTCGTTTTACAAGCATAAGGCAAGTTAAAACATGCTTACAAACCAAGTCAAGTCATAGACATCAAAATCATATATGAGTCTTACAAAGCTCATTCAAACACACCCTTGCCACATTGCTTAACTACTACTTAATAATTAATCGTACTTGAGCAACAAACTTGGAAAGCCCTTCTTGCCTTGCTCCAAGCTAACACCACGCTAATGATCTGCATTGTTGAAAATGAGAGCGTAAGCTATAAGCTTAGTGAGGATGCTCTAAAACCGAAAATATCAACAATGCAGGGTTCAAGCATGTATTCCCTAAATCTCATATCTAACATGCATATATAATTTCACAAGTAGACCTAGCTAGTCTTTCAAGAGTCATGTATGGCATCTCACATCATAACAAGCTCGAACATCAATAACATCATTATATATTAACATCATAAATCACAATCATATGAACAAGTTTAATTGGCCACTATTAGTTACCCGGATGTGCAGATTTAAATCTCAACAACCACTTTACCTCGGTGGGATTTCACTCATCACCGGACCTTGCATGGGCGGGATTCCACTCATCGCCACATGCCCTACGGATGGGATTCCACTCATCATCCCGTAGAATATATAATAGCTTCCGGTGGAATATTACATCACCGTACTCCTCCTTGATGACTTAACGCCATCAAGGCCACGTACGTTTTGACTCAATTTGTGTGCACACTAATCCTAATGATCGATCATTTACACCCGGTAAATTAATTAGTGCCAATTTACATTTACCACATCACATATCCATCAACCATATCTCATGCTCATCACATACACATATCATGGTATACATGTGCAAAGCAACCACATTTTACAAGAGCATAAATAGGCAATACACATAGCATTTAATGGAAATCAATGGCTAAGTTAACAACTTGAATTATATAGAAATGGCCTACCAAGCACATTTCACTCACACACTACACATACTCGAACCAAACTTTAAAACATGATTAAAACCACTCACCGCCCTTCCTTAGCAACCAAAACAAGTCTCCTACAAGCCCGGATTTGAATCCAATGCTCCTTCGACGTCTCCTCTTGCTTCTAGCAACCAAAACACAACCATTAATCCCAATCAATGCTAACATTCAATCAACACTCAACCCTTGAGCTCAAACTAACTCCAACCAAATTTCCAATCAAATTAATCCCCCAAATATATCAATTTTCGTGCTCCCTCAAACCCTAGCTGAAGTTTCCAATTTCAATCATCCAAATGACCCCCAAAAGGTCCCAAAACATCCTCCTAACATATATAAACCATCAGCCCTTTAATTTCAACCTAAAACCCACCAAAAATCAAGTTTTTGACATCTCAAATTTTGCTTTAAGAACCCACTTCGGATTTTTACCAAAACCTAACCATTTTAACATATAATGTACACCTTAATGTGATTAAGATAAAACCTAACTTTATATTTCAAAACAAAATGAAAATCACCATAAAAACTCAAGCTTTAACCAAACCCTAATTTTCAAAAGCTCATGGTTTTAAAAACTATAACCATGGATAGATAGGGAATGAAGAGGAGAGCAAGAATATACCTTTACTTTTGAAAAAGACCTTGAGATGAGCGAGAAATCAATGGAATAGTGATTTGTGTTTGGGAGAGTTTGAAAGAGGGGGATGGGGCTTCTAACGTTGGAAAGGGAGTGGGGAGAGGGAAGATGACAACTTTTCTTAAAAGTGGTCTTGCTTTTAAAATCATTTTGGTCAAATTACAACCTTGGTCCCTCCCCTTTTTATTAAAAACCCAATTAGACCCTAATTTAGGTTGAATTGATTTAATTTAATTTTATCGACTCGGACTACAAACCCGACTAACTCTTAACCCCAAAACACGGGCGTTACAACTCTCTCCCACTTAAGGAATTTCGTCCCCGAAATTACCTGACTGGAAGAGATACGGAAACTACTTTTCCATATCCTCCTTCCTCTCCCAAGTGGCCTCGTCCACACCTCGACGTTGCCACCGCACCTTTACTAACTCAATCGATCTACCCCGCAACACCTTACTGTTAGAAGCTAAGATCTCAACTGGCTCTTCCTCATAAGTCAAATCCGAATTCAATTCAATCTCCTATACGGGCATAACATGTGATGAATCGGACCTATACTTACGGAGCATCGAAACATGGAACACATCATGTATCTTCTCTAGCTCAGACGACAAACGCAACTGATATGCAACGGGACCAACCCTCTTCACAATCTCATACGGTCCTATGTACCTCGGATTCAACTTCCCTTTTCGGCCAAATCTCATTACTTTCTTCCACGGAGACACTTTCAAGAATACCTTCTCACCCACTGAGAACTCAACTTCCTTCCTCTTCAAATCGGCATAGGACTTCTGCCTATCCGAAGCAGCTTTCAAACGATCATAAATCAATTTTACCTTGTCAGTTGTCCCCTTGAGCAAATCCGGCATAACAAACTGGAGTTCTACACTTTCGGCCATACAAGGCCTCATACTTAGCCATCTGAATGCTCGACTAAAAGCTATTATTGTAAGCAAACTCAACTAGAGGCAAGTGCTTCTCCCACGTGCCCTGAAAGTCAATGATGCAACAACGCAACATATCCTCTAAGATCTGAATAACTCTCTCTGACTGGCCATCTGAATGTGAATGATAAGACGAGCTGAAGTTCAAACGGGTACCCAAAGCTGTATGCAGACGCTCCTAAAATCGAGAAGTAAATCGCGGATCTCTATCTGACACACTGGACTTCGGTCACCATGTAGTCTAACAATCTCACCAATGTACAAATCGGCCAATCTATCTAAAGTGTAAGTAGTGTTGACTGCCAAGAAGTGAGCACACTTCGTAAAACGGTCTACTATCACCCAAACTGAGTTCTTCTTCGTAGGAGTCAAAGGCAAACCCGAAAAAAAATCCATGGTGATGTTCTCCCATTTCCATTCTAGAATCCTCAACGGCTGTAACAAACCTGAGGGAACCTGATGTTCCGCCTTCACTCTCTGACACACTAAGCACTTACTCACAAAGTCGGCTACATCTCTCTTCAAGCCAACCCAAAAGTACTCATTCTTCAAATCACGGTACATCTTCGTACATCCAGGATGCATAGCAAACGGACTACTGTGGGCTTCAGCCAAGATCGTACGTCTCAAGTCACTATCCTCTGGCACAACTATTATATCTTTGAAACACAAAACCCCATCAGTACTGAAACTGTAGTCTGAAGATCTATCTTCGGCTATATCTTGCACGTGAGGTGCCAAAGATCTATCTAAAAGTTGTTTCTCTCTAATCAACTGACCTAGAGTAGGTCTAACCTGAAGCTCGGCTACCAAGCCACCATCTCCGGACAAACTCAATCTAGCAAACATGGCTCTCAAATACACGGCTATCTTTCTACTCAATGCATCGGCCACTACATTGGCCTTACCCGGATGGTACTCAATGGTAAGATCATAGGTTTTTTAACAACTCTAACCACCTACGCTGTCTGAGATTCAAAATCTCGCTGAGTCATAATGTATTTCAAACTCTTGTGATCGGTGTACATTGTGCATTTCTCACCGTACAAATAGTGCCTCCAAATCTTCAGAGCAAACACAACTGCAGCTAGCTCTATGTCATGGGTCGGATAGTTGCGCTCGTGGGTCTTCAACTGTCTTGAGGCATAAGCCACTACTCTCTTGTCTTGCATGAGAACACATCCTAGCCCTACATAAGAAGCATCATTGTAAACTATATAGTCCTTCCCGGACTCAGGCTGAATCAAGATCGGTGCTTGGGTCAAAGCTTCTTTCAACTTCTCAAAGGCCCTCTGTCTTGCATCTGTCCACTCAAACTGAACACTCTTCTGAAGTAACTGTGTCAATGGAGCGGCTAACTTAGAGAAACCCTCTACAAATCTCCTATAGTATCCGGCTAAGCCTAGGAAGCTACGTACCTCTGTTACAGACTTCGGTTGCTTCCATTCAACAATGGCCTCAATCTTCTTCGGATCAACTCTAATTCCATCGACTGACACTACATGTCCTAAGAAGACTACCTCTCGGATCCAGAATTCACACTTGCTCAACTTCGCATACAACTGATGATCTAGCAAAGTCTTCAAAACTAGTCTCAAGTGTCGGTCATGGTCTTCTTCAGTTTGCGAGTACACCAAGATGTCATCTATAAACACAACTACAAATTGGTCTAGATACTGATGAAAAATCATATTCATCATGTCCATAAAAGCAGCCGGTGCATTAGTCAACCCAAATGGCATGACTAAGAACTCATAGTGACCATACCTAGTCCTAAAGGTTGTCTTCGGTACATCAACCTCTCTTACCTTTAGCTGGTAGTAATCCGATCTCAAGTAAATCTTCGAAAAGACTGATGCTCCTCTCAACTGATCGAACAAGTCATCAATTCTAGGCAACGAATACTTATTCTTCACTGTCAACTGATTCAACTGTCTGTAATCTATACACATTCTCATGCTTCCATCTTTCTTCTTCACAAACAAAACTGGTGCACCCCAAGGTGAAGAACTAGGCCGAATAAAACCTCTATCTGTCAATTCTTGCAACTGAGTCTTCAACTCTTTCAATTCTTTCGGCACCATGCGATACGGAGCAATCGAGATAGGAGCTGAATCAGAATAAGTCTCAATGGTGAACTCTACCTCTCTGTCCGGTGGTAACCCTGGCAACTCTTCCGGAAACACACTAGGAAAGTCACATACTGTCTGGATGTCCTGAGGTCTAACCTCACTCATGTTAGGGTTCATCACATACACCAAGTATGCTTCACACCCCAACTCAACTAACCTCTTAGCTTCTAAAACTGAAACCACATTGGACAAGAACTTCACGTTCTCACCCACCACTACAATCTCATAGTCATCTGTGAGCCTCAAAGAAATCCTCTTAGTCTCAAAATCTATCCTAGCTCTATGCTCCATGAGCCAGTCCATACCCATAATCACATCAAAACCATCGAAAGGTAGCTCCATCATGTCCACTGGAAACACATGCCCCTGAACCATCAACGGACACCTTCGGTACATCTTCCTAACTACTATTGTGTCCCCAAAGGAACTAGTAACACTAACTCCTACCTATAACATCTCACAAGGCAAATTCAAAGATTGTGCATGCTCACTCAATATGTAGGAATGCGTAGACCCAGAGTCAATCAAAGAAAGCAAACCCAAAGACTGTATCAAGAAGTTACCTGCGATCACATCGGTGTCATGTTGATCCCCATGCTGAGCGTAAACTCTGGCCTGACCTCCGCCCTCCGGCTGAACTGCAACTACATGTGCTATGTTCCTCTGACCATCGTTCCTCGGCTGGAAGTTACCTCTACCGCGCCCGCGGCCTCTCTAAAAGTCATTGGCTCTAGCAGGAGCCTGAGCTGTGCCTGTCCCACCAGATGTGGACAGTCACGCCTAATGTGGTCTCTAGCCCCACAACTCCAACATGAATGGAAATTTCCCCAACACTCACCGGTGTGGTTCCTCCCGCAAGTAGCACATGTGGGCAACTTCCCACCAGCTCTCTGGCCCTGTTGGCCCCTACCGTGGTTACCGCCACCACGTCTATGATCATAGTGATGCTTGTTGTCCTGATGCCTCTTGGCATCACCTCTATCAAAGTTACTGGACCTCTTTCCCGAACTAGATCCACCAGACCGCTTGGTCAAGCTCAAACTGTGCTCTAAGTCCTTGGCCCTCGCGACCAAGACATCAAAATCAGTGTAGTCTGAAGCTAGAGTATACGTCTTGATCTCTTCATTCAGCCCATAACGAAAACGGTTACAACGTTCCACCTCGGTAGGAACAAGCTCAGGTGCATACTGACTCAGTTTGACAAATCAAATCTCATAGTCTGTCACGGACATACTCCCCTGAAGCAAAGCCATAAACTCCCTCTTCCTCTCATCGAGGTATCGCGGACCCAGATACTTCTTACGGAATGCTGACTCAAAAAACTCCCAAGAAATCTCGGCCTCATCCATACCCGTAGTAATGGTGACCCACCAAGTGTAGGCGTCACCCTGAAGCAAGGACTCAACACATCCCAACTTGTGCTCACCAGTACACCCCATTTGAGCAAGGATACAGACAGTCTTCTCAAACCACAACTCTGATCTCTCTGGAGTAGACCCTCTGAACTCTTCGGCCCCTAGGCCCCGAAGTTTCTCTAATGGCAACCCGGTGCCCTCACCCTGATGGTGTGCTGCCTGACCCCCAGCTACTGCAGCCTGAAACGCCCTGGCTATCGCCTGAACCAAGGGAGCTAAGTCTATTCCGGCCGGTCCTTGGCCACCTTGGCCTCCCTGAGGTCCCTCTCCTTCGGCCCCGGCCTCGCCTCCTACTCCAGGTGGAGGAGGTGGTGGTGGTGGAGGTGGTGGAGGAGCTCCAACTCCAACCACAGGCTCTCCCACTTGAGCCTCAACCCTAACTACTGGCTCAACTTCTGGAGTCGCTGCCCGTGGTTCCGGTCGAACCATCCTAGGCCTCCCACGAGGTCTCATGGTACAGCTAGCAAGGTAATAACTACAACAACAAACAAATAGGGATTGCGTTAGCCAAAGCAAGGGTCCAATAGTGCTCAAGTACTCCTTTTACCAAAAATCTCTTTTAAATTAAGTAATAGTAGCAATAGGCACACACTCTACACCAGACTCAATAACTCATACTTCAAAACATCATACGGACAGTCAAATATCAAGATTTCATGGCAAGCATGCATTGAACAACACGATCACTTAACATAACAAGCTTACCTCACTTACCTGCCCGAGGTCTCGGTAACCTCAGGCAACCCCCTCGTCCCGGTCTGGCTGGAGGACCGGTCTGAGTAGGCCACACGGGGAAAACCGAAGTGAAACCCGTTAAGGTTCCCCCTCGGTTCGCAACCCTGTTTTTTTTTCTTTCATTTTAATCTTGTCTAGAGGAGTATTGAATCCTAGGTGATCAAACAGCAGAATGAAATACATGAGACAAACATTCGAACCCAAAGTAGCATTTAAACAGCCCCATTTAAATCTTTTAATCAGGCTGTTTCGAAACACCCTTGAGGCATATCGAAACGCCTTGACCAGGTCAACAGCCCTAGAGCCTATACAAGGGACCGTATCGAAACGGTGGTCAACCGTTTCGAAACGCCCACGACGGTCAACTTCTCGTGGTCAACGAGATTTTGACCGTTTCGAAACCCCTAGGCTCGTTTCGATACACCTTCATCTCGTCAATTTCTTAGAATTCCAGTAGCCAAAACGTTTCGAAATGCGTATCGGAATAGGGGGTTCCAGAGGCCAAACCGTATCGAAACGCGTTCCGATATGGGGTCCCTGAAGCCTACCCGTTCCGAAATGACCCAGCCCGTTTCGAAACACGGGCTGCCTGCAACCTTTGAAAGACAGATTTGGGTGGATTTCCACAAGTCTAAAGGTCCCATAGGACCCCTAAAGGCACATAACACCAACAAACAAAGTCTAGATGCATGCATCCTAGGTTTAGCATGCTCAACCAACCACAAGACATAGGTTCAAACGATAATTCATACATGGCAAATTCACATCAAATACATATCATATAAAGCATGCTTGAAGACCTCTAAATGGACAAAGGATACCAATCATCACATATTGTTTTACATGCCATCAAACAACCTTAAGCATCGATAGGGCATTCGTTTTACAAGCATAAGGCAAGTTAAAACATGCTTACAAACCAAGTCAAGTCATAGACATCAAAATCATATATGAGTCTTACAAAGCTCATTCAAACACACCCTTACCACATTGCTTAACTACTACTTAATAATTAATCATACTTGAGCAACAAACTTGGAAAGCCCTTCTTGCCTTACTCCGAGCTAACACCACGCTAATGATCTGCATTATTGAAAATGAGAGCGTAAGCTATAAGCTTAGTGAGGATGCTCTAAAACCGAAAATATCAACAATGCAGGGTTCAAGCATGTATTCCCTAAATCTCATATCTAACATGCATAGATAATTTCACAAGTAGACCTAGCTAGTCTTTCAAGAGTCATGTATGGCATCTCACATCATAACAAGCTCGAACATCAATAACATCATCATATATTAACATCATAAATCACAATCATGTGAACAAGTTTAATTGGCCACTATTAGTTACCCGGATGTGCAGATTTAAATCTCAACAACCACTTTACCTCGGTGGGATTTCACTCATCACCAGACCTTGCATGGGCGGGATTCCACTCATCGCCACATGCCCTACGGATGGGATTCCACTCATCATTCCGTAGAATATATAATAGCTTCCGGTAGAATATTACATCACCGTACTCCTCCTTGATGACTTAACGCCATCAAGGCCACGTACGTTTTGACTCAATTTGTGTGCACGCTAATCCTAATGATCGATCATTTACACCCGGTAAATTAATTAGTGCCAATTTACATTTACCACATCACATATCCATCAACCATATCTCATGCTCATCACATACACATATCATGGTATACATGTGCAAAGCAACCACATTTTACAAGAGCATAAATAGGCAATACACATAGCATTTAATGGAAATCAATGGCTAAGTTAACAACTTGAATTATATAGAAATGGCCTACCAAGCACATTTCACTCACACACTACACATACTCGAACCAAACTTTAAAACATGATTAAAACCACTCACCGCCCTTCCTTAGCAACCAAAACAAGTCTCCTACAAGCCCGGATTTGAATCCAATGCTCCTTCGACGTCTCCTCTTGCTTCTAGCCAACCAAAACACAACCATTAATCTCAATCAATGCTAACATTCAATCAACACTCAACCCTTGAGCTCAAACTAACTCCAACCAAATTTCCAATCAAATTAATCCCCCAAATATATCAATTTTCGTGCTCCCTCAAACCCTAGCTAAAGTTTCCAATTTCAATCATCCAAATGACCCCCAAAAGGTCCCAAAACATCCTCCTAACATATATAAACCATCAACCCTTTAATTTCAACCTAAAACCACCAAAAATCAAGTTTTTGACATCTCAAATTTTGCTTTAAGAACCCACTTCGGGTTTTTACCAAAACCTAACCATTTTAACATATAATGTACACCTTAATGTGATTAAGATAAAACCTAACTTTATATTTCAAAACAAAATGAAAATCACCATAAAAACTCAAGCTTTAACCAAACCCTAATTTTCAAAAGCTCATGGTTTTAAAAACTATAACCATGGATAGATAGGGAATGAAGAGGAGAGCGAGAATATACCTTTACTTTTGAAAAAGACCTTGAGATGAGCGAGAAATCAATGGAATAGTGATTTGTGTTTGGGAGAGTTTGAAAGAGGGGGATGGGGCTTCTAACGTTGGAAAGGGAGTGGGGAGAGGGAAGATGACAACTTTTCTTAAAAGTGGTCTTGCTTTTAAAATCATTTTGGTCAAATTACCACCTTGGTCCCTCCCCTTTTTATTAAAACCCCATTTAGACCCTAATTTAGGTTGAATTGATTTAATTTAATTTTATCGACTCGGACTACAAACCCGACTAACTCCTAACCCCAAAATACGGGCGTTACAAATCTGGCTACTCTAAGTTGGAATGTGAGAGGATTGGGAAGATCTGAAAAGATTCGAGCGGTCAAAGCAGTGGTGAGGAAGTCGAAAGCTCAAATGGCGTTTCTTCAGGAGACCAAACTGGATGCTGGGAAAACCCGGTTGTACGAACGGATAAAAGGAAACAAGTATGGCAGTATGGAATGTGTGGGTGCTGATGGTGCCGCGGGAGGAATGGCTATTTTTTGGGATCCTAATTTCTTCAATTTGGTTAGCAAATCAAGCTCCAGCGGATTTATCGCTTTGGTAGGCTCCCTAGTTCAGAACAGGGTGCAGATAGGTTTCATAAATGTATATTCACCAAATGATCAACAAGAGAGGAAGAATTTCTGGCTTCAACTCGAAGGCCTTATTGAGTCGTTGGGTGTCCCGATGATAGTTGGGGGTGACTTCAACACCGTGAAATCAGTATAGGAAAAATGGGGTGCGACGGTTTCATCTACGTCAATGGGAGATTTTAATAGCTTCATTGATAGGTGTAATCTTGTGGATTTGAATATGGAGGATGGGATTTTTACTTGGTTCAGAGGGGGCACTGCACTGGCAGCCAGCAGGATTGACAGATTCCTTATTTCTCTGGAGATTGTGGCAAAATTCCCGAACCTTCGACAAAAATGTCTTCCTCGGAGCGTCTCTGACCATAATCCAGTGTTGATAGAGGAGAATAAAATTGCCAGAGGACCACAACCCTTCAAGTGGTTTTCACATTGGGCTGATGATCCCAACTATGTCGAGCTAGTTAAAGCTACTGTCAAAAGGAGATGCGGGGTCAAGGTTTCGGGCTTGCTCCGAGATATCAAAAGGGAAACAAGAATTTGGGATAAACAACGCAGAACCAACGAGACAATGTCCATCCCTCGGTTGGAAAATTGATAGAAGAATGGGAAAGGAAATTGTTGTGTTCAAGACAGAACATAGATGATTGGGTCGAAATCAGGAGGCTCAAATCTGATTTATGGAGAAGGCTGAGGAATGAAGAGGGGGAATGGTTGCAGAAGTCAAGGGTGAAGTGGTGTAGAGAAGGGGATAGAAACACAAAATACTTCCACCTTATGGCGTCAATGCGTATAAACACCAACTCTATTTCTAGAATCAAGGTTGGAAATGCTGAATTGAGCGATCCAAGGGACATTTCAGAGGCTTTCGAAAATTATTTCAGAGGCAGCTATAATAAGAGTAATACCATTCCTATCAAAGAATTTGGTGTTGAGCTCAGAAAACTCAATTCGGAATCGGTTGAGCTACTGGAAAATAAGTTTACGGAGGAGGAAGTATGGAGTGCCATTATTTCCGCAGATGGATCAAAAGCTCCCGGCCCTGACGATTTCAACCTGGAATTATTTAAAAGGTTCTGGGGTGTGTTGAAAAAAGACGTGATGAAGTTCTTTAAAAATTTCTACAAAGGTAGAGATTTCGACGAAACGATCAACCATTCTTTTATCACATTCATCCCAAAGAAAGTTTCACCAGCGGAAATCAACGATTTCAGACCCATTTCGATTGTTGGTAGCCTTTACAAAATCCTAGTCTGTGTCTTATCAAAGAGGTTAGCCAACTACATCTCGGAAGTGGTAGGCGAGAGTCAATTTGCTTTCACTCCTGGCAAACAGATTGCCGATTGCGCCCTAATCGCAAATGAGGTCATCGATGTTGCCTTACGAAGGAAGGAAGAGATGGTTTTATTTAAGGCTGACTTTAAAAGGGCCTACGACACGGTGGATTGGAAGTTTTTAAACCTAGTTATGGAAAAAATGGGTTTCGGAGTAAAATGGAGGCAATGGATTAATGTGTGCATTTCATGCGCTTCCCTATCGGTGTTAGTAAATGGGTCGCCATCGAATTGGTTCAGGATGAAAAGGGGGCTTCGCCAAGGATGTCCGCTATCGCCTTTACTATTCAATCTAGTGGGCGAGGCCCTTAGCGCACTCCTCTCGAAAGCAGTGAACCTTGAGCTAATACAAGGCTTTTAGGTGGGCAGTACGGAAACCATGGTAAGCCACATACAATTTGCCGATGACTTGATTGTTTTTTCTAAAGTGGAGGAGAATTCGTTACGAAATGTCAAAAGGCTACTTAGAATCTTCGAATTTGCGGCTGGGTTATCACTCAACACTCAGAAATCCAAATTATATGGGATCAATGTTTCATCTGATCAGATCCTCGGCTGGAGCAGAACAATTCATGTGAGTTGGGGTGTTTTGCCAACGGAGTATCTCGGCTTGCCTTTGGGCTTTCATCGTAATTCTGCGGAAATTTGGCTTCCTATAATCCAAAGGATGCAGAAGAAACTTGAGATGTGGAAAGGCAAATTCTTATCAATTGTCGGCCGAATCACTCTAGTAAAAGCTGTTTTGAACAACCTTTCGGTGTATTTCCTATCCTTGTTTTTGATGCCAGCAAGGGTAGCAAAAAGAATAAACAAGTTGATTGCAAACTTCATATGGGGGCGAACAAAGGCAAAAAAATCCACTGGTTAAAATGGGATCGCTTGTGCTTACCTATGTTAAAAGGTGGAATTGGGCTTGTGAATATCAGAGTCAGAAACAGGTCTCTGTTGAACAAATGGAACTGGAGGTACGGCTGCGAGGAAGGTAACCTGTGGAGGAAAATTGTCGACGCTAAATATGGTTATAACCAGAATTCTCTGGTTCCTAGTCGCAGTACTTCTTTCAGGAAGTCCTGGGTGTGGGAAAATATCACCAATCCCCTTACTAATGTTGAAGATGCTTTCACAAAGAATATCAAACTAGTTTGTGGTGATGGGAAATCTATTGAATTCTGGTCAGATCCTTAGACCGAAATTCCTTCCCTCAAAGAGGAATTCCCTAGATTTTTTTCGATTGCTATCAAAAAATCAGGGAAAATTTGTGAATTCGGCTGCAAGGAGAACAACATCTGGTCTTGGAATATAGAATTGCGCAGAAACCTTTTTGTGTGGGAAGAGCAGCTTTGGAGCAGATTCTTAGATATCATAAACAAATCTTCTCAATCGATGTTTGAAAAGGATACAATAAGATGGTCGGGGAGTTCGAATGGTTATTATTCACCTAAGGCTTTCTGTGCGCTTAATGATACCTCCACAGCTCCATCGCCTTTCAACTGGAAACTGGTTTGGGCTAAGTTGGTGCCACCTAAAGTAGAAAATTTCTTGTGGAGGGCAGTCCATAAGAGACTCCCCACTTATGATGAACTTTGCAAGAGAGTAATCCGCAAGTCAAGAACCAATTTGTGTGTTTTGTGTGGCGTAGCAATGAATCGATAGACCACCTTTTCTGTCATTGCACAGTATCATGGAAGATTTGGCAGCGTTGCTGCAATTTGTGGAACTTATCGTTCATCATGCCTGTCGACATTTCCTCTCTAATCCAGGTCTGGTACAACATTTCCCCTTTGGAACATTCCCCACAGATTTGGTTTATGCTATTGTTTGGTTGCTGTTGGACTATCTGGTTGTGTCGTAACGAAATCATTTTCAAGAAGAAGCAGTTCACGGTGAACATGGTGTTCGAGCTGCTAATGCTTCATGTAGGCTTCTGGTGTGTGAGCAAATGGCCAACTTCCTTCACGTCAGCAGCTGAGTTTGTTAGATGTCCTCAGGAACTTCAATATAAAAAGTTATTGAACATCGAGCAACGGATGACTACTTGGGAAGCCCCAATCAAAGGGTGGCTTAAGTTCAATGTAGACGTGGCTGCTGCCGGGAGTGTTGAAAAGGCTGGGATCGGGGGAGTATTAAGAAACGCTGGTATTGTTTTCACAATCAAGGTTCAGTAGAAACAAAGGACTTATTATTGAATCCGATTGCAGCGTAGCAACGGTATGGATCGAAAACCCAAATATAGCTGCTGGGTGCTTTCGGAATCTGGTCAAGAAAATCAAAGATACAGGCAAAGCATTAAAGTGGAAAATTACGTTTGCTCACAGGGAAAGAAATACGGTTGCACACAGACTTGCGAAAAGGGGCCTTAATAGACAAACTGATTTCCTGTGGGAAGCTGCCCAGTTGTAATGCTGCTGGGAATCGAAGTTCCCCTTACACACGCTGCATCATGTTTCCTTAGGCATATTGTTCTCATGCTTTCATGGCACTGTGTACATTGTAATGTTAAGTGTGAGTGCTTAGGCTGGTTTGTATGGCTGATTTCGAGTGTATTTGCTTGTCATGGATTAATAAAACGAAAGGGCACTCTTTTCCCCCCAACCTAGGCACAGTGGGGGTTTTTAACGAGGCCTGATTTTCCTTTAAAAAAACTAAACTTGAGAACCAAATCCCAATTGAAACAGTCCTGCAAATAAACTTTAATCGGTAAGAATAAAATGAATAAAAAAATCAGCAGCAAAAAGAAAACAAGAAACCATAAGAAATAAATTAAACTCTCCTTTTCTCATATTAAATAAAATACTGACCAATAAACTAAAATAAATATAATACTAAATCTATTCAAACTACACCTAAAAGAAAAAAAATAACTTACCACTCAAGTTTCAAGCTTTGAAAAAGATGATTGTGAATAAAACCGAGAAATTTGAAGTATGAAAAAAAGTTAACAAATTTGTATCCGCAGGATCACAGCTTTGTCGATTGTTCACCCTTCAAGTTGAAATTCAAGAGTAAAAAGTGATTTGGGAAAGTAAAACAATAGAAAAAGATCTCTAGCAAGTTTTGGTGGGGGTGTCAACTGTCACGTTACAGAGTAAAAAAAAAGTGATTTGGGAATTGGGGAAGTAAAATAATGGGGAAATATATCTAGAATTTTTTTCTCTATTTTAATGGTGGGTCAACCAGATTCGCCCCTGTATATCCCTTCTCTTTAATAGCTAAACTATGAGAACAAAATAATTATTATTTATATGGTATTTCCATATAAAAGAATTTATATGCATCAAGCCAACGAGTTATAATAAACTCCCTGTTATGATTGGTTTTTGGTCAGAAGCCATACATTTCTCATTTTATAATTTTTGAATGTGCGATATATTGTTGAATTGCTCCACCACAACGCACAAAATGAGTAAATAAAAGTGTTGAGAATATATATTGAGTATGAGTCTCCTTTTATGTTTAAATTCTTAAACAATAATTGGAGAATTATTTATGACATGATTTTTCTCAACATTAGGGGAGATAATAATCAGCTGGATAGAGAAAAATGAATTATCATTATCTAGATCCTCGTATATGAACTAGAAGTTCATAAGATAATTAATGTTATTACATGTCAACTGCCAAACGTATTTACTGGCCTAATGAGAGTAATTAAGTCTCATATATCAGCTGAAATGCTCTAAGTTTAAATTACATGTTAGAGCGAGAGGATGTAAATCATGCATGAAGCATGATAGTTGAAATGGTTCCAATGATGAAAATTCTCGAAAATGGAAAGTAATATGAGATGGTCATATATTGGAGGCGGGTGCTCCTGAAGAGAACCAAGACATAATTAATAATAAAACTCTAGAAGAGTTTCAGGTACCTGAAATAAAGATTGAAATCCTGAAGAGATCTCGATGGGTTATGTCACTAAGAGAATGGAACCAAAATAGAAAAGTTGTCGACAACGATTTTGCAAACAATTTTACATAGAATACTTCTATAGAAGTAAAGAAAGAAAACGGTGATCTTGTATAAGAATCTATAGATATTGAAATGATTGGTTAATATAGAAAGACGCTTTGAACTTCCAAAAATGAAGTATTTGACTAGCAGTCCAAACACCTAAAGGTGTAATGCAAGTGAGGCACAAATAAGTAGTCGTAAATATGACTTGAATTATGATTTATGAAGAGTTTTTTGTGGATGCAATTACTTTGGCAGTTATGAAATATTTTATATGCGTCTAATCATTTTGTGGATCCATATAAATAGAAAGTTATCCTTGACGGATTTAAAATGCTAGAAGCATTTAAAAATTTCAAAAGAAATTTATATAGACATGTCTCATTGAATATTTTGGCGCATTTGGTACAATCGCCTTAGTGAGTACTGATTGAGGAAATATTGTAAGAATGATAAGATTTCCTTATGTATTTTTATAAAGGAGTTTTGGATCAAGATCCATTATGATAATTTGAATTTCATTAGAACTCCTAAAGACCTTCAAATTGAAAACTCATAAGTGTTTTCAATGCATTTAATGAAATTATTTGAGAAAAAGAATCTTGACATCAAGTTTTATCTCGACCTGGAGACCGAGCATTTAAATATCTATTTATCTATGAATGGACATCAACTGAAAGAATCTCAAAGAAGATTCAATATAGATAAAGCATATCTATTGAGTATCCTTATGATTGCAAGATTATTGGGTGTGAATAAATTTATCTTCGAAAGAAAGATAAATAAATAATTCGTTTGTAAGCACCATACATTAGTTGGTCAAGAAATATTCATGGATATACAAAGATCATTACCTTTAGATTTTCAAATATTCGTCGATGCCTCCTCAAATCTTGTAGAAATAATTGTTATGCACGAGGCAAGCCAAAAATGTTTTTAGCTAAGACCATTGACTCAACATATCCAAAAGATATGTAGATTTACTTTCACAAGATATGATACAAAACCATTTTGTGTAGAGATAATGCAAGGTGTATATCTCAATTGAAATGTGGATATATCATGGAACATATTACTCCAAAGTTCCATCCCTCACGATCTTTAGAAAATAGTATTCAAGATTGAATTATGAAGATTCAAAGACCTTTTGTGGTGTTTTCATGAGGGGAGTAAATACGCATTGCACTCTTTTTCCCTTGACCGAGGTTTTGTCTCAATGGGTTCTCCTGGTAAGGTTTTTAATGAGGCAACATGTTATGCGTATCAAAGATGTGTGTACTCTTTTTCCTTCACTAAAGAATTTTTTCTCATTGAATTTTTATCTTAGTAAGGTTTTAACGAAGCATATTATCTTCATAGACATCCAAGGGGGAGTATTATGAATATTTATCTATATGAATGTCTATCATGATAAGAACTTTATCATGAAGATTTGACTTACTTTATCATTAGGAATATTATCTACATTAATTAGAGTTTAATGTATTATGTACTTCTTATGCCTATAAATAGATGATTTACTGAAGGCACTGTACACATAATTCTATATTTGAGAATACTACAAATCTCACTCTTTCTCTTATTTTTTTGTTCTTCGTTCTTATTATTGTTTTTTATTTTATTCACAACAAATTGATTAGTTTACAAACAATGTGATTTTATATTCTAAATAAACTATTCGTTCCGGAGTCTTACACAAATAATAGACATAGCAGAAAAAAGATTAAATCAAATTTTTTACAATTTTCTTGAATTTTTTAAAGGAAAATATGGATATGTTTAGGGAGGAATTGAACCTATAACATAAGATAATTCAACGCTTAATCGTCAAGTCAAATTATGTAATTATTACATGATTGATAAAAATAATATTCAAGTAAAACTGTTGAACTATATACATAATTTAAAATGTCAATAAAACTTGATAAATACGATCGCCACTATTAATACTTACCAGAACCATAAAAGAAATGATATGCTCATTAGTACGATATCACTAACTTTAATATTTATAATCATGTTTAAAATAGTTCAAGTTTCATATAAAATATATTACTAATTCGTATTATGTTAATTTGAGATTTTTTTAAAATTATTTATATTATCTTTATAATTATTAGAACAATGATTTAATTACTGAATAAAAATATGAGTTTTATTTTATTATTTATTAAAATATTTTTACAGTTTATAATTAGTTTCAATAACAGTTTAACTTAAATATTTATTTTATCAACCATTTGATAATTACTAGAGACGAAGTCATAATCGAACATGAAAAAAATCGAAATTATTAGAACAATGATTTAATTATTGAATAAAAATATGAGATTTTTATTTTATTATTTATTAAAATATTTTTACAATTTATAATTAGTTTCAATAACAGTTTAACTTAAATATTTATTTTATCAACCATTTGATAATTACCACAGACGAAGTCATAATCCAACGTGAGGAAGAGTCAAAATATTGAATTTAAAAAATATAATTATTTTATTTAAACTCTAAATTCAGGGGTGATAGACCTGACAAACTTGACCCGAGACTCGAGTTGAGACTCAAAATCCGAACTAAACCAAAACCGGCCCAAATTTTAGTTGAATCGAAATGGACCCGAACCGATTTTTAACCGAACCGAATGGACTCGAATCAATTTTCAACAGAACCGAATAGACCTAAACCGAAAGGCAACCCGAAATAAAGACAATATATTAAAATAAAGAAAGAAAGAAAGATAGGATGTCAACTGTCACACATCTCACCAAAAAGCCAAATATGCAAGCTATATAAAGTGATATATAGGGTGTAAAAACTTAACTCGGCCGAAAGCCTGCTGAAACTGATCGATCTCTTATTAACCCGATATTAACTCGACCTAAAATCAAACAACCTGAAAATAATCGACTTCATATTAACTGAACCGAAAGTCAATCGAATGTAGCCAGACCCAACCTTAGGAAGCTTCATCCCTTGTAATTACTTGACTTGATCTAATAATTATGTTTTGAGCTATCTAATGTCTCATTTTTTATCCCATCCTTATTTTCAATTTAATCTAAATATTATTTTTTGTTAGCTATGTAATAATTATTATTACCCAACAACAAAAGCGTTGGTCTTACTCAAGTCAGTTTGATCCCAAAATCATCCATATTTTTTTAAAAAAATTTACTAATAAGATGATGACATGTGTTGTTATCTTATTGGGTGGTTGAATTTATTATATTATTTATAACTAAAATAAGAATTAAATTGATAGGCTTTTTAAATATTGAAGTTATATTTATTGTTTTTTTTTTTCTTCAAATTGAGCCAAC
Organism: Hibiscus tridactylites; assembly: GCA_958450335.1. NCBI lineage: Eukaryota > Viridiplantae > Streptophyta > Magnoliopsida > Malvales > Malvaceae > Hibiscus > Hibiscus tridactylites. The sequence goes on from OY288281.1 coordinate 47,248,599, forward strand.
TTTGATGGCTGGCGAAAAAAATACGTAATATTAGCATCCAAATTTGCAGAAAAAATAAGTTGGTAACCAAATTAGAAAACGAGTAATAGTTGGATGACCTAGAATTTACCCTTCAAGTTATGAATCCGACAAAATTGCCAAAGCGCTGACTTGGCCACGCCTTTCGTTTAAGGAATGAAAATATCGAGGCGCGCCTTTCGTGTTTTTTGACAATCTTGTTGACCATCGATCTGTTCTTAAGAAAGAAAGCAAGAATGATGGATTTGAAGAATGAAGATTCTTCTGATTCTTTGGAAGTTCACTCAGATTTCTCCATCTTATCTTTAAAATGACAATTCTCTCTTTCTTCACCAGAGCTTCAAGGGCTTTCAATGGCTACCCTGCTTCCTCTAAGCTTTTGCTTCTCTCTACGCTCAGTCTCAGGTTCCTTCTTTTTTCATTCTTCCAGGAAAAACCCAGATTTTTTTTACTTATTTCCCCCTTTTTTTCTCGTTTCCCTTTTTAGTTCTTTTGGATTCTGTTTTGATTGCTGACACTGTACTGCAATGGTGAAAACTGAAATTTCACACACACACACATATTATATATACATATTTGTAGATTGTGAACATTCAAATCAAAACTTGAGCTTTGACTTGCTCAGCCCTTAGTGCTTAGTGTTTAGATCAGGAGATCTTCTGGTGGGATTAAAATTATGAAACATACGCTTATTTGTTTCCCTCCAAATAGAATGGATGTATGCATTGCACACCATGCAATCTTCAACACAAGCACACTAGGTGATTGACCCTTGAGCCTAGCAACTGTCTATTTGAACTCTTGCTGCCAATCCAAAACAACCCTCCTCATCCTACACAACTGTAACACCTTAGTCCATATTCTCTTCGAAAAGGGACATTCAAAGAATAAGTGATCTCGTGTCTCTTCCGCATCACAACACAGTACACATTGTCTATCAACAACAATACCCACCTTGCAAGCCTTGTGGGGAGCCTATTCAATATGGCCATCCAAAAAAATAACAAACAGCTTGGTCACATGCAAAGGAAACCAGATCAATTTTTGCCAAGGGACCCTTTCCTTTCTTGCCCGAATGCCAAGCAAAATCTTCGAGATGGCATTACAAGTTGCATCAATAAATCCAGGCAGGGCAGCAGCCACTTCCCTCAACTTAAGCAACTTCCTCCAAATCCAGCTTGAAGCAACTGTAGGGGTCACTTGCCAAAAGCTAGTCCTGCTCAAAATGTAAGCCTGCACCCAAGATGTAACACCCTAAATCAGCCTATGTGTTATCCGGATCCTATGAAGTGACATTAGGGTCATCGGAGCGACACACGTTAAAATTTTCAAATAAACAAATTTCTAAACTATTTAAAAAATATAAATCAAGTTTGAATTAAAATACAATTTCAAAAAACATTCAGACGATGAAATAAAACTATGATTAAAGTTTTTAATACAAGTTTCATACTCGAATATAAATCAAAAGGTGATATACATGTCCCCTAATTACACAGGTGTCGAACTCCGCAAGCAAAGCCGAAGAAACTCCCATACCGACGTTGATAACTGCAACATGGTCGATCTTTTAACCTGTGATGGTAAAAACAACGTAAGCTTCGGAAAGCTCAGTAATACAAACTACCATGGGATGCTAAAAGCACAAGTAGGTATATGACAAGCTTTACACTATCGTGAAGAACTGGGCATCGGTAAGCTCAATTAATGTAAGCCCTTCTGGACCTAAGCTCCTACGCCCGACGGGCCTAGGGTAAGTCTTTCTTGATACTATTCTAGGTTTCTGCATATTGGCAAATGGTTGGAGGGTAGTTAAGTAAATTAATAAAACTTTCTGACCTCTTCTGAAACATACCTAAATTAATGTATCAAAGTTGAACTCTCGGTAAATTACAATTCGCGCTTAATGAACCACTCTAAACTCCTTGATTCAATTTATGAAATCCGAATCTCTTGAATTTCCGGCTTTAGACTCATCTCTCAAGGCTCGGGTGATCAAATAAAGAATAACTCTGTTACCTTCTGATATAATGCTCCACGAAAATATCAAATCGCAAATCAAGCTTACCGTTACCCAATTCTTCATGATAGTGTAAATCTTGCCATATACCTACTTGTGCTTTTAGCATCCCATGATAGTTTGTATTACTGAGCTTTTCGAAGCTCACGTTGTTTTTACCATCACAGGTTAAAAGATCGACCATGTTGTAGCTATCAACGTCGGTATGTGAGTTTTTCGGCTTTGCTTGCGGAGTACGACACCTGTGTAATTAGGGGGCATGTATGTCACATTTTGATTTATATTCGAGTATGAAACTTGTATTAACAACTTTTATCATAGTTTTTATTTCATCGTCTGAATATTTTTTGAAATTGTATTTTAATTCAAACTTGATTTATGATTTTTAAATGGTTTAGAATTTTGTTTATTTGAAATTTTAATGTGGGTCGGTGACCCTAATGTGACTCCCTAATATCCGTGGTAACGCATAGGTAGGTTTAGGGGTTACATAAAAAATCCATATCGAACCTTCACCGGCAAGGATTCTCCTAATGATCATTAAAGCACAGGCTTTGTTCCAACTCTCAAAATCTTTGAGACCAAGTCCACTTCAGAAGAGTACATATCTGTCCCCAACTAACTCGAACACCAACAACAGCATATTTGTCCCGAACTAAGACCTGATTTTGTATTGCATTTTCATCACACATTTCAGAAGTAATGCCAAACTGGCCCAAGTCCGTGGTGCAATGGCGAGAATCATTGGTCGAAATGAACTTTTGGTTGATACTAGGCTAATCCTTTAACATTTAGGTTATACACATTATGTCCTCGAGAATAGTAGAATAACGAAATCTTTAGACATGCTGACGTTTTACTTTGCTTTTCCATATGTTGTATTGTGCTAATTTTAGATGAATCACATTGTTTTATGATGCAGACTAATTACCTTCTATGGTTGACTTAGTGCAGTGGTGGAGGTGTTGTGGCTTACTCGGAATCACAAGCGGATGTTAGCAAAACTAGTGTTCAAGTGAATGAGAAAGACCAAGAGAAAAAGAGATTGGTGGTTCTTGGAACAGGGTGGGCCGGTATTAGTTTCCTCAAGGATCTTGATATTTCAGCTTACGATGTTCAGGTTGTTTCGCCCCGGAATTATTTCGCATTCACCCCATTATTGCCTAGTGTCACCTGTGGAACTGTTGAAGCAAGGAGCATTGTAGAGCCTGTCCGAAACATGACAAAGAAGGTAGATGAAAGGAACTAGAGCAGCACAAAATCTTCTTTCCCTCTTCTCTTTGGTTGTATGGTAGGTGCTGAATGATATACTTGCACATATATGCACCTGCATGCATACATAGGTACAGTTTCATGGATATGAACAATTGTAAGAGAACAGAAACGTTGCTCAAATGCAATTTATTTTGTTGCTGACAGAGAAATGGAGAAATACAGTTTTGGGAAGCTGAATGTATGAAGATTGATGCTGCAAACCAGAAACTTCTGTGTCGTTATACCGTTGAAAACAACTTGGTGGGAAATGATGAATTCTCTTTGGAATATGACTATTTAGTTATAGCAGTGGGATCACAAGTAAACACATTTAACACCCCGGGTGTCTTCGAGAACTGCCACTTTCTGAAGGTAGTCATTTTTAATCAAGTATATCATATATAGTAAAATGGATGCTTGATAAATGAAGTCTTGCAGGAAGTTGAGGATGCACAGAAGATACGCAGGAGTGTTATCGACTGTTTTGAAAAGGCCGTCCTTCCCGGCTTAAGCGAAGAAGAACGAAGGATAAACCTTCATTTTGTAATTGTCGGAGGGGGGCCTACTGGTGTGGAGTTTGCAGCAGAGTTGCATGACTTTGTTAAGGAGGATTTGGTCAACTTATATCCTACGGTTAAAGATCTAGTGAAAATAACAGTGATTCAATCAGGGGATCATATTTTGAACATGTAAGAGGATACAATTTTTCATTTTATTTCTTCTTTACAGTTTTTCGAATTTCACTGATTGAAGATTGATCTATACTATTTCTTCCATTTATCTTTCATTCTGTCATATTCTATGTGTAAACATGTTAGGGTAACAGTTCCATTTTATTATTCATGAGACAAAAATCACATAGAACCTGGCATATTTTACACTCTGTGCAGGTTTGATGAACGAATAAGTTATTTTGCTGAGCAGAAGTTTCGCAGAGATGGTATTGATGTTCAAACTGGATGCCGTGTTATTAGCATTTCGGATAGGGAAATCACTATGAAGCTCAAGTCAACAGGAGAGATTTGCTCTGTACCCCATGGATTGATTGTTTGGTCTGCCGGTGTTGAAACTCGCCCTGTTGTGAAGGACTTCATGTGCCAAATCGGACAGGTGCAAAAATTCTTTTATTTTGAAAGGCAAAATTATCATTATTGAATAGATTAGGCACAAAGTAGTAGTTAGAAGTACCCAAAAATTAACACCTTTACTTTCCAAAACCCCGAAAAGCAAGACACCACAGAACAAGATATTCAGAAAATGGAGCCAATCATCCAGGATTCATCCCGAAGTTGGACTATCCGAATTCATCCTGTATCTATCAGCAGTTAATCACAAGACCAAAACCACCCACAATGCTTAACAACTTTAAGGCCATTATCAGAAGTTATCTTTTGAAAGAGGTGTTTGGCTTCCACTTTGAAGTTGCAACATGCAACAGCCTATGATGATTTATCTGTAGTCCATATGAGTAGTTTTTTAATTTCGAATAAACTTACCTCTTACTTTATTGTCTGCAGTTGTTATGTTTGAAAATAATGGCTGTTCCGCAGTCGGGTCACTTACGATAAGATTCGCATTTCAGGCCAACAGACGTGTTCTAGCAACTGATGAATGGTTGAGAGTAAAGGGGCGTGAAGATGTGTATGCCCTTGGTGATTGTGCCACTATAAATCAGCGTAAAATCATGGTATTTCCCTTTGACCTTTTGAGTTTATCTGTTGAAACTACCACAATATTTATGTCTGTGTGTGAGCTTTCAACGAAGAATGATTCGTATTTTTCCATCATGTTCCTTCAGGAGGATATCGCCGCCATATTCAAGGCTGCAGACAAAGATAACTCTGGTTTCTTAACTATTAAAGAATTCGAAGATGTTATCGATGATATCCTTGTAAGTTATCCCCAAGTGAAACATTACTTGAAGAGCAAGCAACTGAGGGATGCAACTGATCTGTTGAAAGTTTCCCGGGGGAGTGATAGAGGTGAAGTGGACATTGAAGGGTTTAAGTTAGCCCTTTCTCATGTTGATACACAAGTGAAAAATCTGCCTGCAACAGCTCAGGTATTTATCTTTGGCTTCATTTAGCTCCACTGTCCATAGGTATTTGCGTAGAGACCACACATGATCTCGTTGCATGATCTCCAGGTTGCGGCACAACAAGGTGTGTATCTTTCTGAATGCTTCAACCGCATGAACAAGTGTGAAGATAATCCCGAAGGCCCCCGGCGTTTCAGAGGGTCCGGTCGTCATCAATTCCGTCCGTTTCAGTATGTGTTCTTAGTTGTGCATCCATTGATATTCATATTTCTTTGTCAAATGCTAAATTGGATATTTTATTTCAACTGCAAGATACAAACACTTTGGGCAATTTGCACCTTTAGGAGGGGAGCAAGCAGCTGCCGAGCTGCCTGGAGATTGGGTTTCAATGGGTCATAGCACACAGTGGCTCTGGTACTCTGTATATGCAAGGTGAATCATGGTCTTCCTTTTATATATTGTTTTAACATTTGGACATGATTGATTTTCTCGTGCATTCTGGTTCAGCAAACAAGTGAGCTGGCGTACTCGGGTGTTGGTGGTATCCGACTGGACTCGAAGATTCATTTTTGGAAGAGATTCGAGCCGCATTTGAGGCAAACAACATGAGAGGACCTTGTAATAATAAGCTGGAGGGATTTTGTTACTCACCCGATATTAATCACTCATTCGTCATTTGCATCGGCATCTGTATATGAGTATTACTATTCTTGTGAATGCATGTAGGCTTTTGATCTCCTCTCCATGCTATTTCTATGTGTTCGTGTATGTTTATCAATTTTTTTCTTGTAATATCTATGAAGAGAACACTTTAGGTTATGCAATGAGAATAAAAACTTCTATAGAGTAAAACAAAATACCTCAAACAAATCTTTAGATAAAACCTTAAACTGTTTCTTATAATATGACCAAAACATTATTACAAGGCAACCATTTCAATTTGTAGCTAAATAGTCTAGGATTTAAAAACTAGAACATTGAACACAAAGTTGGGGTCAACCATCTTGTTTCACGTATGTGTTTTTGTTGTCCAAAATACAAGCCGCAAGTCACGTAGCTCGCTTACCGACATCGCAATCAGTTGAAGCATGCCGCCACGTTGGCAAAATGATAATTGATTTCTATTACAAAGAATATGAATGTCAGGCTTGAATGCACAATCATTTCGGCCAATTTGCACCATATATTGTCCATGGTTGAGGCTTGGCCTTTAGCTCTGCCTCCTCTGTTTCTCATGTCAAGAATACCTGAAGGAATGCAACGGACTTCAGCTGTCATCGACAATATATCATATGTTACATAATGAAAACGATAATCTCGCATAACACAAATCCATGCTATCAATAATCTAAACCTGATTCACAGGTTACATTATAAATCTACAAGGATGGCAACCATAAATCGCCAGCTCAAATGTACAAAAGAAAAGGTGGACTGCAGAATGCACATACCAATATCAGTACCATTGCACAAAGGAACGCCTGTAACACATCCGTATTCTACTTTAAGCCAAACTGAAGTACTCAAGATGACGGAGAAAAGATTCTTTGGAAGTTCAATTCCTGAATCAATTACATAACTACCTACGTTTTCGTTTAAAATCCTTCGAACCAGATAAGTCTGAAATAGAAAAATTCATCTCCTCCAAAAATGACATTGCCAAATCCATCTTCCCTGCCTTCTTCAAAATGTCAATTAGGGATCGATAAATGCAGATTGATGGACGGATCTTCCTCTGCTTCATTTCACTAAAGAGTCTTAATGCTACTTCAGTGTTTCCCGATCGGCCAAATGCCTCGATCATTTCTCTATAAGTGATCAAATCTGGTTCAATTCCACTATCACCCATTTCTCTGAAAAACAATAAGCACATATCCAATCTTCCAACCTTCCTCAAGTTGTTCAATAACGTATTATAAGTAATGAAATCCGGAACAAAGCCAGCTTCCTTCATAGAGGTAAACTCATGAACCATTTCATCCACCCGACCCATACGACCTAAGATATCCAAAATCGTATTATACGTTATCACATCAGGCTTACATCCAAAACCCTTCATCTGATTAAATATCAAAAGAGCCTTCTCTATCTGTCTACATTCACCAAAGGCAAAGATGATCCGATTCATAACTATCGTGTTATTCGGGAAAGCTAACTCCGATACTTGCTTCACATATCTAATCAATGCTGTACAGTCATTAATGTTGGCACAAGACCTTGCAAGGTTAAGATAACAAGCTGAGCTCAATTGTCTACGAAACACCAATAAATCTCCGAATATCTGAAACGAAAGGTCAATCTGATTTCTTTCAGCAGCTGCAGCCAAAAGTGTCTCATATGCAATGGGGATGAATATATTTTTATCACGCAAAGATTGCAGTAACTTAATAGCCATAGAAAAATTCCCTGCTTTACAGAGCTTATGAACATAAGCATTGCACCTTTCCCTGCTCGAATCCGGCTTGTTTCGATAGTTAGCAAGAATTTGATTCAGGAATTCATCTGCCATTCCCTCATCATCTGGAGCAGCCTGAGTTGCGAGCGAGTTATGATTTCCGACGATTTTACTTACAATGGGGTAAAACAAGCGGATACAAGGGAATCCAACTGAGATGGAAGTGAAGTAATTCTGGGATTGAAGCATGGGTATCAATTATAAGCTAAAAGTATACTAAAAACATAAGAATTTAATCAATTACAAAGAAAAAGGAAGCTTTTTTTTTTTACTTACATGGGTACCCAAACCAAGAACCAAACTGGAACTGAAATTGAAAGTCCCTTTGCATCGAAGGAGAATCTTGAAGCACCTTGAAGCAGCCACCATTGAAAATCTGAAATTTAGGAGAGAACCCATAAAAGATTTTTTATTTTTATTCAGTTTTGTTTCCCATTTGGAGCAATGGAAACGGAATTGAAGAGGAAATTGGGGGCAATAATGAGGATTAAAGGTAGGGTTTTTACAGTGGGTGGAATGGAAGAGTGAAGATCGCAAGGTTTAGTGATACAGCTTGGTAATAGCGCCTAGGAAATCGAGGTTTTAGGAAGAGTTCGGTTGTCCGTTTTTCTTTGGATTAAAAGAAAAAAAAATTGAGAAATTATTTTATGTCCCGATTCACCACGATGATCCTTATCTACTAAGTCCCTCAAAAAAAAAATCTTTATCTACTAAGAATGAGCCAATTAATCTTTCTTAAGATACTAATATATTCATAATCAATTTTTATATAATTCTTTTTAAAAAATTTTACAATGCTCGACAAGCACCGCTGAGTATCATTAACGATGAGCACTGCTGAGTATCATTAAATAAATTTATAAAGATTAAAATCTAAAAAATTCAACATATAATTATAAATTATTTAAACATATAATTATAAATTATTTAAAATAAAATAACAATTTAATTATTTTCATATATATAATAGTTTTTTTAATCTTTTTAAAAAATAAATAGATTAAATATCAACCTTAGTCAATTTAAAAAATAAAAACTCAAAACCCTAAATCTTAAACTCTAAATCTTAAACCATAAACCCTAAATCCTAATCATGAAGCCATAAACCACAAACCCTGAACTGTAGAAATGAAACCATAAGCCCTAAACCTAAAACCCCAAAACCCTAAACCTAAAATACTAAACTCTAAAACCTAAGTTGATTTTAATATAACAAATTGTATAAGGGCTTATTTGCAAATACAATAATTTTTTAAGTATTTTAAAGACTCACAAATTGACTAGCCTTTTGAACCAAATGATTTTTCAAGACAAATTATTTCAAGTATTCAAAAACAAATTTTTAAAGGTAAAGTACTCGTTTCGATACGGCCTGTAGTGGTCTCGAAACGTTTTGCTACTGGTATTTTAAGAGCTCAATTGTTTCGATAAAGTTTTCGAAACGACCCCCTATTGTTTCGAAACGATTTCAAACGTTTCGATACGCCTCTTTAATGCACATAACGACTCTTTCTTTTTTAGCTGTGTTTCGAAATAGGTAGGTACCATTTCGATACGGGTAGTTACAGAACTGTATTTATGATGGGAAGATGAAGTCTCAATGGCTATAATTATGATGTCAACCACCCAAACAGCTAGAATTCAATGAGAATGTATAAAAGGAAGCATTTTAAGCATCAACAGCAACTATTGAACCTAAAAGCAATACCCAAGCAAATCAATCCAAACCCTTGTGCTAAATAGTCATATCTTGTACTCAATTTTGTAATTCTTAATTGTATATCTTTATTTCACAAATTGGGTGTGTGATTGAGTTTAAATTGGGTAAATTTGTATTTTTGAGAGATACATTTATTACTTTGTATTTTTTTATTTTTATGAGGGTCTCAAGATCAATCTTTGGGGTAGAAAGATTGATCTTTGTAAAATATTTCTACCTAAGCTTAGAAAAAGGAAGATTTCAATAGTGAAATTGGTTGAAAATCCTTAGTGGTGGCTAAGGAAGTGGATGTAGAATTTGTTCTAAGCTTGAACCACTCTATGTCCTTCAATTTTTCATATTTTCCAATTTCATCCAAAACTTTTAAATTCCAATTCACCCCCTCTTGGCAATTTTCATTCAATTGATGCACTCAACAAAATTCAATCTGAACCCAACAAGTGTCCCAGTAGTAAAACGGATGATGTTGATGTTCATCTTAAGAGATACGAGTTTAAATCGCTTTGTCTATAAAATGTATGTGCCTTATCAAAAGGTTAAGAACATCTATGAATAGATATTACCTTATACACCTTTATACTCTTAAAAATATTAAAATCAATCTAAAAATCTCAAAAACTTTTAAATCCAATTGTCATGAATCAATCTTACTCAAATAACTCGGCCCATCCTATTTACGGGTCTAATTGGATCCTATGACCTTGTAAACTTTTAATTAATAATAGCGATTAGTTTTATTGAATAAAATATATACTCCCTCCCTCCCACAATTTTTGTCTTTTATTAATTTTTTAGGTATTTTTTTTAACTCTGATTCATAATTATTTAAAATGTATCATTGATAAAAATATAAAAAATATATTTTAAAAACCTCTAATCTAGTTGTTTTCAAATATATATTTCATAAATTTTAATTATTTAAAATATTCAATATAATAATAGCCAAAGTTTAAAAATTTTGACTTTCAAAAAGTCAATAAGGGACATTTTTATGGGTGGAGGGAGTAATAAATTATGGGTAAAATTTTGATATGGATATTGTGTAAAATTTATTTTATACCAGTATGTATATTTACACTATAAAATTTAAAATTTAAAATTGTAATCCTAACACTAAAAACTTAAATCTTAAACTTTAAACTTTATACCTTAAACTCTTAAACTTTAAACCCTAAACTAAACCTTTAACCACTAAATCTAAAAAATTTGTGTAAACTTATAGACTGTATATCAAAGTTTTTTTCCATAAATTATAGGGAAAACTACCACACTGACCACCAAACAAATTGGGAATACCTATTTGGACCACCGAACTATAGAAAAAGTCAATCGGGCCACCGAACTTATAAAATCAACCTATTTTGACCTCCGTCGTTAAAAAATTAACGGTGGAGTGACGGAACTGCCACGTGGCAATTGACGGAAAATTTAAAAATTATACATTTGGTCCCTGCTATTTACACATTCTTTCAATTTAGTCCTAATTTTAAATTAATAAATTATTTAATTAACTGGTGACACTTGTCAACACCTTATTGGAGGACTTTAATTATTTATATTTGATTATTGGGTAAAGTACACAGACGATCACTGAACTTTGATGCAAAAAACAAAATGGTAACCAACCTTTCAAAAATCACGAAGTAGCAATTAAACTTTAGATTTTGAAACAAAATGGTAACTAGGGCGTTAAACCCCGTTAACCCCTAACGGAAATCTGACGTGTATGCCACATCCCACCCAGTTTTCCACGTCATATATAAAAAATAATAAAACAATATTACACGTCAAATAAAAAAAACCCCGTTTTTTAATCACGTTTTAAAAAATAAACTCCCCCTCAAATAACCACTGCTAGTGTTAATCCCGTTTTTTTTCAAAACCCAAACTCCCCCAAATCAAAACTCAACTGTTCTGAAGAAATTAAACCCATTCCCACAAATCAAATCTTTCGTTTTAATTCCTTCTACATTCAAAACTCAAAGGATTGTCAGAGTAAGCAAGAGGCTATGGATTACGGTAATGTTTTGTAAAACCCTAATCTAAGTAATTTTTAGGGATTTAGTATTTTTAGGGATTTAGTATTTTCTAAGTTTAGAATCTTTTGTCCTATACATTTGGATTGTTGTTGTTTTTCTTTTACTCGTTATTCTCACTTTTTGTCCTTATTCCCTTTATTGTTTAGAAACTATCGATAAAATCCCGTTGTGGACCACCATTGTTAAGTGGTAGTGGTAGGTTGTGGACCACCATTGTCGGAGTAATATTAAATGGTTTTGCTTCATATGTGGACCACCGTTGTGAATGTTCCGCAAAAAAGGGGTCTTACGAGTTTTCATTTATTATTTTTCATTTGTTTCGATATGGTTGAATCTATCTATGAAAATAAAATTCAAGTTGGTGGAAGTTGTTTAGATTCTCTAGACATGCTGATGAAGGAATAAAATAGTTTAGATTCTCTAAACATGTGAAAATAAAATAGTTGAATAGACATTTTAAAATGAATATTTAATTTGGTAGAAGTAGTGCAGAATATGTTGTCCTCACTCCTTGATTTAATAAACTGAGTTGATATCATGTTTTCACAAGTGGGATTAAAGAATCGAAAAAAAAACTATTATTTATCTAATTAAAGAGGAAGTTGCTGTGAAACTGGTATGCTGATCTTTTTCTCAAAGATGTGTTTTTGGTAGTGTTTTATGTTAGTCTATTGTCTCTAAAAAGCAAAAGAACAAATCTTTGGACTTTAAATTTGATAAATTTTTCACATTGGCTAAAAGAATGATGAGTAATGTGCTGTTTAGTTTAGTGATTGGTTTTATTCTTAAAAAGGAAAAGTGGTTTTACTAACTCCCTCATTAATATGTCCAGCCTTGTTAAGCTTTATATGTTTCATCATTTGTATGTGCTCATTAATATGTTGCCCTCATTTGTTATTGCACCCATTTCCATTCTGAGAAGAAAAATATTTCTACACAAATGAGAAATTGAAACCACATGTTTTTGTTGATTGCTAGGTGTTTTTGCATTATGCAGTTTTATATGTATCTGCAAAGACCAAGCATCCACAGCTTCATTATGAGTCAAAATTGTATATGCTTCATTCTGCAGTTTTGTTGATTGCTAGGTGTTTTTGCATTCTTTTATATTCTTATGTATCTCAGTAGAAATTGAAACCACATGTTTTTGTTGATTCCTTGTGTTTGGTGTGAGTTACCCTTTTTCTTGTGGTTGTTGAGAATTGATGAGATGCAGTAACTGACATATATAGACATGCAGTAACTGACTTTATGAGATGCAGTAACTGACATATATAAACATGCAGTAACTGACTTTATGAGATGCATTAACTGACTTTATTATTTTTGTAGGTCCTAATTCAGACTCATTTAGTGTTGTAGTTCATTATGGTGGTAAGTTTGTCAGGAATAGGGGTTTAAGTTTTACTGGGAAACAAAGCAAGTGTTATGATATGATCAGTAAAGATAAATGGTCAATGTTTGCCATATATGCTATAGCTTATGACATTGGATTAAAATCTTGTTTAGAAATTTACTGGAAATCTGAAGTTGGGGCATTGGATGTGAATAATGTCCAGTTATTGAAGACTGATTCAGATGTAGTTGGCATGTTGGAGTCTATCTCAAATGATCCTATACACATTTATCTAGCTTTTCTGGTAAGAAAGTAGATGAAAGTGTTGGTGAAGAACTTTTTGAAGCAGAAGACCTTGCTGATGAAGAAGAGGTGGGAGAACCAGAAAATAATGTTACAGTAGAAACAACAACAAATGATGCAACAATGGAAAAAGAAGCTGAGGCAAATGATGCAACAACAACAAATGATGCAACAATGGAAAAAGAAACTGAGGCAAATGATGCAACAACAACAAATGATGCAACATCAAATGTTGATGCAATACTTAATGATGCTGAAAATGCAGTGGAAGAAGATGTAGTGGAAGAAGAAGTAGTTGAAGAAGATGTAGTGGAAGAAGATGTAGTTGAAGTTGAAGATGTAGTGGAAGAAGATGAAGATTCCAATGAAGCTGGAGGAGAAAATGAAATGAGTGAAGAGGAAGAAGATGCTGACTCAGGATTTTTTGATAGTGAAGCTGATGTTGGTGAAGATGAAATTGTTCAAGAGGATGTCTCCAACAGAGTGGTAAAGAACTTAGAGGGTTTGTATGGTGATTGGGGAACACATCTAAATGAAAATGAGAATGAGAGTGATGGTGAAGGTTCAGACTCCTTTCATAGTGTAAACGGGTCTGATAGTGATGGTCCCACATGGCCAGAGTTTAACATAGAATGTGATATGGAGAACCCTAAGTTTAAGTGGGTTTACTGTTTCCTAACAAAGGCACATTGAAAGAGGCTGTAAAGAAATATGGGAGAAAAAATAGGTATTTTCTAATTTTTGACATAAATGACAAAAGAAGACTTCGAGCAATTTGTAAAGATGCTACATGTCCTTGGAGTATATGGGCTTCAAAAATAGATGCTGACAGTGATACCTTTCAGATTAAGACATTCAATGATGTGCATACATGTGCCAAAGTAATGAAGAATCCAAATATCACTTCTAGGTTTATTGCAAATACTTACCTGCACAAATGGCAAGCTGATAGAAACTATGGTCCTAGCTCATTGAAGGCCGATGTTGAAAAAGATTTTGTGGCCCTTTTGAATGGAACCAAATGTATCAGGGCTAGAAAACTTGCCTTAGAAATGATAGATGGAAGTTACAATGATTAGTTCAAAAAGTTGTACGATTACCTAGGAGAGCTTAGGGAGACTAATCCTGGAACAACCACCATTTGTCAATAAGATGATAGGTTATTTGAGAGGGTCTATATCTGTCCTGAAGCATGTAAAAATGGTTATAAGGCTGGATGCATGTGTAACACCTGTGTTTTGGGCCTAGGAGTTAACCGGGTTTATAGTTCGAGTCAAATGAAATTTAATTAAATTAATTCAACTCTAAATAATGACCAAATTGAGCTTTGGAAAAAGGGGAGGGACTTATGTTGTAATTTGACCCTAAAGTCTTAAAAAGCAAGACAACTCTAAGACAAAAGTTGTCATCTTCCTCCCAAAAGCTTTCCAACGTTAAAATGGAGTAAACCCCATTTTTAAAAACCTCCCAAGCTAAGTTACTATTCTATTTAATATCTCCCACAATTCAAGGTGTTTTTCAAAGGTAATTATGTTTTTCTTAATCTCCTCTTTATCCTCCAACTATCTATAGTCTTAGATTTCAAAGTTATGGAGTTTTGAAAATTAAGGTTTATATCAAAGTTTGGATTTTTAAGGGGGTTTTCCGATTTGTTTTAATAAATTGTGTTGGGGTTTTGTTTAATCATGATGAAATACACATTATATATCAATTTGGTTGAGTTTTGATGGAAATTCGTAGTAGGTTCTTAGGGCAAACTTTGAGGTATTAAAACTTGGGTTTTTGGTGGGTTTTAGGTTGAAAACTAAGGGCTGATGGTTAGGGTATGTTAGGAGGGTGATTTGGGATGTTTTGGAGGTCATTTGAGTGTTTGGAAATGGGTGTTTCAGCCAAGGGTTGTTGGAGTACGAAAATTGAGTTTTTGGGGAGATTTTGTGGTTTGGGAATTTGTAGAATTTGGCTTGTGTTTGTGAAGTAAGTTGATGGTTGAGTTTAGCATTGAATTGTGGTGTAATAAGTGTGTTTTGTTTGGCTAGAAGCAAGAGGAAGCGTTGAAGAGGCTTTGGGACCGAATCCGGGTTCGTAGGAGGATTGTTTCGATTTGCTAAGGAAGGGCGGTGAGTGGTTTCAACTTGTTTTAAGTTTGGTTCGAGTATGTGTAGTGGGAGTGTGTGAAGTGTGCTTGGTAGGCCACTTATAGTTAATTCAAGTTGTTGATTTAACCATTGATATCCATGAATGCATTTATGCTTGCTTAACTATGCTATTGTGATTGTGGTTGATTGGTGTAAGTCTATCTTGATATGCATTTATGAGATTGAGCATGAATGGTGATTGATGATATATATATAATGTGGTTATGATAATTGGCACTAAAATAATTACCGGTTGTAAATGATCGATCATTAGAATAGTGTGCACACAATTGAGTCAAAACGTACGTGGCCTTGATGGCGTTAAGTCATCAAGGAGGAGTACGGTGATGTAACATTCCACCGGAAGCTTTTTATACATTTCTACGAGATGATGAGTGGAATCCCATCCGTAGGGCATGTGGCGATGAATGGAATCCCGCACATGCAAGGTCCGGTGATGAGTGTAATCCCACCGAGGTAAAGTGTTGTTGAGGTTTAAAATCCACACAATCGGGGTAATTAAAGTGGCCAATTAACTTGTTCATACATTGTGATATGTGATGATGATATATGTTGGTGATATATGGTGTTGCTATATGATGTTGATATTGATATTTGAGCTTGGTAGGATCGAGAAACCATATATGCCACTTGAAAGACTAGCTAGGTCTACTCAATTATATGCAATTGTAGGTTGTATGTGAGATTAGGACTTACATGCTTGAACCCTGCATTGTTGATGTTTTTCGTTTTAGAGCACCCTCACTAATCTATTAGCTTACGCTCTCAATGTTCAACAATGCAGATCATTATCGTGGTGTTAGCTCGAGGCAAGGCAAGAAGGGCTTTCCAAGTTTGTGGCTCAAGTACGGTTATCAATTTTTGTATTAGCTAGCAATGTGGCAAGGGTTTTTGTATGAGCTTTATATGACTCATTGATATATTGATGTTTTGGATTGTAATGCATATAATACTATGATGAATGTTGGTGTGTGATGGTATGCTTTAGATGCTTAGGTTGCCTTGTGTATGAGTGCAAACCTCTTGTGTTGAATTGTGCCATTTGGGCCCTTTGAGCTTTCATGTATGACCTTAAATGCTGAATTTGCTCTTTTGTTGGAATGCTATGTACGGATGCCTTGACTCATGTTGATTGCTACCTATGGCTCTTGTAGGATCGCTTAAATGTTAGTATGTGCAAGTCTCATGTGTGTTAATTCATGCCTTCGACCCTTTTTAAGCTCTTATGTATGCCTATGCATGATCTTAGTGTTCCTTTCCCTAGGAAGTCTTTAGAGTTGAGCAGTAAGTGCTCCCCTGCACAATGGTTTCGAAACCATGGGGAAGGTTTCGAAACCTTTGCAGAAATCTAGGATTCCAGACCTTACTGCCAGCCTAAGTTTCGAAACCTTTGAGGAAGGTTTCGAAACCTTTGCAATATCTGGGATTCCAGACCTCACTGTCGGCCTAAGTTTCAAAACCTTTGCTTAAAAATGCACTGCTTGATCCTTGTTGGCCTTTTTAAAGAGAAAAACCCATAGGTATTAAGATGCCTTTAGTCAAGATTAAAATTGGGCTGTTTGAATGTGGTTTGGGGTTCGAATGTGACAAGATTAATATGAAAAAAATAGGGTTGCTAACCGAGGGGGAACCCTTTGGGTTTCGCTTCGGTTTTCCCCGTGTGGCCCACTCGGACCGGTCATCCGGCCAGACCGGAACGAGGGGGTTACATTTGTTGGTATCAGAGCCTGAGGTTACCGAGACCTCGGGCAGGTAAGTGAGGTAAGCTTAATGTGTTAAATGATTGTGTTGTTCGATGCATGCCTTGCCATGAATTTTTGATATTTGAATGTTCGCATGATGTTTGAAGCATGAATTGTTGTCTGGTGTAGAGTGTGTGCCCATTGCTACTATTACTTAATTGAAAAGGATTTTTGATAAAAGGAGTACTTAAGCACCATTGGACCCTTGCTTTGACTAACGTAATCCCTATTTGTTTGTTGTTGTAGTTATTTCCTTGCTAGATGTACCATGAGACCACGTGGGAGGCCTAGGATGGTTCGACCGGAACCACGGACAGAGGCTCCGAGAGCTGAGCCAGTAGTGAGAGTTGAGGCTCAAGTGGGAGAGCCTGTGGTTGGAGTTGGAGCTCCTCCACCACCACCACCTCCTCCACCGGGAGCGGGAGGTGAGGCCGGGGTCGAAGGAGAGGGACCACAAGGAGGCCAAGGTGGCCAAGGACCGGTCGGAATTGATTTAGCTCCGTTGGTTCAGGCAATAGTCGGGGCATTTCAGGCTGCAATAGCTGGGGGTCAGGCAGCACACCATCAGGGTGAGGGCACCGGATTACCTTTAGAGAGACTTCGGGGCCTTGGGGCCGAAGAGTTTAGAGGTGCTACTCCAGAGTGATCAGAGTTGTGGTTTGAGAAGACTGACCATATTCTTGCTCAAATGGGATGTACTGGTGAGCGCAAGTTGGGATGTGTTGAGTCTCTGCTTCAGGGTGATGCCTACACTTGGTGGGTCACCATTACTACGGGTATGGATGAGGCCGAGATGGGATGTACTGGTGAGCGCAAGTTGGGATGTGTTGAGTCTCTGCTTCAGGGTGATGCCTACACTTGGTGGGTCACCATTACTACGGGTATGGATGAGGCCGAGATCACTTGGGAGTTCTTTGAGACAGCTTTCCGAAAGAAGTATTTGGGTCTGCGATACCTCGATGAGAGGAAGAGGGAGTTTATGGCATTGCTTCAGGGGAGTATGTCCGTGACCGATTACGAGATCCGATTTGTCAGATTGAGTCAGTATGCACCTGAGCTTGTACCTACTGAGGTGGAGCGTTGTAACCGCTTCCGTTATGGGCTGAGTGAAGAGATCAAGACGTACACTCTAGCTTCAGATTACACTGATTTTGATGTCTTGGTCGCGATGGCCAAGGACTTAGAGCACAGCTTGAGTTTGACCAGACGGTCAGGTGGATCTAGTTCGAGTAAGAGGTCCAGCAACTTTGATAGAGGTGATGCCAAGAGGCATCGGGACAACATGCATCAGTATGATCATATGCGTGGTGGCGGTAACCACGGTAGGGGCCATCAGGGTCAGAGAGCTGGTGGGAAGTTGCCCACATGTGCTACTTGCGGGAGGAACCACACCGGTGAGTGTTGGGGAAATTATCATTCTTGTTGGAGTTGTGGTGCTAGAGACCACATTAGGCGTGACTGTCCACATCAGGTGGGATAGGCACCAGCTCAGGCTCCTGCTAGAGCCAATGACTTTCAGAGAGGCCGCGGGCGCGGTAGAGGTAACTTCCAGCCGAGAAACGATGGTCAGAGGAACATAGCACATGTAGTTGCAGTTCAGCCAGAGGGCGGAGGTCAGGCCAGAGTTTATGCTCAGCGTGGGGATCAGCATGACACCGATGTGATCGCAGGTAACTTCTCGATACAGTCTTTGGGTTTGCTTTCTTTGATTGACTCTGGGTCTACACATTCCTACATATTGAGTGTGCATGCACAGTCTTTGAATTTGCCTTGTGAGATGTTAGAGGTAGGAGTTAGTGTTACTAGTTCCTTTGGGGACACGGTAGTAGTTAGGAAGATGTACCGAAGGTGTCCGTTGATGGTTCAGGGGCATGTGTTTCCAGTGGATATGATGGAGCTCCCTTTCTATGGTTTTGATGTGATTCTGGGTATGGACTGGCTCACGGAGCATAGAGCTAGGATAGATTTTGAAACTAAACGGATTTCTTTGAGGCTCACAGATGACTATGAGATTGTAGTGGTGGGTGAGAACGTGAAGTTCTTGTCCAACGTGGTTTCAATATTAGAGGCTAAGAGATTGGTTGAGTTGGGGTGTGAAGCATACTTAGCGTATGTGATGAACCCTAACATGAGTGAGGTTAGACCTCAGGACATCCGGACAGTATGTGATTTTCCTAGCGTGTTTCCGGAAGAATTGCCAGGGTTACCACCGGACAGAGAGGTAGAGTTCATCATTGAGACTTATTCTGATTCGGCTCCTGTTTCGATTGCTTCGTATCGCATGGAACCGAAGGAATTGAAAGAATTGAAGACTCAGTTGCAAGAATTGACAGATAGAGGTTTTATTCGACCTAGTTCTTCACCTTGGGGTGCACCAGCTTTGTTTGTGAAGAAGAAAGATGGAAGCATGAGAATGTGTATAGATTACAGGCAGTTAAATTAGTTGACAGTGAAGAATAAATATCCGTTGCCTAGAATTGATGACTTGTTTGATCAGTTGAGAGGAGCATCGGTCTTTTCGAAGATTGATCTGAGATCAGGTTATTACCAACTAAAGGTAAGAGAGGTTGATGTACCGAAGACGGCCTTTAGGACTAGGTATGAACATTATGAGTTCTTAGTCATGCCTTTTGGGTTGACTAATGCACCGGTAGCTTTCATGGACATGATGAATATGATTTTTCATCAGTATCTAGATCAGTTTGTAGTTGTGTTTATTGATGACATCTTGGTGTACTCGCGAACTGAAGAAGACCATGACCGACACTTGAAACTTGTATTGAAGACTTTGCTAGATCATCAGTTGTATGCGAAGCTCAGCAAGTGTGAGTTCTGGATACGTGAGGTAGTCTTCTTAGGACATGTAGTGTCAGCCGATGGGATTAGAGTTGATCCGAAGAAGATTAAAGCCATTGTTGAGTGGAAGCAACCGAAGTCTGTGACAGAAGTACGTAGCTTCCTAGGCTTAGCCGGATACTATAGTAGGTTTGTAGAGGGCTTCTCTAAGTTAGCCGCTCCATTGACACAGTTACTTCAGAAGAGTGTTCAGTTTGAGTGGACAAATGCAAGACAGAGAGCCTTTGAGAAATTGAAAGAAGCTTTGACCCAAGCACCGATCTTGATTCAGCCTGAGTCCGGGAAGGACTATGTAGTCTATAGTGATGCTTCCTATGTAGGGCTAGGATGTGTTCTTATGCAAGACCGGAGAGTAGTGGCTTATGCCTCAAGACAGTTGAAGACCCATGAGCGCAACTATCCGACCCATGACATAGAGTTAGCTGCAGTTGTGTTTGCTCTGAAGATTTGGAGGCACTATTTGTACGGTGAGAGATGCACAGTGTACACCGACCACAAGAGTTTGAAATACATTATGACTCAGCGAGATTTGAATCTCAGACAGCGTAGGTGGTTAGAACTGCTAAAAGACTATGATCTTACCATTGAGTACCATCCGGGTAAGGCCAATGTAGTGGCCGATGCATTGAGTAGGAAGATGGCCGTGGACTTGAGAGCTATGTTTGCTAGATTGAGTTTGTCCGGAGATGGTGGCTTGATAGCCGAGCTTCAGGTTCGACCTACTCTAGGTCAGTTGATTTGAGAGAAACAGCTCTTAGATAGATCTTTGGCACCTCACGTGCAAGATATAGCCGAGGGTAGATCTTCAGATTACAGTTTCAGCACTGATGGGGTTTTGTGTTTCAAGGATAGAATAGTTGTGCCTGAAGACAGTGACTTGAGACGCACGATCTTGATTGAAGCCCACAGTAGTCCGTTTGCTATGCATCATGGAAGTACGAAGATGTACCGTGATTTGAAGAATGAGTACTTTTGGGTTGGCTTGAAGAGAGATGTAGCCGACTTTGTGAGTAAGTGCTTAGTGTGTCAGAGAGTGAAGGCGGAACATCAGGTTCCCTCAGGTTTGTTACAGCCGTTGAGAATTCCAGAATGGAAATGGGAGAACATCACTATGGATTTTGTTTCGGGTTTGCCTTTGACTCCTACGAAGAAGAACTCAGTTTGGGTGATAGTAGATCGTTTTACGAAGTGTGCTCACTACTTGGCAGTCAACACTACATACACCTTAGATAGATTGGCCGACTTGTACATTGGTGAGATTGTGAGACTACATGGTGTGCCGAAGTCCATCGTGTCAGATAGAGATCCGCGGTTTCCTTCTAGATTTTGTGAGTGTCTACATACAGCTTTGGGTACCCGTTTGAACTTCAGCACATCTTATCATCCTCAATCAGATGGTCAGTTAGAGAGGGTTATTTAGATCTTAGAGGATATGTTACGTTGTTGTATCATTGACTTTCAGGGTACTTGGGAGAAGCATTTGCCTCTAGTAGAGTTTGCGTACAATAATAGCTTTCAGTCGAGCATTCAGATGGCTTCGTATGAGGCCTTGTATGGCCGAAAGTGTAGGACTCCAGTCTGTTGGGCCGAAGTGGGACAGAAATTGTTACCTATGTCGGATTTGCTTAAGGGGACAACCGACAAGGTAAAATTGATCTGTGACCGTTTGAAGGCTGCTTCGGATAGGCAGAAGTCCTATGCCGATTTGAAGAGGAAGGAAGTTGAGTTCTCAGTGGGTGAGAAGGTGTTCTTGAAAGTGTCTCCGTGGAAGAAAGTGATGAGATTTGGCCGAAAGGGGAAATTGAGTCCGAGGTACATAGGACCGTATGAGATTGTGAAGAGGGTTGGTCCGATTGCTTATCAGTTGTGTTTTCCATCCGAGCTTGAGAAGATACATGATGTGTTCCATGTTTCGATGCTTCGTAAGTATAGGTCCGATCCATCACATGTTATGCCCGTAGAAGAAATTGAGTTGAATCCGGATTTGACATACGAGGAAGAACCAGTGGAGATCTTAGCTTCTGATAGTAAAATGTTGAGGGGTAGATCGATTGAGTTAGTAAAGGTGCGGTGGCGACGTAGAGGTGTGGACGAGGCTACTTGGGAGAGGAAGGAGGATATGGAAAAGCAGTTTCCGTATCTCTTTCAGTCAGGTAATTTCGGGGACGAAATTTCCTTAAGTGGGAGAGAGTTGTAACACCCGTGTTTTGGGCCTAGGAGTTAACCGGGTTTATAGTTCGAGTCAAATGAAATTTAATTAAATTAATTCAACTCTAAATAATGACCAAATTGAGCTTTGGAAAAAAGGGAGGGACTTATGTTGTAATTTGACCCTAAAGTCTTAAAAAGCAAGACAACTTTAAGACAAAAGTTGTCATCTTCCTCCCAAAAGCTTTCCAACGTTAAAATGGAGTAAACCCCATTTTCAAAAACCTCCCAAGCTAAGTTACTATTCTATTTAATATCTCCCTCAATTCAAGGTGTTTTTCAAAGGTAATTATGTTTTCTTAATCTCCTCTTTATCCTCTAACTATCTATAGTCTTAGACTTCAAAGTTATGGAGTTTTGAAAATTAGGGTTTATATCAAAGTTTGGATTTTTAAGGGGGTTTTCCGATTTGTTTTAATAAATTGTGTTGGGGTTTTGTTTAATCATGATGAAATACACATTATATATCAATTTGGTTGAGTTTTGATGGAAATTCGTAGTAGGTTCTTAGGGCAAACTTTGAGGTATTAAAACTTGGGTTTTTGGTGGGTTTTAGGTTGAAAACTAAGGGTTGATGGTTAGGGTATGTTAGGAGGGTGATTTGGGATGTTTTGGAGGTCATTTGGGTGTTTGGAAATGGGTGTTTCAGCCAAGGGTTGTTGGAGTACGAAAATTGAGTTTTTGGGGAGATTATGTGGTTTGGGAATTTGTAGAATTTGGCTTGTGTTTGTGAAGTAAGTTGATGGTTGAGTTTAGCATTGAATTGTGGTGTAATAAGTGTGTTTTGTTTGGCTAGAAGCAAGAGAAAGCGTTGAAGAGGCTTTGGGACCGAATCCGGGTTCGTAGGAGGATTGTTTCGATTTGCTAAGGAAGGGCGGTGAGTGGTTTCAACTTGTTTTAAGTTTGGTTCGAGTATGTGTAGTGGGAGTGTGTGAAGTGTGCTTGGTAGGCCACTTATAGTTAATTCAAGTTGTTGATTTAACCATTGATATCCATGAATGCATTTATGCTTGCTTAACTATGCTATTGTGATTGTGGTTGATTGGTGTAAGTTTATCTTGATATGCATTTATGAGATTGAGCATGAATGGTGGTTGATGATATATATATATATAATGTGGTTATGATAATTGGCACTAAAATAATTATCGGTTGTAAATGATCGATCATTAGGATAGTGTGCACACAATTGAGTCAAAACGTACGTGGCCTTGATGGCGTTAAGTCATCAAGGAGGAGTACGGTGATGTAACATTCCACCGGAAGCTTTTTATACATTTCTACGGGATGATGAGTGGAATCCCATCCGTAGGGCATGTGGCGATGAGTGGAATCCCGCACATGCAAAGTCCGGTGATGAGTGTAATCCCACCGAGGTAAAGTGTTGTTGAGGTTTAAAATCCGCACAATCGGGGTAATTATAGTGGCCAATTAACTTGTTCATACATTGTGGTGATGATGATATATGTTGGTGATATATGGTGTTGCTATATGATGTTGATATTGATATTTGAGCTTGGTAGGATCGAGAAACCATATATGCCACTTGAAAGACTAGCTAGGTCTACTCAATTATATGCAATTGTAGGTTGTATGTGAGATTAGGATTTACATGCTTGAACCCTGCATTGTTGATGTTTTTCGTTTTAGAGCACCCTCACTAAGCTATTAGCTTACGCTCTCAATGATCAACAATGCAGATCATTAGCGTGGTGTTAGCTCGAGGCAAGGCAAGAAGGGCTTTCCAAGTTTGTGGCTCAAGTACGGTTATCAATTTTTGTATTAGCTAGCAATGTGGCAAGGGTTTTTGTATGAGCTTTATATGACTCATTGATATATTGATGTTTTGGATTGTAATGCATGTAATACTATGATGAATGTTGGTGTGTAATGACATGCTTTAGATGCTTAGGTTGCCTTGTGTATGAGTGCAAACCTCTTGTGTTGAATTGTGCCATTTGGGCCCTTTGAGCTTTCATGTATGACCTTAAATGCTGAATTTGCTCTTTTGTTGGAATGCTATGTACCTTGACTCATGTTGATTGCTACCTATGGCTCTTGTAGGATCGCTTAAATGTTAGTATGTGCAAGTCTTATGTGTGTTAATTCATGCCTTCGACCCTTTTTAAGCTCTTATGTATGCCTATGCATGATCTTAGTGTTCCTTTCCCTAGGAAGTCTTTAGAGTTGAGCAGTAAGTGCTCCCCTGCACTATGGTTTCGAAACCATGGGGAAGGTTTCGAATCCTTTGCAGAAATCTGGGATTCCAGACCTTACTGCCAGCCTAAGTTTCGAAACCTTTGAGGAAGGTTTTGAAACCTTTGCAATATCTGGGATTCCAGACCTCACTGCCAGCCTAAGTTTCGAAACCTTTGAGGAAGGTTTCGAAACCATGGAAGAGGGTTTCGAAACCATGGGTAAGGTTTCGAAACCTTTGCAGAAATCTGGGTTCCAGACCTTACTGCCAGTCTAAGTTTCGAAACCTTTTGGGGAGGTTTCGAAACCTTTGCTTAAAAATGCACTGTTTGATCCTTGTTGGCCTTTTTAAAGAGAAAAACCCATAGGTATTAAGATGCCTTTAGTCAAGATTAAAATTGGGCTGTTTGAATGTGGTTTGGGGTTTGAATATGACAAGATTAATATGAAAAAAATAGAGTTGCTAACCGAGGGGGAACCCTTTAGGTTTCGCTTCGGTTTTCCCCGTGTGGCCCACTCGGACCGGTCATCCGGCCAGACCGGGACGAGGGGGTTACAGCAGGCTTATGATCAGTATTGATGGGTGTTTTTTGAAAGGTCCTTATATTGGTTGGTTACTTGCTGCTGTTGGGATAGATGCTAATGATGGTATTTATCCAATAGCATATGCTGTTGTGGAAAGTGAGAATTTTTCAGCATGATATTGGTTTCTTAGTTTGTTGAAAGATGACCTTGAGATTACAAATTCTTACCACATCAGTTTTATGTCAGACAAACAAAAGGTATATTCTCTTACTTCTTTTTATTGAATATTAATATACTAAAATTCATACTAAACTATTATCAGTATTTGTCTTGTAGGGACTCAAAGAAGCATTGGAAGAATTGTTTCCAAATTCTGAACAACGAAACTGTGTCAGACACATGTACACAAACTTCAAAACAAAAGAAACCAATAGAGGAAAGGCATTGAAAGATGCATTTTAGAAAGCAGCAAGATCTACATGTGTCTCTCAATTCAATGCAGCCATGAATAAAATAAAGGCAATATCAAAAGATGCTCACGAATGGTTTAATGATAAACCCTCTTCATGTGGTCAAAATCATACTTCTCCACAAGGAGTAAGTGTGACATGCTGCTAAACAACCTGTCAGAGTGTTTCAACAAGGTAATTCATTCTTTTTACCTTACATCATATTCTTCATACATGAAATGATCTTGCTGAAAGTTACATAATGGTAATTGAACTATCTGAAAGTTACATAATGGTAACTGAACTATCTGAAAGTTACATAATGGTAACTGAACTATCTGAAAGTAACAAAATGGTTACTGAACTTTTTGTTTCTTTTGCAGATTATACTGGAGGCAAGAGACAAGCCAATACTTACAATGCTGGAAATTATTAGGACCAAGATGATGAGAAGAATAGTCCAAAGAAGACAAGAAGCTGAAAAATACAATGAAATTTTGTGTCCTAAGATTCAAAGGAAGCTTGATATTCAAATTCAAAACTCCGTTAGGTTAGCATTGATATAAGTTTAATATTTCAATTCTAACTTTTTTATTTATATTCATTATGTTCAATGCTACTAAGCATGGTATTTTTTTTGTTCATTATGTTCATAGATGTCGGCCAATATATGCTGGTAACTTTCAATATCAAGTTGAATGTGGCCAAGGAGAACAACATGTGGTGAACATCCAAAATCATACATGCACATGTAGAAGATGGGATCTCACCGAAATCCCCTGCAATCATGCTATTTCAGTTATGCACAACGACAATATGAATGTAATTTCATTTGTCGATCCGTGCTACAAGAAGGACACTCAGCTGTCAATTTATGGGCACTACATTAACCCTATTAAAGGTGTTAATCAGTGGACCAAAGTGGAAGGCATGGAACCTATACTTCCACCAGTTTTAAGAAGACCAGCTGGAAGACCAAACAAAAAGAGAAAATTAGAAAGTGTTGGGTTTTTAGGGCTCGATTCGATCAACCAAATTAGCTCACCAAGTGGTGGAGAGATGGATTTTTGGGTGGAAGGGTTGTGGAAGCTAGAAAGTAAAAAGACACAATGATTTATAGTGGTTCAACCTTCTAACCAAGGTCTACATCCACTACCTTAGCTTTCCACTAAGGATTTCTCAACCAATTCCACTAATTGATTCGTCCCCTTTTCTAGGATTAGGAGGAAACCCTTACAACCGATCAAGCTTCTACCCAAAGCCTTGATCAAAACCCTCTTTACAAAGAGACAATGAAAGCAAACTTAAAACCCTCTAATAGGTGTTTGTTTGTACAATTAAGCACTCACCCAAAACCTAAAACACTTGAGCAAATTTGACAATTTTGGCTCACTAGTGTTTGTCTATACAAGAATTGACAATTTAAGCACTAAGACACTTTTTGATCATTTGATGTTTTACAATATGAGCATTAGCCTTCTCTTGATGCTTGGAGGTCCCTTTTATACTCCCAAATGAGTTTGTAGCCGTTGGGGATGAATTGGAGCCGTTGAGGACTTTATTTCCCTTCATAAATGCTGTTCTGCAGCTACCAGTATCGATACACGTGGAACGGTATCGATACGACCTTCTTGAGGAAATAGCCGTTGGGCTCTTGCCAGCATAGGCGTATCGATACGCTTGAGGGCGTATCGGTACGGGTCCATATTTGAATAGCCGTTGGGAAATAGCCGTTGGGGTAGTTGAAAAGGGATCGGTACGCTGACGTGGCGTATCGAAACAACCCCTCTCCGTATCGATACACTAAACCCTTGTATCGATACAGGTTTTGACAGTGGCCAAACTGAGGCAAAATGGTATCGGTACGGGTACAACCGTATCGATACTGGTGCTCTGAATTCACAAGTTTGGCTGTTTAAAACATGAAAAATCTTTGCCAAAAACCTTTTAAAATGCCTCAAACATAATTTCAAGTTGTTTGGACTTAAAACAAGTTTTAAATTCTTTTCAAATTAGTCCAAAACATTTTTCAATTATTATATCAAAACATTAGTTCCACAATCTCCCCCTTTTTGATATAATAAAACTAACTTGAAAAATTGTTTGGGATTCTCCCCCTTAAACTTTTAAAAATGTGAATAAGAGATTAAATGTATGAAATCAAATAAAGCGCTCCCCCTTATTCATTTGAAAATTTAATTTTTCAAACCATACTATTTCTCCCCCTTTTTGTTATATCAAAAAGAATTTAAGACATTTAAGTTCAAAATAACAATAGAGGTAAAAAGTTTTGACACAAATAAGAATTTGGTTTAAAATGGCTCCCCCTTACTCAAAGCATCATCAAAAAAGTTAGTCCAACATATATGATCATCTAGTTGAATTTAAACTAAAATAAACAAATGAAATCAAAAACAACTAGAATTTTTACCCACACTTGAACCCAAGGGAGGATGTGAAGCCTTCCTTCTTCAAGTGTTCTTCCTTGTGTGCATGGAGCTCCCCCTCAATGTTTGACTTGTTGAACATCTCCATCACACCTACAATAGACAATCAAGTAATTTTTGGTATCCAAATTGCTTTGGATCCATAAACGTTAGTTGCACAAAATTTAGTCCCCTTAGGAATCCATTTTTCAATTTCATCCTTTTTAGTTGAAGTGGTTAGTCCTTTTGGGACCCAAACACTTCTAAAACATTTTCCTTTAATAAATCTAGGGGCACTAGATTGTCTAACATAAAAATTTGATTTTCCAAAATTGTTTTTCTTTTCAAGCTCTTTGGAAACCAAATCTTTTTCTTCTTGAACTTTTTGAAGCAATTTTTGTAAATCAAAACATTTTAATTCAAACTCTTCAAGTTTTGCTTCAAGTTCAAGTTTGGTTTTAGAAAGCAAATCATTTTGAATTTTTAACTTTGAAATCAATTTATTGTTTTTCAAAATGTGGCTTTTAAAATCTAAAACCAAATCATCATAGGCATCTTGTAATTCATCAAAAGTGTAAGAACATGAAGTAGATGAATTAGAAGTTACCCTTGAATCTTCTTCGATGGCCATAAGGCAAAGGTTGGCTTGTTCATCGTCGGTGGAGTCTTCATCACTCCAAGTAGCCAATTGTGCCTTCTTCTTATGGCTTGAAGTGCTTGCCCTCTCCTTTCTTTTAGGTTCTCGTTCAAGCTCTCTCAAGTCTTTCTTCATGAAAGGGGCACACTTCTTGAAGAGATGAACTATCTCTTAATCTTCATCCTCCTCTTCACTTGAGTAGACATGATGGCAAGTGGAGGATTTGAGAGCCATGGCACTAGCATTGATGCCAAGCCCTTTGATTTTCTTCTCTCCCATAGCTCTAATTTCTTCCCTCTTCTTCTCCTCCTCTTTGTTCTTCTTCATGATTTGATGAGTAAGGAGAGACCCCATGAGTTCATCAAGCTTCAAAGTCTTCAAATTTTTGGCTTCGATGATGGCGGTCCTCTTTGAGTCCCAAGACTCTGGAAGTGAGTAGATGAGCTTTCGAACAAGCTTCTCCTCCGGGATGGCTTCTCCATAACCTTTAAGACCGTTGGTGATGGTTGAGAACTTATCAAACATCTTCTCGATGTTCTCGTCCGGATCCATTTTGAAGTTCTCATACTCCAAAGTTAGGAGCCCAATTTTGGTCTCCTTGACTTCATTTGTCCCCTCGTATGTGACTTCAAGCTTGTCTCATACCTCCTTGGCACTCTCACAAGAAGATATCTTCTCATAGATGGATGGACCAAATGCACAAAATAGAATGTGCAAGGCTTTGCAATTTAGCTCCATCTTCTTGCGATCGTCGGCACTCCACTCCGCTTTACTTCTTTGAGGCACGAACGGACCATCTTCAATTACATTTCATAGCTTGTAATCTCTTGATTTGATGAAGAACTTCATCTTTGTCTTCCAATGGGCATAATGAGTTCCGTCGAAGAAGGGCGGTTTGTCGATTGATTGTGCCATTGAGCCGGTTGATGAAAAAGTGGTCAAGCTTGCCGGATCTTCTCAATAGGATGTGAATCCCCTTCGATTGAGCCAAGCTCTGATACCAATTGTTGGGTTTTTAGGGCTCGATTCGATCAACCAAATTAGCTCACCAAGTGGTGGAGAGATGGATTTTTGGGTGGAAGGGTTGTGGAAGCTAGAAAGTAAAAAGACACAATGATTTATAGTGGTTCAACCTTCTAACCAAGGTCTACATCCACTACCTTAGCTTCCCACTAAGGATTTCTCAACCAATTCCACTAATTGATTCGTCCCCTTTTCTAGGATTAGGAGGAAACCCTTACAACCGATCAAGCTTCTACCCAAAGCCTTGATCAAAACCCTCTTTACAAAGAGACAATGAAAGCAAACTTAAAACCCTCTAATAGGTGTTTGTTTGCACAATTAAGCACTCACCCAAAACCTAAAACACTTGAGCAAATTTGACAATTTTGGCTCACTAGTGTTTGTCTATACAAGAATTGACAATTTAAGCACTAAGACACTTTTTGATCATTTGATGTTTTACAATATGAGCATTAGCCTTTTCTTGATGCTTGGAGGTCCCTTTTATACTCCCAAATGAGTTTGTAGCCGTTACTAGCCGTTGGGGATGAATTGGAGCCGTTGAGGACTTTATTTCCCTTCATAAATGCTGTTCTGCAGCTACCAGTATCGATACACGTGGAACGGTATCGATACGGCCTTCTTGAGGAAATAGCCGTTGGGCTCTTGCCAGCATAGGCGTATCGATACGCTTGAGGGCGTATCGATACGGGTCCATATTTGAATAGCCGTTGAGAAATAGCCGTTGGGGTAGTTGAAAAGGGATCGGTACGCTGACGTGGCGTATCGAAACAACCCCTCTCCGTATCGATACACTAAACCCTTGTATCGATACGGGTTTTGACAGTGGCCAAACTAAGGCAAAATGGTATCGGTACGGGTACAACCGTATCGATACTGGTGATCTGAAATCACAAGTTTGGCTGTTTAAAACATGAAAAATCTTTGCCAAAAACCTTTTAAAATGCCTCAAACATAATTTCAAGTTGTTTGGACTTAAAACAAGTTTTAAATTCTTTTCAAATTAGTCCAAAACATTTTTCAATTATTATATCAAAACATTAGTTCCACAGAAAGAGGTGAAGTTCCTACTACGGGAAAAATAGGTAAAAAAGGTGTGCAAATGACTTGCTCTAAATGTGGTAAAACTGGCCACAATATAAGAACTTGCAAAGGAGAAATTGGTGGAAACAAAAAACTCAATAAAGCTGTAAGTTTTGTTCAAACTAATTATTTAAGTTTATACTTGTACTTGATGTTTAGTTCAAACTAATTATTTTGTTCTATTTCTGTCCACATAGGGTTCATCAAGGCAACATCAAAATTCAAGGCAGTCTTCACGGCAGCACCAAGGTTCAGGGCAACCTTCAAGACAACACCAAGGTCCAGGGCAGCAACACCAAGGTCCAAGACAACCTTCTAGGCAAAAGTTGCCAACAAGAAGACAACCTTCAGTTACCACAGTAAGGTGGATGAACTCTACACAAGAAAGTTCTGTCTCCAACCCACCAACACAAGCCTCTAATGCACATGATTGAAGGATTTGTTTGACTTATTTTATCTACATTTTGTGGCATATTTTGTGACTTTGTGGTATACTATTTTGCTTTTGTTTTTCGTTGGATTGTGTCTATTTTGTGACATTTTGTGACATTTTGTGACTTATCTTCTATGTACTGGAAGTAATCTACATTAGTATCTTATTTTCTGGTATATTTGTGCTTATTTTGTGCTTATTTAATTTAAAAAAAATAAAAGAGATAATGATAGATCATTAATTACTGCATTTCATATATTTATTTTGTGCTAAATAAATGCAGAAATATATTTGTGCTTTTCTTTGATGAATTTTAATCAAGAATACTCAAGTAAATACGTTCAAACCATGTCTCATGTTGGTTAAACTAGTCAAGCCACTTGGTGAATACATTCAAACCATGTCTCATATATATACATAACATCAAACAAGTTTAAGCATCACATTACAATCGAGGCTAGCATTCAAGGCCTTAATAATCGATCTAGGAGCAAGCATCCAAAATTCAATCCATAATTCGAATAGTGCATACAAGATATATAGCATATATTGTTCCATTTTCATGCTCATTCGATTGTATCTAAATCATATAAACCAAGTACCATTTTTCTGCATTCAACAAGACATGCTTATATCATTCATTTGATATTCAATACATATCAAACTTCAAGCCTTAATGGCCATATATTTACAAACCTTAAACTTAAAGTTAAGTATATATACAAACTTTCCAACCAAACAAAATGTATGACACACTTTATCTATGACAAATCGAAATTTCTAACTTTCAATTTAAAAAATTACTTCTAAAATCCACCACAATCAACAAAAACCCACAATTAGAAAGCATGATCTCAAATTCCCAACTTTCAATTACATAAATTACACCAAAATCAACAAAAACCCATAATGCTAAACAACACTTCTAAAATACCTCTACTGACAAATCCAAAATAACACCATTAAACTGATGACACAAATCCATAAAATTCTTTCCTTCTTTCTCCCCCGTTCCAAAGCATTCAACTTTTTTTAGCAGCCCGTTGAGAACCACTGTTGCTCGAGGCGTCATGGGAGGATCGTACCACTGCATAAATCGACACGATTTATACCTACGTGAGCCATAATTTTTGCAGCCGAAGAATCTTCTTCCAGGATTTCCAGATGTCCACGATGTTTTCATCTCAGCTAGCAAGTCACAGTGACAATATTGTCTTCGAATAGGATCATCCATTGTTCTCCCCCTTGTTGTTTTCTTCTCCTACCTTACTAGCTGCCCCAAAAAACTGGAGAGAGTTTAGAATGAAATGTTGTCGATAGATTAGGGTTTCATCCTTTAAAAAGAGGATTAAAAATCATTTATATTAATTATGACGTGTAATATTGTTTTATTATTTTTTATATATGACGTGGAAAACTGGGTGGGATGTGGCATACACGTTAGATTTCCGTTAGGGGTTAACGGGGTTTAACGCCCTAGTTACCATTTTGTTTCAAAATCTAAAGTTTAATTGCTACTTCGTGATTTTTGAAAGGTTGGTTACCATTTTGTTTTTTGCATCAAAGTTCAGTGACCGTCTGTGTACTTTACCCTTGATTTTATTAATTTATTATCCCCCTCCAATCAGGTGGTGACACGTGTCATAACCAATTTAGAGGAGAAAATAAATTTCTCTTCACTTACGCTTTGGAGGATTTGAACCTAGGTCTCGTCAAGGTAAAGCCAATGGCTTTACCACTGCACCAAACACAACTTTGTACTATAATTCTCCAGATATAATATATACCTCTTATTAGTTTCCACATTTATAAGCCAACATCTCAAACCTTAAACACTAATTTCACATATATAAATCTCAAACCTTAAACTCTAACCCTAAATATTTCAAATTAATTTCACGCTAAATATTTCAAATTAAACCCCAAACCCAAGCCTTAAACCCTAAAATTCAAATTAATTCCACGTTAAATATTTTAAATTAAACACTAAACACTAAATATTTCAAATTAATTTCATGCTAAATATTTCAAATTAAACCTCAAACCCTAAAACTTTCAAATTAATTTCACGCTAAATATTTTAAATTAAATCATAAACCCCAAACCCAAACCTTAAACTCTAAAAATTTCAAATTAATTCCACGCTAAATATTTTAAATTAAACTCTAAACCTTAAATATTTCAAATTAATTTCACACTAAATATTTCAAATTAAACCCTAAATATTTAGCGTGTAATTAATTTGAAATATTTAGGGTTTAAGGTTTGGGTTGAGGGTTTAGGGTTTAATTTGAAATATTTAACGTGAAATTAATTTGAAATATTTAGGGTTCAAAGTTTAATTTGAAATATTTAGTGTGAAATTAATTTGAAAATTTTAAGGTTTTGGGGTTTAGGGTTTAATTTAAAATATTTAGTGTGAAATTAATTTGAAAATTTTAAGGTTTAGGGGTTTAGGGTTTAATTTAAAATATTTAACGTGGAATTAATTTGAAATGTTTAGGGTTTGGGGTTTAATTTGAAATATTTAGCATGAAATTAATTTGAAATATTTAGGGTTAGAGTTTAAGATTTGGGATTTATATATGTGAAATTAGTGTTTAAGGTTTGAGCTTTTGGCTTATAAATGTGGAAACTAATAAGAGGTATGTATTATATCTGGAGAATTATAGCATAAAGTTGTGCTTGGTGCAGTGGCAAAGCCATTGGCTTTACCTTACGAAACCTATGTTCAAATCCTCCAGGTGAAGAGAAATTAATTTTTCTCCTCTAAATTGGTGGTGACAAGTGTCACCACTTAATTAAATAATTTATTATTTTATTAATTTAAAATTATGACTAAATTAAATGAATGTGTAAATAATAGGACCAAATGTGTAATTTTTAAATTTTTCCGTCAATTGCCACGTGGCATTTCTGTCACTCCATCGTTAGGTTTTTAACGGTAGTGGTCAAAATAGGTTAATTTTATAAGTTCAGTGATCTGATTGACGTTTTCTATAGTTCGGTGGTCCAAATAAATATCTCTAATTTGTTTGGTAGTCAGTGGGGTAGTTTTCCCTAAATTATATTCATTTCATTCCATTAATACGGAGGAATTTAAGCCTTCTTTGGCTAAATGTTAAGGTTCATTAATGGAGGAAAATAGAAGAGTGAGAAAGAGTTTAACTAAAAATGGTGAAAAAAAATGACAATGGGTCATTTTAGGGTGGGCAAAACTCGACTCGAAAAAATCTAATTATTCGACTCAACTCAAGGTGAAAAAAACGACTCGTTTTGACCCGACTCATTATTTCATAAACTTGACTCGAAAAAATTTCATATAAAGTTCGAGTTATGAAATGAAAATTTGAATAACTCGAAAAAATTTTAATTAGTTGATCAGTTTTCAAGTTCGAGTTAAGCCTATCAATTATGTCTAATATGTTATGTATATCACATGTGAAAATATGAATATATATATATATATAATATGCATATAGAAAGCCGTTAAAATTAGAATCAATATGTGCACCGTCCAGTCTTATGTATGTGCATATAGAAATATATATATATGTGCACCGTTACGTATATGCATATAGAAATATAGATGTACAATTAAATTTGTACAGAAAATCGAAATCCGACTCGACTCGAATTTTATAAACTCGAATCGATTCAAAAAATATTCAAGTAAAATTTGAATCGTAAAATAAGACTTGCAAACTCAAATAACTTAAATTTTTTTAACTTAACTCGACTGGATTCGACTCGACCAAAAGCTCAACCTTCGATCATCTATTTAGGCTTTAGGAGGAATTGTATGAAAATTCCACTAACTCTCCTTTTCTTTACTAATTATCATATATATATATATATTTCGTTGTCCATTTCTATCAAATCCACCATCTTTCAACTTCAATTTAATTTCTTTCATTTTCCAAAATTCCAAATTAGTCTGTGAATTAATCTTAGTTGCTTCGATTACCGATTAAAGTTCTCAAATAATTCGAAATTCTAAAAAATGAAGTAAATTAAACACATTGACCAAAAATTTCTAGTAAAACCGTTAAAACACACAAATTAGCTACTAAATAATAAAGTAAGACAATAAAAAGGAAGGATTAAACTTCAACCAAACAATTAAAAAAACGACACCTACAAACAGACATTAGTTGATTGAGTTTAGTTTGGTTAGTATCATAACTGTATATCATACAAAAGATCAAACATTTTTAAGCACACATTATCCTTAAATCTATAGGTGGGAAAGAATTTGAGCAAGCATTGTACCGGAAATTTTATGTTAAAATATTAATTAGATTTTTTAAATCCATTAATTGGCCTGACGAAAAAAGACGTTAAGTCCTTTAAGTAAGGTTAAGGGTTCAAATTTTTAAGTTGTAAATGGAAAAAACTAAGTTGGAAAGATTACTCCTTATTGGGCCTCTACAAAATTTAATCCGGATTAGTCGGCCAATGAGTTAGATATCAATGGTTAACCAAAAAAATCAAATTTTTGTGTAACTATTTGCATTTATATATCTGTGACATATTTAAATTCTAATTATGATAAATAAATTTCATTGAATGGGGTATAAGTGAAACATCCCATTTGTAAATCCATTCCATAGAAAATATAGAATTGAACTTGATTTCCGATGGCGGAGCTTCGGGGGTCAACTTAATTTTTTTTTTAAATTTGGAGACTTAAATAATTTTTTTTTAAAAAGGGTTTAACTAAAATTTTTAATAATTTTGAGAGATTTAATAAAACTTTTAAAAAATTTGAGAGAAAATCTAATTAAAAATATTCAAAATATTAAAATTTAATATGAATTTTTAAAAGAGCCAAATTGAATATTTCAAAAATTTTAAGAACAAAATTCCAATTTCCTAAAATTTTTGGGGGCCATCACTCCCTATTCCTTTTAAAGATTTTTTCTTAAAAAGAAACCTTTTAAAGATTCCATGTCTTTCTTTTTTTTTTGAAAGGACTTTCTATCTTATTAAAATGAACTTTTACTCACAAAAGTATAAGAGGTAATTTAGATTGTGGGTTTGAATAATTATAGGTATTTGATCTAATTTTTATGAATGTAGATGATTTGCGGGTTTAAATGTTAAAATTATTATTCGTTATGAATTTAGAACGGATACAAATAGATATTTTAAATGTCAAAATCCAGCTTCGGATTAAAAAATGCGGACTATATTTGTTTCTAAGAAGAATCGAACCTTAGTCATACAATATTTTGTTGCCCTCTCTGTTCCCGGGAGCTTTGTCTTGACATTTGAGTCGACCTGTGCCGCACATCTGGCTTTGGTGGATGAGTCTCCCAAGAATTTTTTTTGCATACATAAGGACTCGGAGTCTCAAACTTTTTTAAGCGAGACCAAGCTACTGACCACATGGACCAACTCATTTAACTAAGTTTAACTGCTGATATATATTTCACAAGAAAGAAGCGGTTGACTAGAGTTGAAATAAGATCAATCCTCTATTGGATCTCAATCTTACTGAAGTCCTTCCATCACAAGTTTTTAATAGTCTAAAGATAGTTACAAGGTAGTATTTTATAGGTTATGTGACCCACCATTAAGATAGGGGAAAAATTTTAGATATATTTCTCCCATTATTTTACTTCCCCAGTTCTCAAATCACTTTTTTTTTTATTCTGAAACGTGACCCACCATCAAAACTTGCCGAAGATCTTTTTCTATTGTTTTACTTTCCCAAATCACTTTTTACTCTTGAATTTCAACTTGAAGGGTGAACAAATCGACACAGCTGTGGTCCCGTGGATACAAATTTGTTAACTTTTTTTTCATACTTCAAAATTTTCGATTTTATTCACAATCATCTTTTTCAAAGCTTGAAATTTGAGTGGTAGGTTAGATTTATTTTCTCTTAGGTGCAGTTTGAATAGAATTAGTATTGTATTTATTTTAGTTTACTGGTCAGTATTTATTTAATATAGAAAAACGAGAGTTTAATTTATTTCTTATGGTTTCTTGTTTTCTTTTTGCTACTGTTTTTTTATTTATTTTATTTTTACAGATTAAAGTTTATTTGCAGGACTGTTTCAATTGAGATTTGGTTCTCAAGTGTAGTTAGACTTCTAGTGGTTGTGAAAACGGTGCATTTTACATCCTTCAATTGAGGTATTTGTGCTTCTAACATTTTTATTAGCATATTTTTTATTTACTTTTCTTATTACATGACATGTCTAATGCATCTAAATTATGAAATTGACGAATTTTTCGTTTTGAAATATAATTTAGCTTAAAAATATATATTTTATAGTTTTTTGTTTTGGTTGAGTTATTTTATGCCTCTAAATTACCGTTTGGTTACATTTACAGAGAAAGATTTATTTGTGGATGTTAGCATAGACGCTACTGTGCGTCGATACCAAAATATGATAACTCGTCGTGAATAATTGTAGTCATTTTTATGTACTAGTATTTTTTAATTTTAATTTCCTATGACTTTTACATGTAGATTTTGATTACTTATCTAATTTATTCTTTGCTTACATTATATGCGATTGTATTTATTATCAGTCGGTGAATCACCCGGTGAATCACCCGGTGAATCACCCGGTGAATCACCCGGTGAACCACTAAACTTAAATTTTTAGATTCACCCCTGGTAGTATCTGTTCATAGATATTTTTACCATTTAACAATGCACATGCACCTTGTAGGTAAAACGGATTGAACTCATGTATCCTAAGATAAATATCATCTGCTTTTTCACTGGGACACTTCTTAAGTTTATCATAATTTTTCTTTTAACATGGTTTTCTACCAATTTTTTACATTAATATCTTTTGGGGTTGTTTTACTATTAAAGTTAAAAATATATATTTCATCAAAAAAATTTCATATATATATATAAACTTGAGTTGGAACAGTTTGCAGATTGCAAAAGATACCGAATAGGCACGTTCAGTCCTTCGACATATATGCATGTGAGTGTGGATGAATACCCTCGACGTGTTCATCACTAGGATAAGGATGACACTGAAAGTAGGCACAAAGCTTTTGTTTATGTTCCATTTTTGTGGTTAAATTAAACTTTTATTCATTACGTATATTGTGACCAGGACTGTTCAATTTTATTAATTTTTTTAAATATATTTAGAGTTTTATTGACTATTTATATTATTATTGAACGAAATTTTTTAAAATTAAAGTTTGTAAAGTCATGTTTACGGACAACTATGTCGTAAGAAATGTTAAATGGGCTTGTTTTCAAGACAATCGAAAGCGATCTTTTGAAATAAGTTGATATTAAAATTGTTGCAAATGATTTTGCTTCAAAACATGCAAGTAAAACAACACTTTTTAAGTGAAAATGTTAAATTTTTAGATGTTTATAAGTAATTTTTATGTTGATCAAGAGAGTAATTTAACATTTTTTATTAAGAGAATTTTATTTGAAAAAAAAAACATTATACTTTTTTATATTATAATTTAAAGACATCATCTTAACAAATTGAACAGATACGTTTAAATCTTGGTATTCTCCATGATAGTTGGGTCTCACAATGGACAGTAATACAAAATGTTTGATTGTAATGAGAAAGGCAATGATGTAATATGGAAGTACTGCAATCGTGTCTTTACTTAATGAATTTACTTATAAATGAGGTTTTATGAATTTATAATGAAAAGAACATTGTTGAATTTTTTTTTGTCGAATCTTAATTTTTATTTAATCTTACTTAAAATGAAAAGAAATAAGAATTCTAGGGGAAGGAAATTGGTGCTCTTAGTGGGTCTAGAATTCATGACCTAATAAAATATAAGGAAACAAAGATGAGCAACTTGACCAACCAACCAAATGTGCTCGCTCAGAATATCGTTGTTTCCCTGTGCATTAATCATTATATTTAATTATCAAAACTTTGATTATTTGTTTATAGAAATGGATAATATATGAGTAAGCACATCTGGCCGGTTAGTCAAGCTGCTTATTTTTGTTTTTTCGTATTTTTTTAAGTCATAAGTTTTAAACCCACTAAAAACACTTTCCTTTTGTTCTTAAAGGCCCATTCTATTTTCCTTTAGGTAAAATTAAGATTAGATTTAAGTTTTGTAAAAAAATAATATATAATTCTTTATTTTATTTCATGGGGAAAAGTTTATGGCAGAACTGATGTGAAAAGATCAAACATGCTCACGGCTCGATGGTAGAGTTCTTTACGTTGTTTACCTATGTTTTGCTCATTAATGCTATTTGTATTATTTTTTAGATAAGTTGTGAGGTACTATTTATCCAAGACATGAGCATAAATCTGCAACATCCTTTACAAGTAAGTCATGAGGAGGAAGATCAATTAGGATACCCCAAACTGTGTATAAGTGCCTTTTTACATTAGTAAATTGTGTGTGTTTGTTTTTAACTCTAATTTGTATAGTTTCTCTAATACAATTAAACAAATAGAGAAGTTCTCAAGTAGTTTCACGAAATTTCTTTCAGTTTTTTTTTTCTAGACATGGTAGATATAAGCACTCCAAGCTAGCTTAAGAAGAAAGACCAGCAAAAATTTATCCTTCGAAGTAGCACTAAGCCATTGCACCTCAGCATCCCAAGCACAAACAGATCTCCCAATGTTGCAAAGATGCAGTATTGAATTTTAAATTTGTCTTTAAAAAACACAGGTACAAAAGATATGGTCCTTGGATTCTTGTTCAATCCCACACAACAAGTAATGTTGTTCCACAGTTAATCCCATTCGTTGCAGCCGATCATGGGTAGACAATCTATGCATGATTGCCATCCAAACAATTAAAGCATGTTTGGGTATATACAATCCAAACCACACAAGTTTATGCCACGAGACCTGTGGCTTCTCTCCACGTATGCCATCCCAAACAAAGCTTTGTCAACAGGTCTAGTAGAGAACAAATCATACACCTCAGCCCTCAGCTTTATTATTTTTTTATGCTCCAGCTAAACCAAGCCTTGGTACATAATTTTTTTTGCAATTATGTTTTTTTTTTCAAGTTGGTACATAAAAAAAATTTTGTTCGTAAGTTAATATCTGAACTAGACAGTTTTTTTCTCAAGTTGGTACTTAGAATTTTTGCTCTCAAGTTTGTACTCAAACTTGAATTTCATTCATTGTTATGATATTTTTATTAACAGTTTTAGTCCTCAAAACTTATTCATTCTATCAATTTGATCTTAATTCAAAACAATTTAATAATTTTTACCCTTCATATTTTAAAATCACATCAATTTAGTAAAAATTCATGATACTGTCAAACCAAGTGAGTCTATAAGATCAAACAAACAATTAGAGAACTTCATCTTATGATAAAAGAACAAGTTATTGTCAAACTTTTATTATATCAAGAAAGTAATATAACATTTTTAGGAGAAGAACAAAAAATTTAGAAGAACAAAAAATAGATTGATAGATTTTTTAAATATAAATGGTTAAATTTATTGATTTGTTTCGAATTAGGACCAAATTGATAGTATGTATAAGTTTTTGGACCAATTCGAGAGAATGTTTCTAGTTCAAATACTAATTTGGGAGCAAAATTCTTTAGGTACCGACTTGAGAGAATGTGCCTAGTTCATATACCAATTAGAGAGCAAAAATTATTTAGGTACCAACATGGGAGAATGTGCCTAGTTTAGGTACTAATTTGAGAGCAAAATATTTTTGGGTACCAACTTAGGAGAATACGCATTGTTCAGGTACCAATTTAAAAACAAAAATTAAGTACCAATTTAAGAGAATATACATAATTTAGATATCAAATACATATTTCAGCCTATTAGTTTCCATGTTATTGTTAAGTAGTGTTTTGAAGACTCCTAAAAACCTTAAGGGCATCGCTTTCTCTTTTCCTTGTATTTTTAATTGGTCGGTGCTAGTGTTAATTGCGGTGTTAGTCGTCATCTGTCGATATTTTTTTTTTATTTTCTTATATGTAATTTTTGTTTTCTCTTAAGTTTTGATTTTTTTCAAGTTTTATAATAATTTTTATCTGTCACATGACACATGAGACTATGACATGCTTTTACCTGCCTATAAAAGCTACATTTCGAGAAGAAACTGAGTGAAAATAAATCACCTTTAATCCATACTATTAAATTGTGATAATAAAACAGTGTAATGATTGCATCATAAATTATTGCAACTGCAATTATAATTAAAAAACATATTAACATTTTTTTTAAAGAATCGTGAGGCAACGTCTGCATGTAAACAAGGGATAATCCCCATAGAGTAGTTATTTATAGAGCAGGTAACCCTATATCCATCAAGGATAATGGCAAAGCTTGGTAAATTAAGGTAGAAAAATGTGATGATTTTGCAGCCCTCTCTAATTTGTTTGGCCAACGTCTTATCTTGTGGTGAATAAGTTAAGCCACAGTGGGGCTGAGAGCTACAAACTAAAATGGAAGTCGAGTCCCCATGTTTGTTTGCTTTGCTTGCTAAACCAGAAGACTCACATCCTTTCTCCTTAGGTTGTTTGTGGCGTAGCCGCTAAGCCATCTGTCCAACTCATGACCAGGACCACCCTCAGTCGGTAAAGGGAATCCTGTGAACTTGGCAAACATAATTCACACACTCAGAATGCAACGTTTCAAGGAATGTTGTAAGAAAATTTAGCCTTATTTGTTTCTTTCAACCGCTCTCTAGTCTCTACAATGACTTGACATACTTTCATTAACAATGTTAATTTTTAAAATTAAATAAAAAAAGTTTGAGTACTAAATTGAGTTAATATATCGAGTTTAAGGGCCAAATACATATTTAAACCGCATATCCAAAATTGTTAAATCTATATAAATATAAACATTACAAAACCACGTTTACAAGTAATACAGGGGTAAAACAAGTATTATTCCTTTTAAAAATTTTGAGGGAAATATGTATTTTTTTAATTGGGGAAATATATTTTTAAATAAATATTTAAGTATTAAGATTTTTTTAAAAAACAATATGTGTAAAACAAAAAAAAATGATCTATTATCTCTAAATAAAAGTACGAGTTTTAAAAAAATATATCGATAAGAATATCTTTTATACTGGTGTGATTACAAAGTATTTTAATTATTGTTAAATTATATATATATATATATAAACAATAATATTAGTTAGAAAAAAATAACTTAATTAGATAAAGTCATAGCTATTAAATTACATTTTGTATTCGTATGAAACTGAATTTACTATTTATATTAATAATCACTTAATATTATAGTTATATATCAATTGAAATCAAGATTTTAGCATATAAATAGATGTATTAGCACCAAATAGTTAAGAATTTCATTCAAATAATTCTAAAAAAACACTGAAAAACCAACTTCTAATATTATTTAACAGATATTACTTCCATTGCAAATAAGGTTTACGTTCAGTAGTATTTGCTATGCTCTACTTTTATTATTATTTGATATTTAATATTATTTTACAAAAAATTAAATATCTTTGTTTCAAGTTTGTGAATATCTTTTACTTTTTCATAGTATAATATTTTTTTATTTCTTAAAATATCTACTGAAGCAAGTTCTTTAACTAATTATTCGCATTATGTTAGTGAATAGAAAGAACAGACACTAATCACAAATTTTAAAGTTGTTTTATGTCTAGAACAAAGATCTCGATCCCCGAATAAAGTTATTAACAGTAGAAAAAAGAAATAAATAATACAAACATGTTTCATTTTAATTTTTAAATAAAATATTAATTTTATATTTTATATACATAAATTACTCAAATTATGATTAATTTTTTTTATTTGTAAGAATATTTTAAAACTCCAAAAAGACACCATGGTAGATCTAGATTCAAATCAAAGGCTTTCCTATTCATGGAAATCTAAACCACACAAGTAAGAGAGAGAAAGAAACACAAGAAACAAAAGCCACGTGTTCAAACTTCACAATCTCTTCTCTAAATTCATCAAAAATCCCCCATTTCCCATTTTCTCAACACTGGATAAGCCTCTCTATCTCGTCTCTACCTTTTCCCTTCAATTTCAACTAAAAAATCCCAATGCAAAACCTCAGATTCCCACTATGATTTAACCCCAAATCCCCAAAACCCAAACTTTCCCATAAATTCCCCAACTTTTCTGTATATTCATTCATACATACCCAACAATACTCATACACATACATTCCAACACCAATGGCGGCGGTCAGCTCACTCTCTTTCTCGGCAATCGGTCAATCCTCCGGCGACAGAAAACCTAGTGTCTCCTCGGCTCGTTACCTGGCTTCCAATTTCGAAGGATTCCGTTTCCGTACAAGCTTTTTATACCAGTCCGTTGGACTTCGAGCTTCTACCACCGCTTCTGCTTCCGTTGTTCACTGCATGTCCACCGGTACCGGCTAGTTAAATTTTAAACCTTCCTTTGCAATGCTGGAACTTAGATATAGGGAATTGAATTATGGGGATTATTTGATTTTATTGATGTTCTTTGTTTTTTGGGTTTTGATTTTCAGATGTCCCGCCAACTGTTTCTGAAACAAAGTCGAGTTTTTTAAAAGCTTATAAGCGGCCCATTCCCAGTGTGTACAACACGGTTTTGCAGGAGCTGATTGTGCAGCAACATTTGATGAGGTACAAGAAGACGTATCGATATGAGCCGGTTTTTGCCCTCGGTTTCGTTACGGTGTATGATCAATTGATGGAAGGATATCCGAGTGATGAGGATCGAGAGGCCATCTTCCAAGCTTATATCAATGCCTTGAAAGAGGATCCCCAGCAGTACAGGTTTGTTTTATGGAGTTCTCTTGCTTTCATTTACGAATGAGTCGAACACTAATAGGACAAAGCGGATTGCATATGGTAGTGTTGATGAAACTTGGTTTATGTTCTTTATATGCCTGTGGTTTTTTGAATTATATCTTGAACTTGAAGTGAATGAGAAGAGGGTTTCCCTTTAATGTTCTCTTTTTCGTTGTTTCGTGTTTTGCAGAGTTGATGCACAGAAATTGGAAGAATGGGCTCGTGGTCAAACTTCTAGTTCGCTAGTTGAGTTTTCGTCTAGAGATGGAGAAGTTGAAGCCATACTGAAAGACATTGCGGAAAGAGCTGGGGGTAAGGGGAGTTTCAGCTATAGCCGTTTCTTCGCTGTTGGGTTGTTTCGTCTTCTTGAGCTGGCCAATGCAACTGAACCTACGGTGTTAGAAAAGGTGGAATCCTACTTACATATTTTGGTATACTGTTGGACTATTTTTGGAATTACTTACACCTCGACACTAGTTTAGTTTATTGGGTGCATGCCTAGGATGTCATAATAAGTTAGTGCTTATTAAATCGTTGTAGGATTAACCACATAATTGTTAATGTTTCCCAAATGAAACTTGTAATGTCAAATTTAAGTAACAACAGCACCTACGATTTTCACTTACGATATCCGTACAACAGCTTTGTGCAGCCTTAAACATTGATAAACGAAGTGTGGATCGAGATCTTGATGTGTATAGGAATCTGCTTTCCAAGCTGGTTCAAGCTAAAGAGTTGCTCAAGGAGTATGTTGAGAGGTAAATTCTCTCCTACACTCTTTCTTTTGCCTGCTCTGTAATCTGTCATGGAGTTCAACATATATAATCTGACATAGAGCCTTTACACTGTAAAATCGTGCCATTATTTAAACCTATTGAAAGAACAACCAATCTTTTAGACACGAACCTCTTGCAGAAACACGCAAGTTTTTCTTTTCCAAATTATGGATGTACTTGAAATGCTCTGCACCTCACTGATGCGGTTCATTGCTCTATTAATGTAACTCCAATCTTTGTCGCTATATCGTGTTGCTTCATGCTGTTGTCTGAATGTTTTGGAAATGCAGGGAGAAAAAGAAAAGAGGAGAAAGATCAGAATCACCCGCAGCCAACGAGGCCGTCAAAAAATGTTTGGGTGAATACCAATACCTAAGCTAGTAATTCAATGTGTTCACTCTCAACGTGCTTGTAATCTTGTAATCTTTCGATCCCGTTTTTGTTGTCCGAGGTAGAAACAGTGACCTCATGGTTTAGGCCTTGTGTACTGTTTCCAATGTGGT
Organism: Hibiscus tridactylites; assembly: GCA_958450335.1. Classification (NCBI taxonomy): domain Eukaryota; kingdom Viridiplantae; phylum Streptophyta; class Magnoliopsida; order Malvales; family Malvaceae; genus Hibiscus; species Hibiscus tridactylites. Next base: position 47,293,547 of record OY288281.1, read on the forward strand.
GGTTGATCTACACACATGTATTATGTAATTTTTCCAATACATTCTTACTCTTCCAAATGTATCTTCGGTTCATCATAGTTTTACACACTTGCAGATTTTTTTTTTTTGTTTTTTTACCTGAAGCTTGCTTGTGAGAGCGTTGAGTCTGTGAATTGATACCACCTCTACTATCTCCGGGAGGTTGAGTCGGGGTTTTTTTGTTGATAAAATACATGTTCATTGTATGGATCATGTTAGGAATTTGTGATCGGTTGAGTCATGTTTTGTGACAATAATTTAAGGAAACAAGAAACATTAAAGGCTGAGAAAATCGAGATGCACAGAAACAGAGAACATAGGGACTCCAGATCGTTTGTGGATGTTCTCATGGGAAAAAAAGCAAGTTGCCCAGGGTGAAGCGAATATGAATCCAGGGGACTTCCAAGCCTCACCAAGGCGGAGTTTGATGGAGAACACGACCGAAGTTCAGGTGGTTGACGAAGTTGGTAACAAGCACATTTACATTCCAAAAGACGATTTAAAGTGGAGAGCATCTTGCTTAGTTGGGCATATCAAGCCCATGTATAATATGGAGGTAGTGCAAGAAGCGTTAAAGTCCGATGCAATAGATGCTACAATATGCCCCTGGTTCGACCTTTTGGTGGTCATCCGCCAGCTCTCACTAGAAGCAAGGTTATTATGCTGGCCTAGGAGGAATGACCTGCTCCGAACATGGTTTGATGAGCTTGAGATTTTGGAAGGGTATAAGGGCAAGCGCAAAGTGAAAGTTTGGGTAACGCTGGAAGACGTACCGTTACAAGTGTGGAACAAAACTTTCTTCTTAGAGATTATTGAAAGGTGGGGGACAATGCTGAAAATTGATGAAGATACCCTATGTCTTAAGAGGTTTGACACTGCAGGAGTCCTTTTATCAGTACAATGGGTGTCTATAATCCCATAGAGTATTTCCATTTGTGTTAATGGTAATGTTAGAAGGATCGGAGTGAAAACGAAGGAGTACGAGGGCGATCGATGCTTAATTGACAGCGGTGTTCCAGCAGGATTAGAGGCGGTCGTAGAGAGGCACGCTTCAGTTTCCCCATACATTAACTCATACCCTATCTTATATCTTCCCAAGAACAGTGGGGATGATCTGAACAGCCTGCGCTGTAAGGAAAAGGCTCCTAAAATCTTCGTGAATCCCGCAGATGATAATGTTAATGATAAGCTAGGTGTCAATTCTTGTTCAAATGAAATAGGGCTCCAAGATGTACCAATTACAAGTGCATATGGGCTAGCTCCTGTGGATGATGGCATTTGCTTTGGGCCATGCGATGTTGGGCTTACAACCCAGTCTCAAGACCAGTCTATATCCCATAAGTCTAGACTCCAAGAGGCACACATTGAAGTATTGGAGTCTCATGATCCATCACCTAACGATGAAGCGGCCTATTTGGCTAAAAGCACTTGCAACAGAGAAAATATCTTTGAAAATGGCAGCTCTTTTTTTGGGCAAAACATGTCGATTAGGGCAGGTGTGGATTGCTTTAACTGGTGGGTAAAATCGGCTAAAAAGAGCACCAAGGTCTCAGTCCAACTCCACGGGACCAAGAGCAAAAAAAAAGAGGAAGGGTAATTCGACATCATCTTCAATGGGATCACAATCGCAGTTTCAAGAGCTTATTTCTCCTCTATTTTCAAAGAAAGGTGTGTCCTTGGCCAAAGTTACGACATCCTTGGCCTTGGGTAGAAAAGTGAGTGTTGAGTTTGACGCACTTGAGGACGTGGTTCAGAAGAGGCTAAAACAACTTGAGGGAAGGTGATAGGGTCTCCCGTTGTGGGTAATTTGTGAATTCTAGTTTTGGTCAATGAGTTTTAGTTTTCTGTCTTGGAATGTTAGAGGGATGGGGTGATTGGAGAAATTGAGGGCCATCAAAAAAATAATAGCTTCAAGTAAGGCTAGTGTGGTATTCATACATGAATCTAAACTATCCACCATAAAACCATGGCTCCTCATAAGGCTATAGGGTGCCAATCCATGTAATCTATTTTTTGCTCTGTCTAATGATTTTGCGGGTGGGATCATATCGGTTGTAGATCCAAATGTCTTTAAGACGGATAGTCAGGTAGTTCAAGAGAGAGCTATTTTGCTGGTAAGTTCCCTGATCGAGCATAATTGGAGCTGTAAATTATTAAACATTTGTGTACCAAATATCCCAGGGGAAAGACAGAGCTTCTTTAAGCAAATTACTGATCTCATTGCAACTCTAAATATCCCAATAATCATAGGAGGGGATTTCAATACAGTTAAAACTATGGAAGAAAGAATAGGCGGGGAATTCAATGAGCATCCCTCAAGGGATTTCGTTGAGTTTATTCAGGTCAACGATTTGTTGGATCTACCTCTTGAAGGTAATTCTTTTACTTGGTCAAGAGAGGGAGGGAGCCCATCGGCCAACATAATCGACAAGTTTTCTGATTTTCTCTAAAGTCCTGAAAAAGTTTCCTTTCATAATCCAATGTGCCTTGCCAAAAAGCCTGTCTTACCATAATCCCCCGCTGTTAAATGAGGCAAAAGATTGCCAAAGATTGAGCCTTTTCAGATTTTTTAACCATTGGGTCGATGTAATGGAGTTTGTTGAATTGATCAGAGATATAGCGAGTTCCAATCAAGGCATCGGAGCGAGCAACCTATTAAAACTTATACAAGGTGTAACAAAAACATGGGTCAAGGAGCAGAAAGAAAAGGAGGGAGAGTCGATACTAGAGGTGGAAAGGAGAATAGAACATTTGGAAGGTAACCTTTTAACTAATGGCTACCATGATAGTCTTGTGAAGGAAATACAAAATTCTAGGAGCGCGGATATGAACTTTATATAGAAGAGAGGAAAGAGAGTGGCTTCAGAAAAGCAGACTTAAATAGTTCAAAGAGGGGGACAAAAGCACCAAATTTTTCCATGTGATGGCTTCTTTGCGCAAGAAAAATAATTATATTTCTTCCATTCAAGTAGGGAACTCCATTTTGTCAGATTCGAAATCTATAGAAGAAACGTTTGTTAACTATTTTAAAGATTCATACAACTCGACCCCAACACTGCTTGTGAAGATCCTGGAGAGTAACTTTAAGATTATGAGATCACAATCAACATCAACACTAGAGGAACCCTTCTCTGCTAATGAAATTTGGGATGCTATACACTCTGCTGACGAGTCCAGGTCTCCCGGGCCAGACGGGTTCAACCTTGATTTTTACAAGAGATTCTGGCTGTGCATTTCTAGCGAGGTAATGGCATTTTTTATAACTTCTACAATGGGATAATCACAGATCTTTCTTTTAATCACTCCTACATAGCTCTAATCCCAAAGATCTTATCTTCTGCTTATATAGAAGATTACAAGCCCATCAGCCAAGTAGGGAGTCTCTATAAAATCCTCGCACGAGTGTTGTCTAGAAGATTGTTGAAATGCATAACTGAGGTTGTAAGGGATACACAGTTCACGTTCACAGTCAGAAAACAAATCGGTGATTACGCTCTTATCGCAAATGTGACCATCAAATTTTTGAGAAAGAGTAAGAGTAAAGCTGTGATGTTTAAGGCATATTTCAAAAAGGCGTATGACACCGTCGACTGATCTTTTGTGGATCTTGTCCTTAAGAAAATGGGTTTTGGATCTAAATGGCACAAATGGATGGAAATGTGCGTGTCAACTGCATCCATATCTGTTATGATTAATGGCAAATCCTCTGAAAGATTTACATTTAAAAGAGGATTACGCCAAGGTTGCCCACTCTCTCCTTTTCTCTTCAACCTAATTGGTGAGGTATTAATTGTCTTTATACACAAGGCAATCAATCTTGTCTTAATACAAGGAGTTCAGATGTGTTCAAGAGGTTTGGCCGTGTCACATCTCCAATTTGCGAACGACTTTGTACTATTCATGGATGCAAAAGAAGAGTATGTTTGCAACATCAAGAGACTATTACACATTTTTAAAACTGCCTCTGGTTTTAGTTTGAATGCGAGGAAATCGAAGCTATTTGGTATAAACGTGGATGATACTATCTTACACAGTTGAGCTGATTCGATTGAATGCGAAGTTGGCTCGTTCCCCACCTCCTACCTAGGTCTTCCTTTCGGGCACAATCGAAATTCAACAATGTTATGGCAACCTATCTTTGACTGAGTTCAATCTAAGCTAGAGAGTTGGAAAGGGAAACTCTTATCTTTTGCTGACAGGTTGACCCTAGTTAAATATGTTCTAAATAATTTACCAATGTTTTTCATGTCTCTTTTTCAGGTTCCTGCAACATTCACAACAAAATTAAATAAGTTGATGGCCAACTTTTTGTGGGGATCTACCTCCAACAAATCAATCCATTGGATAAGATGGGCTTGCGTAGTAAAACCAAAAAAATAAGATGGACTAGGTTTTTTGAAATCAAGGTCTATAACAGGTCGCTCCTAAACAAATGGCTATGGAGATACAATAGCGAAAATGGCTTCTTATGGAGGAGAATCATCGATGCAAAATATGATTACGATCGACAAAGCTTACTCCCAAGTCGAAGCAACCGAATGACTGTTTTGTGGATATAGAAAGGCATAACATACACTCTTTCAAATCAGAATAGTTGTTTCAAAAACAAGATAAGATTCAAATTGGGGACGACAGGTCAATTAATTTCTGGACGGACAATTGGACGGGTGAGGCATCTTTAAAAGAATTGTTTCCTCACATTTTTGCTCTAGCATCGTGGAAGGAAGGGAAGGTATGTGAGTTTGGAACAAAATTTAATAACGTATGGGAATGGAACATTCCCTTACGCCGTAGAGTGTTTGATTGGGAAGAGGATCTATGGGGAAATTTTCTTAACACTATTAATCTCGTTTAAAGGAATTGAAAATCGTGACTGTTTGAGATGGGTTGGTTCCTCCTCGAGTTGTTATACATCTAAGGATTTTTGCATTGCAACTATTTCTGATGGAACTTCAGTTGAGGAAGTTTGGAAGCTGATATGGCTAAGTTTGTGTAACCCCCTCGACCCGGCCTAGCCGCCAGACCGCATCGAATAGGGTACACGGGGAAAAATGAAGCAAAACCTATTAAGGCTCCACTTCGATTAACAACCCTAGAAAAAATTCTTTAAAGTTATCTTGTCTAGATGTTTAATTATATCCTTTGTGAGAGGACACGCAGCGAAAGACACACATGAATACAAAATGCGCAAAACAAACCATTAAGATACCCTTTTTAAACTTTTTACAACAGGCCGTATCGGTACGCTAGAGGACCGTATCGATACGCCCGAACTTGGTAAACACCCCAAAGTCAACCTAGGGAGACCGTATCGATACGCTAGAAGATAGTATCGATACGCTCTCAACGGTCAACTTTCCCAAGGTCAAACTACAAAGACCGTACCGATACTCTTAGAACCCATACCGATACGCCAAAATCTCGTCAATTTCTCAAATTTCTGGAGAACATTTGGTGTATCGATACACCCCCGCGTACCGGTACGCCTTGCATAAAACAAGATCCAAAGCAAAGGACCGTATCAATACAGCCCTTGAGCGTATCGATACGCCCTGCACTGCAAAACTTGTTTTGGCTGCTAAAAACACAAGAACTCAACACGAGAGGCAAATAACGACCATTCAAGCAACATACAATCACTCATACATCACAAGGCAACCATGGATAAACATATAATGCATTTTAAACACTCAACGAAGCAACATCAAACAAGATAAGATTCAAAGAGGAAACATGCATACAAAGCATTCACCCACATAGCCAAAAGTTAAACAAAAGCATACTTCAACATGGCATAAGGCAATACAAGCCCAAAACGTCTAAGCAAACTTGTCTAAACAAAAAGGACATGCCAACAACATCTCAAACATAAAGGCCTATCCCATTGCTTAAATACTAATTATTGAAGTCTAAACCATACTTGAGCAAACCAAACTCCCTTGGAATTCTCCCTTCTTCCCCGAGCTGCACCGAAGGTCTAAGGGCCTGCATTGTTGGAAAAGAGAGCGTAAGCGTTTAAGCTTAGTGAGCGGTGCTCAAAAAGGTAGCTACAACAATGCAGTTTTAAAACGATAGTTTGCTTGAAACCAAAACCATTTCCAAATCATTTCCACATACTAGAACACACAATGTCATGCATTTACCTTCACGTGTATTTACGGAATGCAACCACAAGCCATAGGCTTACCATATGCTCATTCTCATAACACAAGCAAAGTAAACAACAATGCTATAAGCATAAGCATAAATAGAGGGAAATCAACAACATGCTTAACATGAGAATTAAAGCATTCATAGGTATATTGACATTCCACGTTTTTACTCAGATATACGGATAGTTTCACAAACCCACTAGACACTTCCAGTGGAATCTCACATCACCGTACTCACCCGTCTAGTAATAACATGATTTTCGGTGGAATCTCACATCACCGTACTCCTCATTAGTGGAATCTAACATCACTAAGACCACGTGCGAATTTTACCTCGAGTGCACTCTAATCCTATTGATCGATCAATTATATTCGGTAACAACCCAACACATGTCAATATACTCAATTACAACCACAAGAATTACCGATGCTTGAACCACTTACCAAGTCCAAACTTTTATGCAAGGCATGTACTCATAATGCAAGTATAAACACAAGTCCCACATCTCAACATGTATAACATTGCAATTCAACACTTAACAACATAGCATGTTCAACTCGCATTCAAGAATCGTAAAACACAATTTAATTGCATAAAACCTTTAAAACTTACTCTCGAGCTTGGATTAACCTTTCAAGCTCAATCCAAACTCCCAAACATTCCCTTAACCACATTAAGGCTTGTAAAATCGATCCACTCACCAGCCAACACACAACCGATGTCTGAGATGCTGAATCAAGCCTCCGAACTACCTGGATTTCCATCCACAAAACTCGAATCCAAATCCTCTGTTTTGAGCAACCCAAAATCGATCATTAGAACACTAATACACTGACAAACACAACAAGGACCCGAAACTCAATAACATTGCATCAATACACATCAATTCAAGCTCAAACTACACCCGAAACATAGTTAATTCAAAACCCAAACTACTAGCAGCCACAACCAACGAATTTACCATAAAAATCTACCTTTTAACATCCCTAAACATCAATCCAAAGCTACCAAACCTCCAACTGCTATTTAAACTCAAAACCCAACCAAAAACTCAAGATTTTCAACTCTGAAAATCGCCCATAATACCCATTTCGGGTTTCCATTAAAAACCCATCATTTTCATATTATTTTAGTGTTAAAACAAAGTTAGAAACACCCTCAAACTTAGCCATAACCAAACCAAACGAAAATCCATAAATCTCCCTTCATTTCAAACAAAACTTTAAAAATCAAATCAAGATAAATCCATGAGTTTTTACAAAAATATCAACATTCATGACTCAAGGAAGATGGGACTAAGTTGAGGAATCATTTACCTTGAAGAAATCACTTGATTTGGAAGCTTGAAATCAATGGAATAGTGACTAGGGTTTGAGGAGGGTTTTTGAACGTGAAATTCAAATAGAGAAGATGATGGCTTTTGTTAAAAATCCCTTTTTCATTCCTTTTTAAGAAAAATTCCCCCTTTTGCCCCTTTAGTCTTTTAAAACTCTTTTTGGTGTATTAAGAAATAGTTTTTCTCCGATTTAATTTAACCCGACCCGATTCAACTAATCTGATAACTCCCGACCCTATACTCGGGGCATTACAACTCTCCCCTACTTAAGGAATTTTGTCCCCAAAATTACCTAGGGGAAAGAGATACGGAAACTGCTTTCGCATATCATCCTTCCTCTCCCAAGTGGCTTCTTCCATCCCTCGGTGACACCACTTAACCTTAACCAACTCAATGGTTCCTCTTTGCAACACTTTGCTGTCCGAAGCCAAAATCTCAACTGGTTCTTCATCGTAGGTCAAATCCGGATTCAATTCTATCTTGATACATGCATGGGAGAGCTAAAGAAATGCATATTGGACAAGAAGCTAAATCTGTTTGTGAAGTCTGGAAAGTCAGCCAACTTGCTGATTATTGAGATTTTCTTTGATTAATGAAATATTTAGTGAGTTTGTTTTTGCAAGTGCTGATTACTTGTGCCTTAGAAGTCTTCTTCAACATAAGTTCGACGAGTTCTTGTGAGGGAGATAATCTTCACACTCTTGCTTGCCTAGGTAATTGTGTCTAGGAGGTTGGGTTAGAACCGCTTGAGGTTTCTTGCTTAGATAATTGCGTCTAAGAGGGTGCCGAGGACAAAACAACAACAACAAGTCGCAAGCCATCTTCATCTTCAATCTTCACGCCATCTCCCATAATTCCATAAACAAAGCTGTAAATTTCAGATTTGTTTCACCTATTCTTCTCTTCATCTTTTTTAATCTTTTTCGTTATATTCTTATTATTCATCTTCTAATATTTCTTATTGTTTTCTTTTCTTTAAACTTCCAGCATTGAATCTGAAATTTTCAAGAAAAGCCCTTCTCTTTTCTATAGAATTTTCAGATCTGCCCATAGCTTTCTTGATTGAGTCTAGAGCTCTTAGTTCTTGCAACAACTTGATTGAAGGCTTCCAAATCCAAGATAGCTCCTAATCTTCTTGATTGAGTCTAGAGCCCCTAGTTCTTGCAACAACTTTACTAAAGGCTTCCAAATCCATAATTGCGCTACTCTATCATATCTCCCCAACTGGCATAACATGTGACAGATTTGATCTATACCTCCGAAGCATCGAAACATGAAACACATCGTGAATCTTCCCTAGTTCGGCCGGAAGCCTCAATCTATAGGTAACGAGACCAACTCTCTCAACTATCTCATACAGACCAATGAACCTCAGACTCAACTTGACTTTCCTACCAAACCTCATCACCTTCTTCCATGGTGAGACTTTCAAGAACACTTTGTCGCCCACGTCATACTCTATTTCTCTTCTTTTCAAATCTGCATAAGATTTCTGTCTATCCGAAGCTACCTTCAAATGGTCACAAATCAACTGTACTTTCTCGGCAGTACCCTTAAGCATATCAGGCAAAGGTATCAATTTCTTTCCCGTTTCGGCCCAACAAACAAGTGTTCTACATTTTCTACCATACAGAGCTTCATAAGGTTCCATCTGAATGCTCACTTGGTAACTGTTGTTATACGCAAACTCTACTAACGGTAGATGCTTCTCCCACGAACCCTGAAATTCTATAATGCAACATCTCAACATATCTTCCAACACTTGTATGACTCTCTCTGACTGACCATCGGTCTGAGGGTGATATGAAGTGCTGAAATTCAGTCGGGTACCCAAAGCACTATGCAAACTCTCCAAAAATCTAGCCGTGAACCTCGGATCTCTATCTAACACTATAGATTTCGGTACACCATGCAATCTCACTATCTCACTGATATACAAATCGGCCAACTTATCTAGAGTATAAGTGGTGTGAACGGCTAAAAAGTGCGCACACTTCGTAAGACGATCAACAATTACCCAAACCGAATTCTTCTTAGAAGGCGTCAACGGTAAACCCGATACGAAATCAATGGAGATTCTCTCTCACTTCCACTCGAGAATTCTCAACGGTTGTAACAAACCTGAAGGAAACTGGTGCTCGGCTTTAACTCGTTGACAAACCAAGCACTTACTCACAAACTCGGCAAGATCCTTTTTCAAACCAACCCAGAAATACTCATTCTACAAATCACGATACATTTCGTGCTTCCTGGATTCATAGAAAACGGACTACTGTGAGCTTCAGTTAGGATGGTTCGTCTCAAGTCTACATCTTCCGGAACTACTACTCTACTCTTGAAACACAATACTCCATCACTACTAAAACAGAAATTTGTCGGTTTACTCTCCGCTATGTCTTGTACATGAGATGCTAATGATCTATCTTGCAACTGCTTCTCTCTAATCAACTGAAGCAAAGAAGGTCTAACTTGCAACTCGGCCACTAAACCACCATCTTGAGATAAACTCAATCTAGCAAACATAGCTCGTAATTCCACTGCTACCTTTCTACTCAAAGCATCAACCACTACATTGGCTTTACCCAGATGGTACTCAATCGTGAGATCGTAGTCCTTAAGTAACTTTAGCCACCTACGCTGTCTAAGATTCAACTCTCTTTGCGTCATTATATACTTCAGACTCTTGTGATTCGTATACATGGTGCATTTCTCACCATACAAGTAGTGTCTCCAAACTTTCAAAGTGAAAACCACTGCAGCCAATTCTATATCATGCGTAGGGTAATTACGCTCATGAGTCTTCAACTATCTAGACGCATAGGCCACTACTCTTCCCTATTGCATAAGCACACAACCTAAGCCAACATACAACGCATCACTGAAGACTACAAACTCTTTCCCTGACACTGGTTGAACTAAAACATGAGCTTCGATTAAGGCCTCTTTCAATTTCTCAAATGCTTGTTGTCTTGCATCAGTCCACTCAAATCGAACATCCTTATGTAGCGATTTAGTCAAAGGAGCTGCAATCTTCGAGAAACCCTCAACAAATCGTCTATAGTAACCGACCAAACCTAAGAAACTATGAACTTTGGTCATTGTCTTCGGTGGTTTCCAATTCACAACTGCCTCAACCTTCTTAGGATCCACTCGGATTCCCTCTGCTGATACAATATGGCCTAAGAAGACTACTTCCCTAATCCAAAATTCACATTTGCTCAACTTGGCATACAACTGATTGTCTAACAATTTCTACAACACCAAACGCAAATGCCGATCATGATCTTCCTCGGTGCGAGAGTACACTAAAATATCATCAATGAACACTACCACAAACTGATCTAGGTACTCATGCAATACTCTATTCATCATGTCCATAAAAGCTGCCGGTGCATTAGTCAAACCGAAGGGCATCACTAAGAATTCGTAGTGCCCATAACGAGTGCAGAAAGCTGTCTTCGGTACATCTTGATCTCTTACTTTCAACTGATAATAACCGGATCTCAAATCTATCTTCGAGAACACTGAAGCACCTCTCAACTGATCAAACAAGTCATCAATTTTCGGCAACAGATACTTGTTCTTCACTGTCAACTTATTCAACTGTCGGCAATTGATACACATTCTCAAACTACCATCTTTCTTTTTCACAAACAACACCGGTGCACCCCGAGGTGAAGTACTTGGACGAATGAACCCTCGGTCTATCAATTATTGAAGTTGTGTCTTCAACTTTTTCATTTCTTTAGGAGCCATTCGGTACGATGCAATCGATACTGGAGCTGAATATGAATAAGTCTCAATAACAAACTCTACATCTCTATCTGGAGGCAAACCAGACAATTTGTGAAACAAATATTTTAATTTTGATATAACTAAAAACCTAAGGACTAAATCGAAAAAGTCAAAACGAATTTTAAGTCCTCAAAATACCCCCATATAATTTTAGTATTATGCCCAAGTTAAAAACATACTATTTCAAATATTTTTCTAAGTGTTTCAAGCCAAAACAGTGTTTTTCACGTACCCGTTCTGAAACGGCCTCAAGGCGTTTCGAAACAATTTCACCACTGTCGACCACCGTTCCGAAACGTGTATCGAAACACTTAAGATCGTTTCGAAACGGCACAACTCGTTTCGAAACTGTTCTTCATGTAGGGTTTAAAAAGGGTCTATTTATTTCAAATATTTTAGAATTTTAAATATAAAAGGGGTGTTTCGAAACGGATCAAGCCCGTTCCGAAACGACCCTTTGACAGTAGCCATTCCGTTTCGAAATGGATCAATCCCGTTCCGAAACAAGGGCTAGGTTTTATTTTGAAAATGTGACCGTTGTATGTTTTAACTGATTTTCTGAAAACCGTTAAGGCGTTTCGGAACGGGCTAGGACCGTTCCGAAACGACCCTTTTACAGTGGCAAAACCGTTCCGAAACGGCCCTAAGGCGTTTCGAAACGGGCTCTTAAATGCACCCCAACGGCTCTTTCTATTTTAGTTCGTTCCGAAACAGGTTTCTCGTGTTCCGAAACGGGTTGGTGCAGACTGCATTTATGGTGGCAAGAGAGGGTTCCAACGGCTCCATTTATGTTCCCAACCACCCAAACGGCTAGAAATCAATGAGAAGGTATAAAAGGGACATCCAAAAGCATCAGCAACAACTATTGAACTTCAAGCAAACATCCAAACATCAAAGTCAAGCATTTGAGCAAAAATCCCACTTTGTATTAAATCCCAATTTGTGTTCTTCATTCTTATTTTTGTAAAATTGGGTTGAGTGCTTGTATTGGGGCTATCATTTGTATTGAGAGATACCTAATTAGCCTACAAATTTCTTTGTTCTCTTGTGTGAGGGTTGGGTTGATTTTTGGGTAGAAAAATCAACCGAAATTGTAAAGGGTTGCCTCCTTGTCCTAGAAAAAGGGAAGATCAATTTAGTGAAATTGTTGCAAATCCTTAGTGAGACTAAGGTAGTGGATGTAGAGTTCATTTGGAACTTGAACCACTCTAAATCCCTTGTTCTTAAATTTTTATTTGCCAATTTCCACTACAATCCTTTAAAATTCCAATTCACCCCCCTCTTGGTAATTATCGATCTTTCGATCCACTCAACAATTGGTATCAGAGCTTAACTCTTTGAGGATTAACAACCAAAAGAGGAGATCCTTGGAAGAGTGTGATCATCAAATTATCAAGAGATGGCTTCAACCTCCGGTTCCGGCATGTACGAGTCACAATCAACCACCAAGCCTCCTTTCTTCAATGGTGACAACTACTCTTTTTGGAAGAACAAAATGAGGCTATTCATCAAGTCAAGTGACTATCTTGTATGGGATGTCATTGAGGATGGGCCATACATTCCATTGAAGCAAGATGGTGAAGGCAAGATGGTGTTGAAGAAGAAAGCTGAAATGAGTGAAGAGGAGAGGAAGAAGATTCAAGTCAACGATAAAGCTCTCCACATGCTATTTTGTGCTTTCGGTCCGGACATCTACTCGAAGGTCTCATCAATTGAAAGTGCCAAGGAAGTGTGGGACACTCTTGAAACCACCTATGAAGGTACCAATGATGTCAAAGAAACTAAGATTGGACTTCTCAATCTTAGTTATGAAAACTTCAAGATGGAGCCCGATGAGACGGTGTCAAAGATGTTTGATAGATTCTCCACAATCGTCAACGGTCTAAAGGGATATGGAGAAATCATACCGGAAGACAAGCTTGTCCGGAAGCTACTCTATTCACTTCCCGAAGCTTGGGATGGGAAGAGAACCGCTATCATCGAAGCAAAGAACTTGAAGACATTAAAGCTTGATGAGCTTGTGGGTTCTCTCCTTACTCATGAGATCATGAAGCAAGGAAGGGAAGATGAGAAAAAGAAGGAAGAGAAAAGAGTAGAGAAGCTCGAGGTTGAAAAGAAGAAGAAGATAGGAATAGCTCTCAAGGCTAAAGCTTCACAACTTGATGAGAGCTCATCTAGTGATGAGGACGAACTTGAAGAATTGGCTATGATAGCCAAACGGTTCTCACGATTCATGAGGTCCAACCGGGGTAGAAAAATCCAAAGAAAAATGGACTTCAAGAGCAAGAACAAAGAAGAAGGAAAGGATCCCATCATTTGCTATGAGTGCAAACAACCCGGCCACATCCGTTCAGAGTGCCCTCAACTCAAGAAGAAGAGCTTTGAGAAGAAGAAGAAACTCAAAGCCAAACTTGCTACTTGGAGTGATGAGGAGTCATCGGAGGATGACGAACAAGAAGTGGCTAACCTTTGTCTCATGGCACTTGAGGAAGATTCCTCCTTGGTAACCTCTAACTCATCTACTTTAGATTTTTCATATGAAGAGTTAAATGATGCATATGATGAGTTACAAGAGGTATATGATGAATTAGTTGAGAAGTTTAAGGAGTCGGTCATTAAAAACAAGAAAATCATTTTAGAGCTAAATGAGAAAAATGACTCACTCACTCTAGCTAATTCTAAATTTGAGAAAAAGATTTTAGGATTAAAAGATGAACTTAAATTCTTTCAAGATGAAAATGTTGATCTTAATAATCTTTTATCTCAATGCAATAGTGAACACCAAAAGGTGTTAGGTGAGCTAAATGAGCTCAAAAAGTCCTTAAAAAATGTTGGAAGTGTCAAGCATGAAGTAGGAGAATCATCCAGAACACACCAACCTAAGAAAAGGACTAATTACTACAAACAAAGTAGCTACCCTAGACATAGTAGAGCTAAAAGAATTAGAAGTGTATGGGTTCCTAAGGAACTTGTAAAATCTAATAATATTATTGCTATGTCATCTTGGATTCCTAATGGAACCAAGGTTTTGGGAGCTAACACTCATGGACCCAAAATGATTTGGGTACCAAAAACCAAGGTTTAATATCTTTGTTTGTAGGGGGAGCATTGCTCCAAGGCCAAAGCACAAAGTCAAAACTCATGGTACCTTGATAGTGGATGCTCGAGACACATGACCGAAGACAAGAGTCGATTCATGGATTTAAAGCCAAAAAGAGGAGGAGTAGTAACATTTGGTGACAACTCCAAAGGCCACATTAAAGGTATTGGCTCCATAGGTAATCACTCTACCATTCTCATTGAAAATGTCTTATATGTCGATGGTCTCAAACACAATTTATTGAGCATAAGTCAATTATGTGATAAGGGATTTAATGTTCTTTTTGATAAAAATGGATGCAAAATTGTAGACATTAAATCTAATAGTATTATGCTCATAGGTCATCGCATAGGAAACATATACATGGTGCATTTAGATGACATTCATACATCTCATGCATGTTTAGTTTCTCAAAATGAAAATGATGCATGGTTGTGGCATAGGAAGCTAGGACATGCTAGCATTAGTGTTTTGGAAAAACTAGTCTCTCTAAATCTAGTTAGAGGTTTGCCAAAAATAAAATTTTCAAATGATAAAATTTGTGATGCATGCTCAAAGGGTAAACAACATAAGTCTTCCTTTAAATCCATTAATGATGTTTCTACTAGTAGATGCTTACAATTAATTCACATGGATTTATTTGGGCCAATTAGGACTATGAGCTTGGGTGGTAAATCATATGCTTTTGTGCTAGTTGATGATTTTTCTAGATTTACTTGGGTTCTCTTTTTAAGTACTAAAGATGAGGCTTTGGAAAAATTCATCACATTTTCAAAATTAACCCAAAATGATCTTGAACTTAGAATTTCACACATTAGAAGTGATCATGGAACCGAGTTTCAAAACTTAGGGTTTGAAGAATTTTTAAATGAAAATGGTATTAGCCATAATTTTTCGGCTCCTCGAACTCCTCAACAAAATGGGGTAGTTGAGAGGAAAAATAGAACTTTACAAGAAATGGCTAGAACTATGCTTTGTGAAAATAATTTACCTAAATATTTTTGGGCGGAAGCCACAAACACCGCTTGTTATATTGTAAATCGAGTTATGATTAGGCCAATTTTAAAGAAAACACCTTATGAGATTTTAAAATCTAAAAAGCCTAACATTAGCTATTTTCACCCTTTTGGGTGCAAGTGTTTTGTTTTAAATAATGGAAAAGACAACTTAGGTAAATTTGATGCAAAAAGTGATGAAGCCATTTTTATAGGTTACTCTTTAACCTCTAAAGCCTATCGAGTATTTAACAAAAGAACTTTAGTAGTAGAAGAATCTATTCATGTTGTATTCGATGATAACCTCCTTCCTAGGAAGGATTCTTGTGATGATGATGATGTAGGAATCATAAATGCCTTTGATGGAGGTCAAACTTCAAAGGAGGATGAGATTCAACCAAAAGAAGAAGATGCACAAGATCCACCTCTTGAAGCCTTGAAGGACTTGGCTATTGAGGAAAAGGAAGTGAGCTACCCAAGGGAGTTGAACTATGTCAAAGATGGTGAAATCTTGGGTGATCCATCCAAGGGGGTAACCACTCGTTCTTTTCTTAAATTAATGAACCATGTTGCATTTATCTCATGCATAGAGCCTAAAAACATAAAAGAAGCATTGAAAGATGACTTTTGGATTATGGCTATGCAAGAAGAGTTAAATCAATTTGAGAGAAGTAATGTATGGACATTAGTTGATAGGCCTAGTAATCAATCTACAATAGGAACTAAATGGGTCTTTAGGAACAAACTAGATGAGAGTGGTAACATTGTGAGAAATAAAGCTAGACTTGTAGCACAAGGTTACACTCAAGAAGAGGGAATAGATTTTGATGAAACCTATGCACCTGTAGCTAGAATGGAAGCCATTAGGATGTTGCTTGCATATGCATGTTATCATGATTTCAAGCTTTTTCAAATGGATGTTAAAAGCGCATTTTTAAATGGTTTTATAAATGAAGAAGTGTATGTGGAACAACCACCGGGTTTTGAAGACTCAAAATTTCCAAATCATGTTTTTAAACTTACCAAAGCCCTTTATGGTTTAAAACAAGCTCCTAGAGCTTGGTATGAAAGGCTTTCAAATTTTTTGATTGAAAAAGGATTTGAAAAAGGTAAGGTGGACATTACACTCTTTATAAAAATGTATAAAAATGACATCTTAGTAGTTCAAATTTATGTTGATGATATTATTTTTGGTTCTACTAATGAATGTCATTGTCAAGAGTTTGCTAAGTTAATGCAAGGTGAATTTGAGATGAGCATGATGGGGGAGCTCTCATTCTTTTTGGGACTCCAAATCAAGCAAAAGAAGGATGACACCTTCATCAACCAAGCAAAATACATAAAGGATATGCTCAAGAAGTTTGGCTTGGAGAATGCAAAGCCTCAAGCCACTCCTATGAGCTCATCTACAAAGCTTGACAAAGATGAAGGAGGTAAGTGTGTTGACTCTAAGCTTTATCGTTCTATGATTGGATCTTTGCTTTACCTTACCGCAAGTAGACCGGATATCTTGTTTAGTGTTTGCTTGTGTGCTAGGTTTCAAGCTAGTCCTAGAGAGTCTCACCTTATAGCCGTTAAGAGAATCTTTAGGTATCTTAGAGACACTCCTTGTTTAGGTCTTTGGTACCCTAGAGACTCTACCTTCAACCTTCATGCTTACTCGGATGCGGATTATGGGGGTTGCAAAATTGATAGGAAAAGTACTTCGGGAACTTGCCAATTCTTAGGTAGTATGCTCATATCTTGGTTCTCTAAGAAACAAAATAGTGTAGCCTTATCTACCACCGAAGCTGAGTACATATCCTTAGGGAGTTGTTGTGCTCAAGTCCTTTGGATGAAACAACAACTCTTAGATTATGGAATTAAGGTTGGAACCATACCCCTAAAATGTGACAACACTAGTGCAATATGCTTAACTAAAAATCCCATCCAACACTCTAGAACCAAACATATAGAAATAAGGCATCATTTCATTAGAGATCATGTCCTTAAGGAAGATGTGATTATAGAGTATGTAGACACCTTGAATCAATTAGCGGACTTTTTTACAAAACCCTTAGACAAAGAGCGTTTTTGGTCCCTTAGGAGAGAGTTAGGTCTAGCTAGCCTATCTTGACCTTTTTGGACCTATTTTGTGCTTAAATATGCTTGATTTTGTGAAATGCCATGTTGATGTGTTTAAACTCCTAATTTCATCCATGCTTATAGTTAGGGGGAGTATGTTTATGCTTAAATATGTTTTGCCTGCTCATTCATGACATTTATGCATGTTAGGCCTCTTAAAATTTCATTTTTCTGCATTTTTAGAGCCTCATCTGCACTTCCAGGCCCAGGTGTATCGAAACGGGTTAACCTGTTTCGATACGGATACCTTAAATCCAGCTCTGAGAGAAGGGCGTTTCGAAACGCCTCAAAAGCGTTCCGAAACGTTTTTGATTCTGCCAAGGGGTGTATCGGAACGCGTTCCGATACGGGTCAAAGGGTGTTTCGATACAGTCAACACCGTATCGAAACGATCTGTTTATGGTTTTAAAATGGTCAAAACCCTAGCCGCCCGTTCCAAAACGGTCTTGACCGTTCCGAAACGACGTCGCGGATTGCTTTATTTAGGGGTTTTAATGATACAAACTCACTTTATATCAAACTCTAAAACCCTAAACCGCCTCCCTCTCTCTAGATACCCTCTAAAACTCTTTGATTTTCACAAAATTGTGAGGGGTTTTACTCTACAACTCAAGTCTAAGCAAGTTTCATAAATCTTGTGCAAGGATTTTTCTCAAATCATCCAAAATCCCAAACTAAGGTAATTTTTCTAGTTTTTCTTTTCTTTCAATTCATGTTCGAATCTTAGGTTAGAAAATTTTATTTTTGTATAAATTATATGTTTTTGTTGTGGGTTTTCAAAATCTTGTGAAATTTTTTTTAAATCTCAAAATTTTTGATTCGAATATAAAATTTTTCAATCGTATTTTTTTAAACTGTTTTTATTTTAATTTTGTTTTCAAAAACCTAAGTGGGATTTATTATTGGATTGGTTTTAATTATCAATGCATACACTCAATTTTAAAACACTTGCTTAATGTTTTTAGATGGCGGATCAATCGAACAAAAAGCGCAAGGCCGTTCAATCCGGTGATTCGAGCATTCGTCCGAATATCACGATGCTTTTTCAGAAATCTTTCAAGACTTCGGAGGCACGTGCTCGTTTCTCTTATGTCAAGGACTTCGCGGTTCGTAAGGAACGTGTTATTGATCTTGAATTCCTCAATTCCGAGCGATTCCTTTTTCGTTATCTTCCTCGTTTGGATGAGTGGAATCTCATGGATTTCTTGAGCCTTCCGGATGTTTGCTACAAAAATATGGTACTCATCTTTTACTCTAATGCTCATTTTCTTTATGATGAGTCCAAAACCGAGATCATAGGGATTGAGTCATCCTTGCTAGGCAAAAAGGTTGTCATAAATGTTAAACTTTTAGAGTCTGCTCTTAAACTTAAAAATGAGGGTCTTGAAGATGAACGTCACTTTGGCACTTTCACCGGTAAAGCACTTAATTTGGATGTGCATGATCGTGTTCTTCACTTGATAGTCTCTTGGTTTATTCGCCCTTCCGGCGGTAAATATTCCCATATCCGTCAAAGAGATCATTTTTGGTTAGAGTGTTTCCGTAGGGGTGAGCGCCCAAATGTGCCTAAGATAATCTTTGCCGAGATAGTCAATAATATCAAGCTTATTGACACAAATGAGTTGACGTCCTTTACTTATGGCATTGTTTTGAGCGCCCTATTTCACCATCTCGGTATTGATTGTACCTACGACTCTCCGATCCCTCGCAAGACCAAGATTGGTGAATCATCCCTTCGAAAGTCCGGGTTCCAATATGTGAATGGTATTTGGGAAAGAATTGATAGAGAAGCGGATCCTCCTCTCGTTGCTCCTCCACCGCAAGTTCAAGCCGCGAACAATGATGCCCTCACGGCTTTCCTTACCGAGCGATTCAATGCCTTGGACTCTCGGTTCGATGCTTTGGACACTCGCATTACTTCGGGCTTTGAATCTATGGGCAATCGATTGAAGAATGTCGAGGATCGTCTTCATTCTCTTGAGACTTCTCATTCCAACTTGGACCTATCCTTCTCCACTCTTTATGGGCAATGGACGAAATTTCACCGCTCTCAAGCCAAGAGCGATGATGATGATGACGAGGATGATGATGACGAGGCTTAGGATATTTACTTCATATCATATCATATCATTTTATTTATGCTTTTAGGATTAAGATTGCATTTTTATGTTTTCTCATATTTTTAGGACCTATGCTTATGGCTATTTTATTTGGGATTTTATGTTTGAATTATGTTTTGGATATTTTGATTATGAATTTATAATATGGTTGCTTATTATTGCTTATTGGTACTAATCATTTATCTTCTCTATGAGCCTTTATTGTTCTTTTTGATCTAACAAAAAGGGGGAGAAGAAATTTAAGAGTCACACTTTAAACTAAAATTCGTTTTAAAATGTTAAAAGGTTTTTAAAAGTTTACTTGGATTTCAAATCAAATATTTTTTTTAAACTTTAAAAAACCTATCTTAAATTAAGGGGGAGTTAGAATAATTTTCAAAACTTTCAAAATTCTAGAAATTCTAACTTTGGTTTTGTTATATCAAAAAGGGGGAGATTGTGAAACAAATATTTTAATTTTGATATAACTAAAAACCTAAGGACTAAATCGAAAAAGTCAAAACGAATTTTAAGTCCTCAAAATATCCCCATATAATTTTAGTATTATGCCCAAGTTAAAAACATACTATTTCAAATATTTTTCTAAGTGTTTCAAGCCAAAACAGTGTTTTTCACGTACCCGTTCCGAAACGGCCTCAAGGCGTTTCGAAACAATTTCACCACTGTCGACCACCGTTCCGAAACGTGTATCGAAACACTTAAGATCGTTTCGAAACGGCACAACTCGTTTCGAAACTGTTCTTCATGTAGGGTTTAAAAAGGGTCTATTTATTTCAAATATTTCAGAATTTTAAATATAAAAGGGGTGTTTCGAAACGGATCAAGCCCGTTCCGAAACGACCCTTTGACAGTAGCCATTCCGTTTCGAAACGGATCAATCCCGTTCCGAAACAAGGGGTAGGTTTTATTTTGAAAATGTGACCGTTGTATGTTTTAACTGATTTTCTGAAAACCGTTAAGGCGTTTCGAAACGGGCTAGGACCGTTCCGAAACGACCCTTTTACAGTGGAAAAACCGTTCCGAAACGGCCCTAAGGCGTTTCGAAACGGGCTCTTAAATGCACCCCAACGGCTCTTTCTATTTTAGTCCGTTCCGAAACAGGTTTCCCGTGTTCCGAAACGGGTTGGTGCAGACTGCATTTATGGTGGCAAGAGAGGGTTCCAACGGCTCCATTTATGTTCCCAACCACCCAAACGGCTAGAAATCAATGAGAAGGTATAAAAGGGACATCCAAAAGCATCAGCAACAACTATTGAACTTCAAGCAAACATCCAAACATCAAAGTCAAGCATTTGAGCAAAAATCCCACTTTGTATTAAATCCCAATTTGTGTTCTTCATTCTTATTTTTGTAAAATTGGGTTGAGTGCTTGTATTGGGGCTATCATTTGTATTGAGAGATACCTAATTAGCCTACAAATTTCTTTGTTCTCTTGTGTGAGGGTTGGGTTGATTTTTGGGTAGAAAAATCAACCGAAATTGTAAAGGGTTGCCTCCTTGTCCTAGAAAAGGGGAAGATCAATTTAGTGAAATTGTTGCAAATCCTTAGTGAGACTAAGGTAGTGGATGTAGAGTTCATTTGGAACTTGAACCACTCTAAATCCCTTGTTCTTAAATTTTTATTTGCCAATTTCCACTACAATCCTTTAAAATTCCAATTCACCCCCCTCTTGGTAATTATCGATCTTTCGATCCACTCAACACAATTCTTTTGGGAATACACTCGGAAAGTCACAAGTTCCTAATGTCTCATGGTCGTGCCTCGTCCATATTCAGATTCATAACATCGGCTAGGTACGCCAGACAATTCAAAACTACATTAGACAAGAACTTAACGTTCTCGCCCACTATTACTACCTCGTGATCCTCTGAAAGTCTCAAAGACACCCGCTTTGTCTCAAAATCTACTCTAGCCCTATGCTCTACGAGCCAGTCCATGCCTAATATTACGTCAAAACCATCGAATGGCAATTCTATCATATCCACAAGAAAAACATGACCCTGAACCATCAAAAGACATCTTCTGTACATCTTTCTGACCACAATTGTCTCACCGAAAGAACTAGTGACATTCATACCCACATATAATATCTCAACTAGAATATCTAACAATCTTGCATGCTCACTCAATATGTACGAATGTGTAGAACTTAAATCAATCAAGGAAAGCAAAGTCAAAGACTGTAACGCGAAATTACCTGCAATCACATTTGTGTCATTCCTGTCCTCACGGTGTGCATACACCTTAGCTGGCCCACCTCCCTCGGACTGAACTGCTACAACATGAGTTACATTCCTCTGACCGTCATTACTAGGCTGAAAGTTACCTCAACCGCACCCACGGCCTCTCTGATGGTCGTCAGCTCGTACATGAGCTTGTCCATCCCTAGACGGATGTGGACAATCGCGCCTCAAGTGCGCCCTAGACCCGCAGTTCCAGCAAGAGTCATAAGTGCCCCAACACTCACCGAAATGACATCTACCACACTTGTTGCTCTCGGGAGTATGATTCTCAGTCCCTTGGCCGTGATGGCCTCTTCACAGATTACCACATCCGCGTCTATGATCATGATGAGCTTTCCTATCCTTGTGCCTCTTGGCACGATCTCTGTCCCATTCAGTAGTCCTCTTTCCGGAACTAGATCCACACCCTTGCGATCCGCAAGTCCCAAATACTGTTCAATGTCCTTGGTCCTAGCGACCAACACATCAAAATTTGTATAGTCAGAAGCCAACATGTAGGTCTTAACATTCTGAGCCAATCCAGAACGAAAACGCTCACATCGTTCCGCCTTAGTGGGAACTAACTTAGAAGCATACTGACTCAGACGTACAAACTGCACCTCATAGTCGGACACAGTCAAACTACCCTAAACTAGAGCCATGAACTCTCTCTTCTTCTCATATAGGTATCGAGGACCTAGGAACTTCTTACGAAAAGAAGCCCTAAAGAACTCACAAGTAACCTTGGCCTCTGGCATACCCGTAGTGATAGTAGTCCACCAAGTGTAGGCATCTCCCTAAAGCTAAGAGACAATGCAACCCAACTTATGTGCTTCAGAGCACTCCATCCGACTCAAGATATGAACCGTGCTCTCAAAACATGCCTCTAAACCCTCGGGTGACAACCCACGGAACTCAACCCTGCCCAAGCTACAGAATCCCTCTAACGGTAAACCAGGACCTGCACCTTGAGGCGGTGCTGCAACCCAAACACCCGCTAAAGTTGTCTGAATAGCCCTGACTATAGCCTGAATCAACGGATTCACATCAATACATGCCTATTCCTGACCAGCCTGTTGTCCAACACCTTCCGCATTCGCTCCACCACCCGGAGGAAGAGAAGGAGGCAAGTTCTCTCCTCGCACATCCTCAACATTCTCAATCTGCTCAACCCTCGAATTATCCATTCTCGGCCTTCCCCTTGGCCTTACCATGCTAACAGATGCAAAGCTAAACAACAAACACAACAAGGGAAATGATTTGGGGTCAGCAACGAACAAGGTCCAAGGTGCTCAAGTCCTTAAACTTAAAACCACTTACAATAATTGTATACTAGCAATGGGTGCCTTTAACCACTTCTCAACCAACACAAGAATAACCACAAGCATACTTACAATCATCATGCAATCACAATCAATAAGCTTACACCATAAAACATATCTCACTTACCTTTCAGCTTGCGGAAACTCAACGAACCTAGGCAAAACTTGGCTCTGATACCAACAAATATAACCCTCTCGACCCGGCCTAGCCGCTAGACCACATCGAATGGGTTACACGGGGAAAACCGAAGCGAAACCCGTTAAGGCTCCACTTCGATTAACAACCGTAGAAAAAAATTCTTTAAAGTTATCTTGTCTAGATGTTTAATTGTATCCTATGTGAGAGGACACGCAGCGGAAGACACACATGAATACAAAACGCGCAAAACAAACCATTAGGATACCCTTTTTAAACCATTACAACAGGTCATATCGGTACGCTAAAGGATCGTATCGTTACGCCCGGACTTGGTCAACACCCCAAAGTCAACCTAGGGAGACCGTATCGATACGCTAGAAGACCGTATCGGTACGCTCTCAATGGTCAACTTTCCCAAGGTCAAACTACGAAGATCGTACCGATACTCTCATGACCCATACCGATACGCTAAAATCTCGTCAATTTCTCAGATTTCCATAGAGCATTTGGCGTATCGATACACCCCGTGTACTGGTACACCTTGCCTAAAACAAGATCCAAAGCAAAGGGCTGTATCGATACAGCCCTTGAGCGTATCGATATGCCCTGCACTGCAAAACTTGTTTTGGCTGCTAAAAACACAAGGACTCAACATGAGAGGCAAATAACGACCATTCAAGCAATATACAATCACTCATACATCACAAGGCAACCATGGATAAACATATAAGGCATTTTAAACACTCAACGAAGCAAAATCCAACAAGATAAGATTCATAGAGGAGACATGCATGCAAAGCATTCATTCACATAGCCAAAAGTTAAACAAAAGCATACTTCAACATGGCATAACGCAATACAAGCCCAAAACGTCTAAGAAAACTTGTCTAAACAAAAAGGACATGCCAACAACATCTCAAACATAAAGTTCCTATCCCATTGCTTAAATACTAATTATTGAAGCCTAAACCATACTTGAGCAAACCAAACTCCCTTGGAATTCTCCCTTCTTCCCCGAGCTACACCGAAGGTCTAAGGGCCTGCATTGTTGGAAAAGAGAGCGTAAGCGTTTCAATTTAGTGAGTGGTGCTAAAAAAGGTAGCTACAACAATGTAGTTTTAAAATGATAGTTTGCTTGAAACCAAAACCATTTCCAAACCATTTCCACATCATGGAACACTCAATGTCATGCATTTAACGCAAGCAAAGTAAACAACAATGCTATAAGCATAAGCATAAATAGAGGGAAATCAACAACATGCTTAACATGAGAATTAAAGCAGTCATGAGTATATTGACAGTCAACGTTTTTACTCGGATATGCGGATAGTTTCTCAAACCCACTAGACACTTCTGGTGGAATCTCACATCACCGTACTCACTCGTCTAGTAATAACATGATTTCTGGTGGAATCTCACATCACCGTACTCCTCCTTAGTGGAATCTAACATCACTAAGGCCACGCACGAATTTTACCTTGAGTGCACTCTAATCCTATTGATCGATCAATTATATCCGGTAACAACCCAACACATGTCAATATACTCAATTACAACCACAAGCATTACCGATGCTTGAACCACTTACCAAGTCCAAACTTCCATGCAAGGCATGTACTCACAATGCAAGTATAAACACAAGTCCCGCATCTCAACATGCATAACAATGCAATTCAACACATAACAACATAGCATGTTCAACTCGCATTCAAGAATCGTAACACACAATTTAATTGCATAAAACCTTTAAAACTTACTCTCGAGCTTGGATTGGCCTTTAAAACTCAATCCAAACTCCCAAACATTCACTTAACCACGTTAAGGCTTTTAAAATCGATCCACTCACCAGCCAACACACAATCAATGTCGGAGATGCCGAATCAAGTCTCCAAACTACCCGGATTTCCGTCCACAAAGCCCGAATCCAAATCCTCTATTTTGAGCAACCCAAAATCAAATATTAGAACACTAATACACTCACAAACACAACAAGGACCCGAAACTCATCAACATTGCATCAATACACATCAATTCAAGCTCAAACTACACCCGAAACATAGCCAATTCAAAACTCAAACTACTAGCAGCCACAACCAACGAATTTACCATAAAAAATCTACCTTTTAACATCCTTAAACATCAATACAAAGTTACCAAACCTCCAGCTGCTATTTAAACTCAAAACCCAACCAAAAACTCAAGATTTTCAACTCTTAAAATCACCCATAATACCCATTTCGGGTTTCCATTAAAAACCCACCCTTTTCATGTTATTTTAGTGTTAAAACAAAGTTAGAAACACTCTCAAACTTATCCATAATCAACCCAAACAAAAATCCATAAATCTCCCTTCATTTCAAACAAAACTTTAAAAATCAAATCAAGATAAATCCATGAGTTTTTACAAAAATATCAACATTCATGACTCAAGGAAGATGAGACTAAGTTGAGGAATCATTTACGTTGAAGAAATCACTTGATTTGGAAGCTTGAAATCAATGGTATAGTGACTAGGGTTTGTGGAGGGTTTTTGAACGTGAAATTCAAATAGAGAAGATGATGACTTTTGTTAAAAATCCCTTTTTTATTCCTTTATATGAAAAAATCTTCTTTTTGACCCTTTAGTCTTTTAAAACTCTTTTTGGTGTATTAAGAAATATTTTTCTCCAATTTAATTTAACCCAACCCGGTTCAACTAATCCGATAACTCCCAACCCTAAACTCGGGGCGTTATAGTTTGGCTCCTCCTAGTGTAGAATCATTTATTTGAAGAGCTGTACAAGATCACATCCTTGTTAAAACTGAATTGATCAAGAGAGAAGTAAGTTCTGAAAACTCCCCCAACTGTGCATTGTGTCTCTCGGAACTAGAGACTGCCAGCCATTTGTTCTGTCATTGTCCGGTTGTCTAGGCAATTTGGCAAAGATGGTGCGGATATTGGAATATTAAAATGGCCGTTTCGGGCACCCTAAGAAACTTCATGTTATGTTGGGTTCATCCGGGAGTCAAGCCTTCTCTACGACTTTTCTGACTGCTTGCTTTTTAAGGAATAATCTTGTCTATTTGGACGTATCAGAATGACATTGTGTTCAATGGGAAACACTGTGATCAGAATCGACTATTCGACATCGTGCTTCTCAGAATTGGGTTTTGGTGTAAACGTTTGTGGCCTGAGTCTTTTCTATCCATATCAGATTTCATTAGGTGCCCGTCGGCCTCCTCCTTAAATTAGGCTTCCTATCGTCGACCCCCTCACGGGTCTTGGACTCCACCATCTACCGATACTCTAAATTTTAATGTCGACGCTGCAGTGAAAGGTGGAATTAGCAGTACAGATATTGGAGGTATCTTACGGGACTGTCAAGGAAAACATCTTATGTCATTTTCCAAATCCATAGGGGTGTCTGATCCCACCGAAGCTGAAATATGTGCGGTTGGAGATGCCCTGTACCTATTTTCGGTATCCAGGTGGTCGAAATCGTTCAAGCTTGATATTGAATCTGATAGCCTCCTTGTGGTTAATTGGATACTAAATCCGGGATCTTCTCCCCAATGCTTCGCATCTGGTATCGTTGCATGCCTAGACTATTTGGTTAATACTGCGTGGAAAGTAAGTTTTACTTTTCGAGAAAACAACTGCGTTGCTCATAGATTGGCTCGTGAAGGCTTTGATAGAACTACAAACGTGATCATCCATCACGATACCAACAGAGGCTAAGTGGTTGGTGTTGCAACTGTTTCTAATCGACCAGGAAAACAAGAGGGTTTTGCTGGGTTATTGATCAAAGAATCGTGTGAAGGAAAGGCGGCTAGGAGTAGTTTTCATCTCGCACCAAGGCTTGTCTATGTGTGATTGTTATTTGTGATGTGTTGGCAAGTAATATGTAAGAGTCATGAACAGTGATGTTTAACACTCTTTTTCCTTCATTTAGGCTTAGAGAGGTTTTTTAATGAGGCTAACATTATTGTTATTTGAGAGTAACCACTCAACATCAATAAACTTTCTATTCACCGTTCATAAAAAATTATTAGATGACTATATAAATAAAATAATAATTAATTAAATAAATATTTATATTAACAAATATAACTAATATATTAATTTTTGTTTTGTTTTACGATGTGCGAAAATAATCAATTTGAAGTTGATTTGTTTGGTTTCGGTTTTCCTCTTAAATTAGTTCTAGTTTAATTTGATAAAATGAAAATCCATTTTATTTGTTTTGATTTGATGTGTTAGGGATGTTTATTGTTTGGTTAAAATCCAATTAATCAATTGAACTGAAATTTATAATGATTTAATGAATCGATTGATTAAATATTCAGTTAGGTAAAAGTTAAAGGGTTTTAAAAGATCGATTATCGATTAATTTGACTTGAAATTAGTTAATTAATTAAATTAACTGACATTTTAATTTATAATTAATATATTTTTAATTTTAATTTCAAATCTCAACCATGACTATTGACTCGTAATGTTTAAAAATAATATTTATATTTTAATTCCAATTTTAAGTCTAATAAAAAATAAAGTCTAAAAATAAAATATATCTAATAATGTTGTGAATAAAATAACAAAGAACAAGAATATGAACATAAGGTGAGAGAAAGAGAGAGATTTGTATTATTCTCAATATTGACTTGTGTACAATATCTTCATCAAATCATCTATTTATAGGCATAAGAAGTACATAATGCATTGTACTCTAATTAATGGAGATAATATTCTTAATAATAAAGTAAATTAAATCTCCTAAATAAAGTTCTTATCATGATAGACATCCACATAGATAAATATTCATAACATTCCCCTTGGATGTCTATGAAGATAATGTGCCTCATTAAAACATTACTAAGATAAAAATCAGTGGAAAAAATATTTCTTTAGTGAAGAAAAAAGAGTACACACATCTTTTATACGCATAAGATGTTGCCTTATAAAAACCTTACCAGAAAAATTCATTGGCACAAAACCTCGGTTAGGGAAAAAAAGTACAATGTATATTTACTCCCCTCATGAAAACATCACATAAGATTTTTGAATCTTCATAATTCAATCTTGAAAACTATTTTTCTGAAGATCGCGAGGGATGAAGATTTGGAGTAATATGTTTCATTTTTTCATATTTGATGTATCCACATTTCGATTGATATATAAATTTTGCATTATCTCTACATAAGATACCATGTATCTTATCTTGTGAAAGTAAATCACATATCTTCTAAATATGTTGGATCAATAGTATGAGGCAAACACATTTTTGGCTTGCCTCATGCATAACAATGATTTCTATATGATTTGAAGATACATCAATAAATGTTTGAAGATCTAAAGGTAATGATCTTTGTAGCGTTTAGATGGTATTTCTGAACCAACTAATATATGGTGCTTCCAGACCAAGGATTCATTTATCTTTCTTTCAAAGATAAATTTAGTCACATCCAACAAACTTACAATCATTAGGGTACTAAATAGATATGATTTATTCATATTGAATCTTCTTTAAGATTCTTTCATCTTATGTCCATTCATAGACAAAAACGCGTATTAAAGTGCTCGATCTTTAGGTCGAGACAAAACTCTATCTCAAGATTTTTTTCTCAAATACTTTCATTAAATGCTTTGAAAGCTCTTCATGAATTTCCAATTTGAAGCTATTCAAGAGTTCTAATGATATTTAAGTTGTCATAATGAATCTTGATCCAAAGTCTTTTATAAAATACATAAGGAAATCTGATCATTCTTACAGTATTTTCTCAATCAGTACTTACTAAGGCGATTATACCAAATGCGCCAAAATATAAATATTCAAGGGCATATCTAAATAAATTTTCTAAGAAATTTCTAAATGCTTTTGCATTTTAAATCCTTCCATGATAACTTTTCTTATATATGGACCCACAAAATAAATAGACGCATATAAAGTATTTTATAATTGTCAAAGTAATTGCATCCACTATGAAATAATCAAAAATCTTCATAAATCTTAATTCAAGTCGTATTTATATCTCACGACTATTTGTTTGTTCCCCTCTTGCATTACACTTTTAGATATTTGAACTACTAGTCCAAAAACTTCATTTTTGAAAGTTTAAAGCGTCTTTCTACATTGTCCAATTCAATATCTATAATTATAGATAGATATCTATACAAGATCCTCATTTTTTTTCTTTACTTATATAGGAGTATTCTATGTTAAATTGTTGATTTTTTAGCGGCGTATGGCAAGTACGAGATCAATGATTTATGACATCGCATTGGTAATAAAAAGGATTTCACTTCCTTAGAATGATCTTTATCACTCTTGTCATCCTTATAACCTCACTTTCGGTGGGTATAAGTATTCTTAAATTGACTAGAATGATTAGAGTTTGTGTTGATAGTGTGTTGTGAATAAAATAACGAAGATTAAAAATATTAATATAAGATGAGAGAAAGAGTGAGATATGTATTATTCTTAATATTGACTTGTGTACACTGTTTTCATCAAATTAATGGAGATAATATTCCTAATGATAAAGTAAATCAAATCTCCCAAATAAAGTTCTTATCATGATAGACATCCATATAGATAAATATTCATAACAAATGAAAAGATATTTTCAATTTATTGCTATATGAATTATTATTTTGAATCAAAACTTAAAAAATTACTAAAACCAACAATTAATTTGTCTAGCGGGATGAGGCACTAGATCCCTTAAGCAATGTCAATAGTTCGAATTTTGACGTTGTGAATGAAGAAAACTAGATTAGAAGGCTCGCCCCATATTAGACTTCTCAAAACCCGCTCCGATTTAGTCGACTAATAAATTAAATATCAATAATTAAATTCAAAAAATAATTTTAACATATACACAAATTTTAAATTTATAGGGAGAAGAACCTTCCCGCCCCCTTTATTCATCCACGCAGACAACGAAACAAATGCCAAAATATCTTCCATTGTCAACTGTATGCATAGCTACCTTACCGTCCAATCTTTGTATTTCAGATGGTCAAACTTGGATCCTACTTTACATTCATCAATCCTCGCCAATAATTCAATATTGGGTCAAACAATTAATAGTGTATAAACATAATTATAAATACAATCAATATATTCGTATAAATATAATCAGACTAATCATTATAAAGCACATACAAATATATTAGCAAATAATTCAAAAAAATAAATTACATAGATGACCATTTAACTATGGGATTAGTGTCAATTCGACCATTATACTTTTAATTTTTGGCTGTTAAAACATAACAGAGAGACTGTCGTGGATGTTAAATAAAATAATTACATATTTGGTCATCGTTATTTACAAAATCTATAAATTTGGTCATAATTTTAATTTAGTAAAATAAATTAATTATTCAATTAGGTAGTGACATGTGTCACCACCTTATTGAGAACTTTATTTATTTTTATTTAATTTAGAACTAGCCACAATTGGATTCGAACATAGGTACCCATGGTGCAAGTGACATGCATTTACCTATGGGCCAATCATGTTTTAGTAATATGAAATACAAAATCTAATATATGTGTTATCTTGTTGTTAATGCCAGGAAAAAAGGCAGTAAATGTAGTTTTAGGAGATTTAAACATGACAATGCATAAAAATATCTAGCCCAATTAAATAAATATAATAATTAAATTAAAGTTAACAGTATTTTGCATATATTTTAAAGGGTAAACTACTGCAGGGGTCACTTACGTTTAGCGTCTGTACAGAGTTAGTCACACTTTTGAAAAGTGCCTATTAGTAGTCCTCTACGTTTTCGATGTGTAAATACTTGGTCACTCCGACGTTAACTCCGTTAGTCCCCTAACGGATTGCTGATGTGGCGAAATTAAAATAAGTATAAATTACTGCAATAGTCATTAAAATTTATCTCATGTACATTTTTTCTCCTCAATTTAAAAAAGTAAACATTATAGTCACTAATAAAAATGTTTCTTTATAATTTCACCCTTTAATTTTTAAAAATTCATTTTTCAATCCTAAAACTTTACAATCAATTAACACAATAATATTATAAATGCTTAGATGAAAAATAGGTGCCCAAAGTATACCCTTTGAAACTTAGGTGCCCAAATTGCTCCTATTTAATAACTCAAACTTAAAAATTTAGTCCACTAACTACTAAAAAATTCGAGTTATTGGAATTTCTATTTTATAATTCAAACTTTATTTTGAATTTTTGAGTCGAGTTTATGAAATTATGAGTCGAGTATTTTCACATCAAACAAAACAATTTAATTTTTTCGAGTCAAGTCGAGCTATTCGAATTTCTATTTTATAATTCAAACTTTATTTTGAATTTTTGAGTTGAGTTTATGAAATTATGAGTCGAGTATTTTCACATCAAACCTAAAAATTTAATTTTTTCGAGTCAAGTCGAGTTATTGGAATTTCTATTTTATAATTCAAACTTTATTTTGAATTTTTGAGTCGAGTTTATGAAATTATGAGTCGAGTATTTTCACATCAAACCTAAAAAATTAATTTTTTCGAGTCAAGTCGAGTTATTGGAATTTTTATTTTATAATTCAAACTTTATTTTGAATTTTTGAGTCGAGTTTATGAAATTATGAGTCGAGTATTTTCACATCAAACCTAAAAATTTAATTTTTTCGAGTCAAGTCGAGTTATTGGAATTTCTATTTTATAATTCAAACTTTATTTTGAATTTTTGAGTCGAGTTTATGAAATTATGATTCGAGTATTTTCACATCAAACAAACAAATTTAATTTTTTCGAGTCAAGTCGAGTTATTGGAATTTCTATTTTATAATTCAAACTTTATTTTGAATTTTTGAGTCGAGTTTATGAAATTATAAGTCGAGTATTTTCACATCAAACCTAAAAATTTAATTTTTTCGAGTCAAGTCGAGTTATTGGAATTTCTATTTTATAATTCAAACTTTATTTTGAATTTTTGAGTCCAGGTGGAGGAGGTGGTGGTGGAGGTGGAGGTGGTGGAGGAGCTCCAACTCCAACCACAGGCTCTCCCACTTAAACCTCAACCCTAACTACTGGCTCAACTCCTGGAGCCGCTGCCCGTGGTTCCGGTCGAACCATCCTAGGCCTCCCACGTGGTCTCATGGTACAGCTAGCAAGGGAATAACTACAACAGCAAACAAATAGGGATTACGTTAGTCAAAGAAAGGGTCCAATAGTGCTCAAGTACTCCTTTTATCAAAAAAATCTTTTCCAATTAAGTAATAGTAGCAATGGGCACACACTCTACACCAGACACAACAACTCATGCTTCAAAACATCATGAGAACATTCAAATATCGAAATTTCATGGCAAGACATGCACCGAACAACACAATCATTCAATACATCAAGCTTACCTCACTTACCTGCCCGAGGTCTCGGTAACCTCAGGCTCTAATACCAACAAGTGTAACCCCCTCGTCTCGGTCTGGCCGGATGACCGGTCCAAGTGGGCCACACGGGGAAAACCGAAGCGAAACCCGTTAAGGTTCCCCCTCGGTTAGCAACCCTATTTTTTTTCTTTCATTTTAATCTTGTCTAGAGGAGTATTAAATCCTAAGTGATCAAACAACGGAACGAATTACAAGAGACAAACATTCGAACCCCAAACCACATTCAAACAGCCCAATTTTAATCTTTTAGGCAGGCCGTTTCGAAATACCCTTGAGGCGTTTCGAAACACCTTGACCAGGTCAACTGCCCCAGAGCCTATACAAGGGGCCGTATCGAAACAGTGGTCAACCGTTTTGAAACGCCCACGACGGTCAACTTCTCGTGGTCAATGAGATTTTGACCGTTTCGAAACCTTTAGGCCCGTTTCGAAACACCTTTATCTCGTGAATTTCTCAAAATTCCAGTAGCCAAAACGTTCCGATACGCGTTTCGGAACGGGGGTTTCAAAGGCCATACCGTATCGAAACGCGTTCCGATACGGGGTCCCTGAAGCCTACCCGTTTCGAAACGACCTTTCCCGTTTCGAAGCGCTGGCAGTCTGCAACCTTCGAAATTCAGATTTTGGAGAATCTAGACAAGTCTAAAGGTCCCCTAGGACCCCCTAAAGGCACCCAACACCATCAAACCAAGTCTAGAGGCATACGTCCTAGGTTAAACATACTCAAACTCCCATATTACATGAATTTACATAATCATACATACATGACAAATATACAAAGGCCTTTCATACAAATCATGCTTGAATACATTAATAAGCAAAGACATCATTCATCCCATAATGGTTTCATACCACAAAGCAGTTTTAACATTCAAAAGGCATACATTAAAAGCATTTGGCAAGATAAACATGCTTACAAACCGAATCAAGCATAAACATCAAAATCACTAAAGAGTCACACAAGCTCATACAACACACTCTTGCCACATTGCTTAACTACTACAAAATTAACAACCGTACTTGAGCCACAAACTTGGAAAGCCCTTCTTGCCTTGCTCCGAGCTAACACCACGCTAATGATCTACATTGTTGAAAATGAGAGTGTAAGCTATAAGCTTAGTGAGGGTTCTCTAAAACCGAAAACATCAACAATGCCGGGTCCAAGCATGTATTCCCTAAACCTCAGATCTAGCATGCTTAGATAAAGTCACAAGTAGACCTAGCTAGTCTTTCAAGAGTCATGTATGGCATCTCACATCATACTAAGCTCAAGCATCAAACATCAACATCATATATCACAATCATATGAACAAGTTTAATTGGCCACTATTAGTTACCCGGATGTGCAGATTTAAATCTCAACATTCACATTACCTCGGTGGGATTTCACTCATCACCGGACCATGCATGTGCGGGATTCCACTCATTGCCACATGCCCTACGGATGGGATTCCACTCATCATCCCGTAGAATATATAAAAGCTTCTGGTGGAATGTTACATCACCGTACTCCTCCTTGATGACTTAACGCCATCAAGGCCACGTACGTTTTGACTCAATTTGTGTGGACACTAATCCTAATGATCGATCATTTACACCCGGTAAATTAATTAGTGCCAATTTCCATTTACACATTACATATCCATCAACCACTTCTCATGCTTATCACATATTCACATCATGGCACACATGTACAATTAAATCTCATAGCACAAGAGCATGAATAGGCAATACATAAAGCATCACATGGTAATCAATAGCTAACATTTACAACTTGAATTAAATAGAAATGGCCTACCAAGCACATCTCACTCACACACTGCACACACTCGAACCAAACTTTAAACCATGATTAAAACCACTCACCGCCCTTCCTTAGCAACCAAGCAAAACTCCTACGAGCCCGGATTCAGTCTCAATGCTCCTTCGACGTCTCCTCTTGCTTCTAGCCAACCAAAAACACAACCAACAACCTCAATCAATGCTAACATTCAATCAACACTCAACCTTTGAGCTTAAACTAACTCCAACCAATTTTTCAACCAAATTAATCCCCAAATATATCATTTTCGTGCTCCCCCAAACCTTAGCTGAAATCTCCATTTTCAATCACCCAAATGACCCCCAAAAGGTCCCAAAACATCCTCCTAACCTATATAAACCATCAGCCCTTTAATTTTCACTTAAAACCCACCCAAAAATCAAGTTTTGACATCCCAAAAATGGCTCCAAGAACCCACTTCGGGTTTTCAATAAAACTCAACCAAATTAACATATGTTGTACCTTTTAATATGAATAAACAAAAACCCAACTTCATTTATCAAAACAATATGAAAATCCCCATAAAAACCCAAACTTTAAACCAAACCCTAATTTTCAAAAGCTCATAGTTTTAAAATCTAAAACCATAGATAGATAAAGGGTGAAGAGGAGAGTGAGAATATGATTTTACCTTTCAAAATGGTCTTGAAATGGAGTTGAAAATTAATGGAATAGTAGACAAAGCTTGGAGAGGTTTTAGAATGGGTTTTAACGATAAAAAGGGAGATGGGGGAAAGAGAAGACAACTTTTCTTTAAAAGTGATCTTGCTTTTAAATTCTTTATGGTTAAATTACTTCTTTGGTCCCTCCCCTTTTTATTTAATTTCAACTAACTCATGCCATGACCAAAATGTTTCAATCAAATTCTTACCGACTCGAACCGCAACCCCACTAACTCCTAACCCCACTTTTCTAAGTTCTAATGTTGATTTAGTGGTTTTGTATTTTAGTTTTGTACAATTAGTCCGAGTTCGAATCTCATTAATTCCCTTTCACACTCTTTAGTTTTCACCAACAAAGTAATCCTTTAATAAAATATGTTAGTATCTCATAGCACATTGTAACGCCCTGGTTTTGGGCCTAGATGTTTTAGACATCGGATCAGACCAGTCGAGAACGGTTCGAATCATGTAAGGTGATTTTAGGAAATCAAGGATCGGGATAGGATAAAATTTTGATAAAAATTGATAAAATCCTCTAAAAATATAATTAAGAGGTTGGTCAAGTCAATTTTACAAAAAAGGGTTTTGAAAAATGGGCATTTTGAGTAGTGACCAAATTGTAAAGTTTCAAAAATAGGGAAAAATATAATTTTTAAGGTGGAAAACAAAATATTAGAATCTTTAAGGGGCTTTAAGTCAATTTGACCTTTCTTCAATATGACATGTGATTTAAATGGGTTTTAATTAAATGAATTTAATTAGAATTTTGTATTAACTAATTGGTAGTTAATGGATTTTCATTTTACGTAACTACCAATTCTCTCTCATTTTAGCCAAACACCATTTTCTCTCATCTTTTCCAGAATT
The DNA here is from genome assembly GCA_958450335.1 of Hibiscus tridactylites. Classification (NCBI taxonomy): domain Eukaryota; kingdom Viridiplantae; phylum Streptophyta; class Magnoliopsida; order Malvales; family Malvaceae; genus Hibiscus; species Hibiscus tridactylites. The sequence continues at coordinate 47,329,613 of OY288281.1, forward strand.
TTTTCTCTAAAAAATCCTCTCAACATTTCTTAAATCATTTTCAAGAGATTTTCCTTAATTCTTCAAGATTTTTGCAAAGGAAACTTGTCATCTATTGAAGGAAGCAAGGATTGGAGGTAAATCCCATTCTAAACCTCTAATCTAAGTTCTTTATTGAAATTCTCAAGATATTGGCTTCTAATAACTATTTTTGATTGAGTTTTCAATATAGTTTTGATTTGAGATCAAAATCTTGTGAAAATGTAGAGAAAATCATGATTTTCGGACTTGATGAGTTGGGCACTATTTGTGTTGATTTTAATTGATTTCTAAGTTGGTTTATATGTTAAAATGAGGCGTGTTTAATATAGATCCCGAAATTCTTGAGATCCTGGAGTTTCTTGGTAGTTTTAAGTGTGATTTTGGGGTGAAATGATGGAATCTTGATTGCTGGAGGTATAAGGATGAGTTAGGATGTTTATTAGGTGTGTTTTGATGTGGATAAGTGGTTGAAAGTGATGTATGATTGCTGGGCTTGGTTTAGGAAGCAATCGATTGAGTTTTCAGTTGTTTTGGAAGGGTATTTTGGTGTAGTTTGAGTGAGCAACGAGTTTATGAATTGTTGCTGGTGTTAGAATGCATTTTAATGCATTTAGATCTCTGTTTTGATGATGTGAAAATAGGGGATCTTGATCCGGAAACTAACGAGGTGATTTTGGAGGCTCCGGAGGTGTCATTTCCGTGTTGGCGAACAAGGCTTCGCGTATCGGTGAGTGGAAAAGCAATTTCCTGCTTTGTAACGCTTTGAGCGTGCTCTTGGGAGCTTAGTGTAAGTTTGATACACTTAACTAAGCTCAAGTGTAAGTGTTTCGGTAAATCCCATCTTGGAAATGTGCTAAGCTTGATGAAAATGCATTTGATGTAAGAGTGGATTTGTTTACTATTTTTAAGCATGTTTAAGCATGGTTTAATGCTGGATTTTAATGTCATTATGTTAAGGATGCACTAGGTAAGTGATCCTTGGTTTTCATATGAAATGCATATGATGTTAAACATGTGTGCTTGTGGAAATGACATTGTGGTTATGCTTGAAAAAACAGTGGATTAATGTGGATAAATGATTATATTGGCAAGTGATGAAAATGGTTTTTGGTTACTTTAATCGGATATAGTTAGGCGGCTATAGGATTGGATGCACCGCGAATAAAGTCGCCTTGGATGTTGAGGGGTTGTGATTGTGCCGAAATCTCCATCCAAGTACCCTAACGATTGAGGTTAAGATCACAACGGTGAATGGTCAGTCCCGTGTGCGAGTCTTGTGTATGTGTCCCATACTCTCGTTAGTGGAATTATACAACTACCGATGAGTGATGTTGAGGGGTTGTGATTGTGCTATTATTCTCCATCACAGGTGTTGAGGGGTTGTGATTGTTCCATTTGTCTCCACCTTGTGTAGTCCGATAGTTTGTATGAAGCGTGAGGGACAACACTTGTAATCCGCGTATCCGATTGTGTCTTGTGTTGAAATGGTTTGTGGATTACAACTTGAAAGCCAATATAATGTAAATGAATTAAGTGAAGCATGAGATGCTTGTATATGATGCAAGGTTGCATGAGATATATGTGTATGATGCAAGGATATGAGATGCTTGTTAAGCATGAGCAAAGGTTTATTTGCTGTTGTAAATTGATGCATATGTGCATAAGGTTTCAAAAGTGCATTGAAGTCGTAGGAGGACATGTTTTAGAAATGGCATGAAATGTAAAGTGTTGGTTTTGCAAAACATGAGACATGCATTGATGAATGTTGATTAGCGATCCTCACTAAGCTTTATGCTTACGCTCTTTTGTTTCATCAATGCATAGAATTGAACCTTTGAAGGCAGCCCAAAAGCGAGAGGAATCCAAAGCTTTGTTAAAGAGATGTATGTGGTTCATCATGTGGTTCATCCTTAGTGTAATAAGTGGCAATGGGTGAGATTTATACTTTGGAATGTTTGTGAATGTTTCCTTTACTTTGAGCATGTTTATTTGCCTACACTTGAGTTGTAAAAGGCCTTTGGAGTTTGGATTTTGGTTTATTTGGTGTTTTGCCTTGTTATGGTTTTGGTAATCTAGGGAGTATGGCTCTAGTGCCTTTGTTTTTGTGTTGGTTGCTTTGTTTAAGCTATAGCCTCGGTATGATGATTGTTGATATGTATCCTTGATGTTTGCATGTTGTGGCATGTTTCGGGAATGATTCGAATGTGAAAAAGCATGAGAAATTCCAAGCAAGAAGGAAGGACGAGTTAAAGTTATATTCTCTGAAGATTTAGTCTTTATTAGAGTTGTACTTTAATTTAAACTTGTATTCTTGCCATATTAGAAAACTTGGACCCAAAGCCTATATAAAGGCATATAATTCGACCTAGGAGGGGATCACCTATCTCTAGCCTTCTTCCCAAAACCCTAGCCGTTTTCCCCGTCTCAACATGTTCTAAATTCCCCCTAGGGCCACGAGTTAATTTGTAAAGTAGTTGCAAGAGTTGCTTTTGTTTTAGGAATTTTCTGTTCAATAAAATAAACTTCAAGTTCTCTTATTCTGGTTATTAACATCTTGCAAGAGTATCAGGAGAGCATTGCGAGGTTATCTATTTACTTAATATCGAGAGAGTTAAGTATACGAAAGGAATAAGTGCGAGTTCTCTAGTTTATAGTTGAACTATCTCGGACCTAGGGATAGGACGAGGTTAAGTGGCTAAAGAAGAATTCAACAACATCGGTGTTTATCCTTCACGAGGCTGAAATATTCTAGTGAAACTAAGGGAGTCTTGGCATATAATTGTTCACAAGCATGCACACACTGCACGAGGGCTATAGGAAGATTCTGGACGAATCATAAGCTATCCGACAAGGTGCTGCCGTCAACAGAGAAAGAATGGAGGGTAAGGGAAAGTTCACTGTTTTAAGCCAAAACAAAAATATTCATTTTTCTTTTAGGTCTTAGTTGCTTGAGGGCAAGCAAAAACTTGAGTTTGGGGGTGTGTTGAGTGTGTAAAAGTTCTATTATTTACCCCCTATTTAACCCATATTTCTGCTGCATTCAAGCATAATTCATTGCATTTAGGCTAGATTACAATTAGACATCACAAATATATTAAATGGCACAGTTTCTACTGATATTGGTTGCTTCTGCAGGTTGCTGTTGTAGCAGATGGAGAGGCAGGCGCTGGGTAGTGATGCAGAAAAGCTGGAACTGGATGAGCAGTCAAGGAGGATGATGCTGCCATGGTCGCCGCCGTGACAACAAAGGACAACAACAATTTTGAGGAGAAGAAGCAAAGTGGACCTCGACAGAAAGAGAAAATTAAGCTCGTCTGTCGTGGAAAACCATAATATTTTTCCAAGCCCTAGATCAGAATGAAGGCCAAGCCCAAAGTTCAAGGAGAGAAATTCCAAGCAAGAAGGAAGGACGAGTTAAAGCTATATTCTCTGAAGATTTAGTCTTTATTAGAGTTGTACTTTAATTTAAACTTGTATTCTTGCCATATTAGAAAACTTGGACCCAAAGCCTATATATAGGCATGTAATTCGACCTAGGAGGGGATCACCTATCTCTAGCCTTCTTCCCAAAACCCTAGCCGTTTTCCACTTCTCAACATGTTCTAAATTCCCCCTAGGGCCACGAGTTGATTTGTAAAGTAGTTGCAAGGGTTGCTTTTGTTTTAGGAATTTTCTGTTCAATAAAATAAACTTCAAGTTCTCTTATTCTGGTTATTAACATCTTGCAAGAGTATCAGGAGAGCATTGCGAGGTTATCTATTTACTTAATATCGAGAGAGTTAAGTATACGAAAGGAATAAGTGTGAGTTCTCTAGTTTATAGTTGAACTATCTCGGACCTAGGGAAAGGACGAGGTTAAGTGGCTAAAGAAGAATTCAACAACATCGGTGTTCATCCTTCGATTCACGCCGGGAGGTATCATCAAAGATGTGTTCATCGATAGACTTGGACCTAGGGATAGGCCAAGGCACAGCAGGGATTCTTGCCAAGCTTGAAGTACAGAGTTGTGTGATCGCTGCCGCGACTAACAATAGATCGCTGCCGCGACAGGCGCGACGACAGAACATATATTCCTAGACTTATCAATACCTACACTACTGAGCAATTCAATACCAGCCCATTCTCTTTATCTTGATTATTTTAATCTTATTTTCCAGTTCTCTTTATTATTTTCGTGACAACATCTTAAACCATTCTTTTTACCTTCGTGCAGTAATTCAAGGTGAAGCTATTAGCCCAGTCCCTGTGGAGACGATATCCGATACTTCAGTATCACTTTACTACTTGCGTCGTGTACACTTGCACTACAATTGCGATAGACACTTTTACACGCAACAAGTTTTTGGCGCCGTTGCCGGGGACTGGCAACATAACTTTACCCTACCTTTTACTGCATTCTTTTTATTTTTCTGTTTTATCTTGGATTGTTCAACCTGTGCTTTTCACAAGGTTTCTTGTTTATGCGCAGATCGAGACGAGGAAAGGAACCTGAGTATCCATTAGATCCTGAAATAGAACATTCATACAATCTTAGGAACCGACTTCGCCACGTACTAGCCAGAAACGAATACCTTGAAGAACAGTTAGAGGCAATGAACAACCCAGGAAATCTCCAGGATAATAACAATCATGTCGGAGATGGAGGGATCGTTCCACCTGTCGTCGACCCTCCTGTCGCTGCCGCACGACGGTCATGCCGAGACTACATGCTCAATGATCATGTAGAACTAGAAACTACCCTGCCGGATGTAGATGTTGACAACTTTGAGCTAAAACATGTTATGTTCAGCATGATCAACAACGCCGGTCAATTTAGTGGTGCTGCTACAGAGGATGCTAGGGAGCATCTGAAAACGTTCCAGGAAATCTGTGGTTCATTTAGACTACCAGGAGTTAATCCGGAGATACTGAGGCTTCGGTTATTTCCTCATTCATTGAGGGACAGAGCAAAGACTTGGTGGAATAAACTTACGCCGAGTTCAATTAGAACTTGTGCAGATTTGACCCGTGAATTCTTATCTCGTTTTAATCCTTCACACTTATCTGAGCGATTACGTAACGAAATTGCTACTTTTCAACAGGAAGATGACGAGCCAATGCACGAGGCCTGGGACAGATTTACCACTCTTCTAAGGAATTGCCCAATGCATGGATTCCCCGTTTGGAACCAGGTAACAAAGTTTTATAATGCTGCCAATTTACAAACTCGTATTAGAATTGATTCAGCAGCAAACAGATTACTGCTGGACAAAGACCCAGATGAGGCCATGGCAGTATTGAAAAATCTGGCGAAAATGAGGAGCAGTTTCCGACAGCAAGAAGAGGGGGTAAACGGGTCCTAGCTGTAAAGGATTATGAAACAGTTAAGATGACAGAAGGATGCATGAGTATTCTACACAAGCATCCACCTCAGAAGAAGAAGGATCCTGGGAGCTTCATCATACCATGTGTAATTGGAGATAAATATGTGGGTAAGGCACTTTGTGATCTTGGTGCTAGTATAAATTTAATGCCCAAATATGTTTTTTAGAAATTAGGTATTGGAAAAGGTCGGCCCACAACAGTAATTCTGCAGCTGGCATACCGCTCTTACGTTCATCAAGAAGGAAAAATTGAAGATATTCTGGTAAGGGTGGATAAGTTTATTTTTCCTACTGACTTTCTTGTTTTAGATTTTGAAGCAGATGAAAACGCACCAATCATCCTGGGGCGACCCTTCTTAGCCACGGGAAGATCACTGATTGATGTGGAAAAAGGAGAACTCACCATGAGAGTGAACGATCAAGAAATAAAGTTGAATGTTCTCCACGCAATGAAGCATGCTGATGCAGAAGAAGAATGCAAGGTTATCACTGAAGTTACCCTTGACCAACCCTGCATCAGGTCGGGCTGCCACGACATCAAAATTGGTCACTGCCTCGGTAGCCACTTAGAAGACTGTCACGACGGCACCGACGACAGCAACTCCTCAGAATCTGATACATCTGATACTGAAGATCAGGAGGAGGTAAACTCGATAGGCAATCGTCCAGGTAAGTTATTCGAGCCTTTGAACTATACCTCGGATAATCATGCAATTCAAAAGCCATCAACTGTCGAGCCCCCTATTCTAGATCTTAAGCCCCTGCCAGGGCAGCTAAAATATGCTTTTCTTGGTTTAAATGATACGTTGCCCGTAATCATCTCTTCCAAGTTGATGCAGGAACATGAACAACAGTTAATAAGGATGCAGCAGCAGCATAAAAAGGCTATTGGATGGACGATAGCTGATATTCAAGGCATTAGCCCGACATTATGTATGCATAAAATTCTTCTAGAGGATGATCATAAGCCGACTATTGATGCACAAAGGCGTCTGAACCATGCTATGAAAGAGGTGGTGCGACAAAAGATAATCAAATGGCTAGATGCTGGAATAATCTACGCCATCTCGGACAGCAAATGGGTGAGCCAGGTACAGTGCGTTCCCAAGAAAGGAGGAATGACCGTGGTAACCAACGAAAACAATGAGCTAATCCCAACCAGGACTGTGACCGGTTGGAGGGTTTGTATGGACTATCGGAAGCTTAACAAAGCTACCCGGAAGGACCACTTTCCTTTACCCTTTATTGATCAAATGCTTGATAGATTAGCGGGTAAACCTTACTACTGTTTTCTTGATGGTTATTCAGGATACAACCAAATAGCTATCGCACCGAAAGATCAAGAAAAGACGACGTTCACATGCCCTTACGGAACATATGCTTTTAGGAGAATGCCTTTTGGACTCTGCAGTGCACCAGCCACCTTTCAAAGGTGCATGATGGCAATATTCTCCGATATGGTGGATGATTTCCTAGAGATCTTTATGGATGATTTTTCAGTCTTTGGAGACAACTTTGAAAGCTGCCTAGGCAACCTACAGAAGGTTCTCGAGAGATGTGAAAAAGCAAACTTAGTATTAAACTGGGAAAAGTGTCACTTCATGGTGGATGAAGGGATAGTCCTTGGCCATAAGATTAGCTGTCGTGGCATAGAAGTCGACAGAGCTAAGATAGAAGTGATCGAAAAGCTGCCGCCACCCACCACAGTCAAGGGAATCAGAAGTTTCTTAGGACATGTTGGTTTTTATCGGAGGTTCATTGCGAACTTTTCAAAAATCACCAAGCCCCTATGCCATCTTCTAGAGCAGAACCGACCCTTTGATTTTAACGATGAATGTGCTGAGGCATTCAAGGTTCTGAAAGAAAAGCTAGTAACAGCCCCAATAGTACAACCACCGGATTGGACACTGCCATTTGAAATCATGTGTGATGCTAGTGACTATGCTGTCGGGGCAGCACTTGGGCAGCGCAGAGACAAACTTTTTCATGTCATATACTATGCCAGCAAAACACTGAACGACGCCCAAGTGAACTACACCACCACAAAGAAGGAATTATTAGCTGTGGTATTCTCCATTGACAAGTTTCGTTCTTATATACTCGGAACGAAGGTCATAGTGCACACATACCACTCTGCATTGAAATATCTGTTCACGAAAAAGGATGCAAAGCCTCGACTGATACGTTGGATTCTGCTACTGCAAGAATTCAACCTTGAAATCAAGGACAAAAAGGGGACAGAGAATCAAGTGGAAGATCACTTGTCAAGGTTGGAGAAGGGAAAGAGTCTACTGACAGATGAGACAAACATATTGGAGACCTTCCCTGATGAGCAGCTATTTGCTGCCACAGTCACTGCCGCGACAGCCATGGCGGCAGGTAAGTCTTCTGAACTCCCATGGTATGCTGATTTCGTTAATTTTTTACTTAACGGAATAATTCCTCCACACCTTAATTATCAAGCCAGGAAGAGGTTCCAAAATGATGTCAATCATTATTATTGGGACGAACCTCTTCTTTTCAAAATTTGTGCAGATCAGGTTATAAGGAGATGCGTACCACAAGATGAACATGAAGATATACTTCATCACTGTCATGCTTCACAGTATGGAGGACACTTAGGAGGCAACAAAACTGCTGCCAAGGTTTTGCAGTCCGGATTCTATTGGCCGTCACTGTATAAAGATGCTCAAATCTTCTACAAGAGTTGTGACAAGTGTCAACGGACGGGAAACATCTCAAGGAGACACGAGATGCCACTGCAGAACATTCTTGAAGTCGAGATCTTCGACGTTTGGGGGATCGATTTTATGGGACCATTCCCATCTTCATGTGGGAATTTGTACATCCTCCTGGTAGTAGATTACGTATCTAAGTGGGTTGAAGCAATCGCCACAAAAAAGAATGATGCCAAGACGGTTCACAGGTTTATACATAATTTTTTTTTTCCAGATTTGGCATCCCTAAGGCGATCATCAGTGATAAAGGGAGACATTTTGACAATAGGGTTATAGCTGCTGCCTTGAAAAAGTATGGTGTCAAGCATCGGATTGAAACAACATACCACCCTCAGACTAATGGACATGCTGAAATATCCAACAGGGAGGTCAAGAACATTCTCGAAAAGATGGTTAAGCCAACTCGGAAAGATTGGTCTCTACACCTCAATGATGCGTTATGGGCCTACAGGACATCATTCAAAACTCCATTGGGAATGTCTCCTTATCGGTTGATTTACGGGAAAACATGCCATTTACCTATCGAGATAGAGCATAGAGCATACTGGGCAATCAAGGCAGTTAATATGGACTTGGAAAAGGCAGGGCAAAAAAGGCTACTAGATCTGAACGAAATTGAAGAAATTCGGACAGTGGCCTATGACAACGCAAGAATCTACAAGGATAAAACCAAGAAGTTGCATGACAAGAAGTTGCTGCCACGACAGTTCTACCCAGGGTAGCTTGTATTACTTTTTAACTCTAGGTTAAAACTCTTCACAGGGAAGCTGAGATCTAGATGGTTTGGCCCATTCCATGTAGTGCAGGTTTTTCCCCATGGTGCTATCACGATCAGATCTTTAAAAGACGGGCACCAATTCAAGGTCAATGGACAACGCTTGAAGTATTATCAGGGGACTGAAGCCCCAAGAATGCAGGAAGTGGTTACCTTAGGAGATGCCCCACCTGGCATCCCTAATTTAACCTAATTTTTATTTTTAATTATTTTAATTATTTATTATTTATATATTAAGAAATTAGATTTATTTTATTTTTAAGAAATAATGTTTTATTTTTATTATTTTTTAGGAAATAAAGGAGAGAAGAAGAAAAGGAGAAGTGAAGTCAGCCCAACATCCTTCCATTAGCCCAAAAAGCCTAAATTTTGGAGCCTGTCGTTCCAGCTGCCGCGACAGACGCGGAAAATACAGGCTGTTGACACGCTGTCGCGACAGACACGCAAACGCGTAACATACGCGCATCAGACACGGAAATGCGTGCCAGATGCGTCAGAAACCGTGTAACAGTTGGCCCCGTTATTTGTACCTGCCGTTACAGCTCCAACGGGCAGCAAACTCTTCTCTATATAAACCCCGTTTCACTATTCCTTTTTCACTATTCCTTTTTCACTAACTTCTACTCTTCTTACTTGCTTTCTCTAAAAATTTTATTTGCTTTCATTTTTATTCTCTCAACCCTTGCAACCATGTCTTCCAGAAACACCCGTAGGAGTGCTGCCTCAGGCTCCACCCCTACAACATCAACCCCACGATCTTTCCAGATCAGAGACATGTGGGAGGAAAGGGGATTTATTTCCACTTCCAAGGAAGGGAATTTGGGCCTACAACCATTCATTGCCAGAAAAATCAAGGCCCTACAGTGGCAGATCTTTGCAGAACAACCAGAGGAGATGAACATATCTATGGTTCAAGATTTCTACGCTGCCATCAACAGCAAAACGACGACAGCAGTTACTGTGCGAGGGAGAGAGGTGCCCTTCGAAGCAGAATACATCAACACCTTGTACGAATTTTACGTGGGCAGCAACGAGGATGGTCACCAGCAATTTCTGAACAGCCTAGACCCAGCTGCCTACGATGCTGTCATGGCAGAGCTCACGGATGAAGGTACTCAGTGGAACACAAATCGTAAGAACCCGAGGACGGTGAAGAGAACTCAACTCCTCCCGGAAGCTAAATTGTGGAACGCTTTTATCAAAAAGCGCATCATGCCATCCTCGCACAACACCACTGTCGATCAACCCAGGTTAGCCCTCATTCACTCTATTTTGCATGAGAGGCCTATTAACGTGGGCAGCTTCATCCGAGAAAGCATTTTGGAGTGTGCACACCGGCCGACAGGACCGTTCTATCTCCCCTATCTCATCACAGCCCTTTGTTGCGGCCATCATGTACCTGAAGCTGCCACCGATCTTAGAGTCCAAGGGAAGGGATGGACCGACAAAAATATACTCAGCTTGATGGAACTGACTACTGCCACCCCGCTGTCGTCTTTCGACCCCACTGCCACGGCAGTAGAAACGACAGATCCGACAGACACTGAACATGCTGCCACCAAAGCCAGGCAGCCCACAACAGCAGCAACTCCGGCCGACTCCTCCTCCTAGATTCTAGCTGCCATACAGAAGATGGAGGAACAACAGCTCGGCCTTATGAGCTTCATCAAGGATTTTACCACAGCTACGATACAATTCATTCAAACTTCTTTAAATTTCCCTGATGTTGTATTTCCTGCATTCCCTTCCCATTATTTTACTGTCCCCACCCCTGCCCATACCCTTACACCTGTTGCCACACCAAAGACACCGTCTGCAGCATCCACACCGACCCCTGCCATGACAGCCGCCAGCAACAACCGCGCAGCTGATACCTCTACCCGGGGAACCAAGAGAAGAATGCCCTCGGAAGAACTTGATGCCTTTATCGCATGTTTCTCTTCTTCCTCAATTTGGGAGAAAAGTGAAAACGAACCCTCTGTTAAGAGGAATCTCTCCAAAGAGTTCACACCGGTGAAACGACAAAAGAGAATGGCAGACAAAAAACAAGCCGGATAGTGGCAGCGGCAGCAGCAGTAATGACAGCAGTAGTAGCTCGGAGGTACAAGTAGTGGAGAAACCCCCTCACATCTCTCCTACCAGAATTCAACCTCCAAGGGAGGCCAAAACAAAGAACACATCCGCCTCCCCCATCCGCCAGCCAGTTAAGAAGGCCCCTGCCCGCCGACAGAACCGCCTTAGCAGCAGCAGCGACGACAACGCATAAAATTTTAGTTTCTTATCTTATTTGGATGTCTGCCTCTATATATTTTGTGATGTACTGTCCTTATCTTTTATTTTGTCATTTGCATTGAGGGCAATGCAACCCTTGAGTTTGGGGGTGGCATCCCTCCATTAATGGAGTCTAATTTAGTTTTAAAATTGTGTCTTTTACTTAGTTTATTTTTGCTCAAAAAAATGAAAAATTGAAAATTTTGGCTTAAGTCTTTGAACTGAACTTACCTGACGTGACAGCTCTGTCATGGCAGTGCCTTTAGGATAGTTTTAGGAGCAGTTTAGAGCCTTTCTATAGTTCTGAAACTTAAAACACCATTTGTGACTGTTATACTGCCTAGAACTCTATTAGTTAACTAGAATAGGAAGCTTAGCACTTGAATAGCCCATAGAGGTGCCTAACACTGGCTCTAGGAAAGAAGTTTAGCAAAATAGACTCAATAGCCCTAGAGGTGCCCGAAACCGGCTCTAGGAAGTTAGCTAGAGGTGCCCGAAACCGGCTCTAGTGAAACTTTAGCTTAAAATAATAATAATAATAATAATAATAATAATAATAATAATAATAATAATAATAATAATAATAATAATAATAATAATAATAATAATAATAAAAATCGAGTCAAAACAAAAAAATCAAAGGAGCATAAGAAGTGCATTCAAAAAGATAAACTTTGGCATAAAAATTCAAGTTAGAGGCTGAAATATTCTAGTGAAACTAAGGAAGTCTTGGCATATAATTGTTCACAAGCATCCACACACTGCACGAGGGCTATAGCAAGATTCCGGACGAATCCTAAGCTATCCGACAAGGTGCTGCCGTCAACAGAGAAGGAATTGAGGGTAAGGGAAAGTTCATTCTTTTAAGCCAAAACAAAAATATTCATTTTTCTTATAGGTCTTAGTTGATTGAGGGCAAGCAAAAACTTGAATTTGGGGGTGTGTTGAGTGTGTAAAAGTTCTATTATTTACCCCCTATTTAACCCATATTTCTGCTGCATTCAAGAATAATTCATTGCATTTAGGCTAGATTACAATTAGACATCACAAATATATTAAATGGCACAGTTTCTACTGAAATTGGTTGCTTCTGTAGCAGATGGAGAGGCAGGCGCTGGGCAGTGATGCAGAAAAGCTGGAACAGGATGAGTAGTCAAGGAGGATGATGCTGCCATGGTCGCCGCCGTGACAGCAAAGGACGACAGTAGTTTTGAGGAGAAGAAGCAAAGTGGACCTCGACAGAAAGAGAAAATTAATGTAACGCCCCAATTTTGGGCTTAGAAGTTTTGGGCGTTGACCGGTTCGGTCAAAGTGCTGTTCGAATATAAAAAGGTGAAATTAGGAAAGCCTAGTTCGGGTTGCGTTAAAAATATGGAAAAATGTTCTAAAATCCTATTTTAATATATATAAGTGAACTGTGAAATAAATTTTACAAAATGGGGTTGGGAAGGGTGACATTTTGGCTAGTGACCAAAATGTAATTTTTGAAAATTGCGTGACTGTTTTAAAAAGGATTGAAACTTTGAATCTTTAAGGAGCTATTTACCCAAAGGGAGTTTCTCCAGATTTTTCTAAGATATTTAATGTTTTAATTCTGATTTTTAAACAAAAGGAAAGTGGAGGGAAGTTATTTCTAACTAATTTCTCCTAAAATCTCATTTTCCTTTCTTTCATTTTCTCTCAACCCAAACACCTTTTCTCCAGAGTTTTTCTTCTGATTTTGTCACTTAAATCTCTCTTTTCAATTCTCTTTTGATTGCTAATCATCTCATCAACAAAACCTCACCATTTGCTAGTTGATTCTTCAAGCTTTTTGGTTCTAAAAGAGGAGAAACTCAAGTTTGGAGGTAAGAACGTCCTTCTCCTCTAAACTCTCAGTTCTTTACTGAAATTCCTAAGTTCTAAATCCTTAATTGATGATTTATAAGTGGTTTTAAAGTTGTGTGGTGGATCTTGGCTTTAAATGCAAGATTTGGTGATTTTTGATGAATTTTCGTTTGATCTGTTAAAGCAGTGATTTGAGGTGTGTTTTTGATGTTAAATGAATGTTAATTTGATAAGGAATTGAGTTTTAATTAATGCAAACCCGGATAGGTTGAATTTCCTAAGTCTAGCTTGTGATTCTTGGTTGTTTTGGAGTGATCTTGTGGATCTGTTGTTGCTGGAGCTATAAGGATGTTGTTAGGTCCTTTTTAGATGTTAAATGATGTTAAAGGATGTTTAGTTTTGATGGTTTTTGGCTGGGCATTGTTGAGGAGTTGTTTGGATGCATTTTCGGTTGTGTTTGGTGGCCGAAAATGGAGTGTGGATGAGGGCAGCGAGTTTAGGTGCTTTCATTGAAGCTATTAATGCACGATGATGCATTAATCCTCTGCTTTGATGTGTTTAAAACAGGGGAGTCATCTTTGGATCCAAGTGGCGGTGATCCGGAAGCTTGATTTGTGTTTCGGCAAAGAGGCGAAACGGAATCGGTGAGTGGAATTTGGTTTTCGGCTTTGAAACCAGTGTTTTGGAGGTTTGGGAGTTTAGTTTAAGTCTAAGCAACTTAACTAAACTCAAGAGTAAGTTTTCGGAAAAACTCTCTTGGTGATGGCCATGGTTTTGGTTGTATGCAATGTGTTGCTTGCATGATTTTAAATCTGTTTTGAAAGCATATCTAGCATGTTTATTTGCTGAGATTTTAAGCCATGTGTTGAAGGAAGCTCAAGGTAAGAGTTCCTTGTTTTTGAACATTGTTTAAATGTGGTTTAATGCTTAAAGATGCATGATGTTTATGGCTTGGTTTAATGCTTTAAAACAGTGGATATATTGATGTTAATGATGCATATTGGCAAGTGATGTTAAGGTCACAAAGGTGGTTAAAAGTCCTTGTGTGAGCCTTGTATATTTAAGAACATCAAGGTGGTTAAAAGTCCTTGGATGGTTCTTGGTTAAGATCACAAAGGTGGTTAAAAGTCCTTGTGCGGATCTTGGAAAGTTTAAGAACAACATGGTGTTTAAAAGTCCATGGTTGGTTCTTGGTTAAGGCTTAAGGTGGTTAAAATTCCTTGGAAAGCCTTGGTTACTTAAGAACTCCAAGGTGGTTAAAAGTCCTTGGGAGATTCTTGTTAAGGACACAAAGGTGGTTAAAAGTCCTTGTGTGGTCCTTGCCATGGTGTTTAAAAGTCCATGGGTCCATGGTGTTTAAAAGTCCATGGGGATAAGATCACAATGGTGTTTAAAAGTCCATGTGTGGATCTTATGTGAAATGTGTCACTTGTTGCCAATATGACTTATTATGTTACTTGAAGCATGAGATGCTTGTTTTAATATGTTTAAGAACATGTTTAATGTTGCTTGAAGCATGGTTTATAAATGAGTTTTATAAATGCATTATTGAATGGTTTTAATGAGCATTCCTCACTAAGCTTTTGCTTACGCTCTCTCTTTTTCTTAAATCAATAATGCAGAGCATTAAGGTGCATTGAGGGCAGCAAGGAAGGCAAGCAATCAAGTGGAAGTTAAGCTCAAGTATGGGAAGGTTTTCTTAAACACTCTTAGCTTTTGGCATTTGGCAATGGGGGACCTATGTGGATGTTTTGGGAGGTGTTTTGAACTCCCTAAGTTTGTCTAACGTTGTTAATAATGTTGGATTTTGTATTTGGCCATTATGTGCTTGTTTTGGAGATTTAATGCTTGAATGGTTGCTAAAGTAGGAAGTATGCCTTTAGATTTGGGGCTTTTCATATTCGATGCTATAATGATGTTTGAATGATGCATTTATGTTCCATACATGTTGAATGTCTTGCTGGTAAAGTTTGGTTTCATTTGGAGCATGATTGGTTGGTCAATTGTGTGTTTAAGCAAGCAAATTTCTGCATTTTGTGCAGGCCGTATCGGAACAGTAGCTGCCGTTTCGGAACGGGTGCCTTGTAGCAGCCCAGGCGTCCGAAACGGAAGACACCGTTCCGAAACGGAAAGCCCTCTGCCAGTCCTCGTTTCGGAACCCGTTGCGAAACGACCCCGCGTTTCGAAACAGGTTCTCCCTGTTTCGGAACACCTGACCGTTGGGGGCTGACATTGGCAGTTTTATGTTTTGAAATGTTTGCGTTTTAGTCTTGAATCTTGTATGTGCAATTGTATAAGTTTGGGAAGTCCGTTTGAGCTGGAAATTTGCAGAGAAGCATGAAACCTGACTAATTACAAGTTGGTAACTCTAATTTGGGTTAAGACCTTATAATTTACAGAATTTACATTTTGGTCCCTAAAGTTGTAAATTGTTCAATTGGGTCCCTGTTTGATCTCTGGTGTTTATGATCTTTGAGCATGTTGTTTGAATGATCATAACTAGGGTTAATGTGCATCTAGACAAGAGTAAAAAGAAAAAAAAGGGTCGTTAATCAAGGTTGACTTTGGTTTTCCCCGTGTGATCTTCTTAATTTGGGTCGACCGTCTAGGCCGGGTTAAGGGGGTTACATTTGGTGGTATCAGAGGTGAGTTCTCGAGTAATTGGGAATGATTGTGTGCATGATTGAAGTATGTGTGATATGTATACTTGTTGAGTGAAAGCATGATGAGTGGTTTGTGATTTTGATGCAATTGAGTTGTAT
Source organism: Hibiscus tridactylites (assembly GCA_958450335.1). Lineage (NCBI taxonomy): Eukaryota > Viridiplantae > Streptophyta > Magnoliopsida > Malvales > Malvaceae > Hibiscus > Hibiscus tridactylites. Next base: position 47,345,370 of record OY288281.1, read on the forward strand.
GCTGTGGTGAAGCATGTTGTGGGTACCCATTGCCAAATCAAAGCTAATGAAATGTTTTTGATTTTAAATGAAAATGAGCTTGAGTACTTGGATTGCTTACCTTGCTGGACCTGACTTTGTTTATTTGCATTGTGATTGCATGGTTAGAATATGGCCCCTCGTAGAGAGTTGAGGAGTAATGTGCAAGCTACGGCTCCGAATGAGAATGAGAATGAGGAGAATGCGGGAAGTGCAGTGTTACCTCCTCCTCCACCTGGTGGTGGTGGTGCTGAGGGTGAAAGAGCTGAAGCTGCAGCTGGTGCTGGGGTCGCTGGACCTGAGGCTGGTCAGGGGCAAGCTATGCCTGACATGACGATGTTGGTGCAAGCTATTGCTGGTGCTTTTCGAGCGGCAGTAGCTGGAGCTCAAGGATCTGGGCATCAGGGAGATGCTGGAGTTAGACTACCCTTGGAGCGTTTACGCAGTCTTGGTGTGATTGAGTTCAGGGGTATGTCTGCTGAAGGTTCTGAATCCTGGATGGAGAGTACCAAGAGGATCTTGGGTCAGATGAGTTGCACTGATGTGCAGAAGCTGGGGTGTGTTGTATCCTTGCTACAAGATGATGCTTATACGTGGTGGACGACCACTATAGCTGGGATGGCTGAAGCTGACATAACTTGGACATTCTTCCAGAATGTGTTCAAGAGAAGGTATCTTGGTGTGAGGTACCTGGATGAAAAGAAGCGAGAGTTCATGTCTCTTACCCAGGGGAGCATGACTGTAGCTGAGTATGAAGTGCAGTTTGTTCGACTTAGCCAATATGCGCCTGAGTTAGTCCCAGATGAGCGGGCGAGGTGCGAAAGATTCCGTTATGGTTTAGTGACGGAAGTGAAGATGTATGTGCTGGCTACCGAGTATGATGATTTTGATGTGCTGGTAGGCCGAGCCAAGGATATTGAGGTAAACTTGGGTTTATCTGCTAGAGGTGCTGGAGCAAGTGCTGGAAAGCGAGTAGCTGAATATAGTTCCGGTGGTGGACGGAACAAGAGGGGACGTGATCAGAAGTATCAGTCCTCAGCTAAGAGAGGTGGTGGTGCACTTGCTCGGGGAGGCAATGCTAGAGCTGATCCGAGTGCTTGTTGGATTTGTGGTTCACGTGGTCATATGAAGCGTGATTGTCCTCGTGCTGTGAGGGAGGTGCAAGCTCCTGTTGCGGCAGCTGGTAATGGGTGCTGGAACTGTGGATCTGCGGATCACTTGAGGCGAGAGTGTCCTATGTTGGCTGGTGGCCAAGTACGTGCTCCTGTTGTTGCTGCACCACAGAGAGGTCGTGGGCGCGGCCGTGGTAACTTCCAGCGGAGAGAGGAAGGTGGTCGAGGAGTGGCCCATGTTGTGGCTATTCAGCCTGAGGGTGGCAGTCAAGCTAGGGTGTATGCTCAGCGGGAGGGAAGGAATGACGCGGATGTGATTGCAGGTACCTTTACTTTGCAATCCTTGTCATTACTTTCCTTGATAGATTCTGGATCTATGCATTCATATATTTTGCGTGAGCATGCTGAATTGCTTGGTTTGCCTGTTGAGTCTTTGGATGTTGGTGTTCGTGTCACTAGTTCTTTTGGTGAGACTGTTGTGACTCGAAAGTTGTATAGAAGGTGTCCTTTGGTTGTTCAAGAACATGTTTTTCATGTTGACCTTATGGAGTTGCCTTTCTATGGTTTTGATGTAATCCTTGGTATGGATTGGCTTGCTGAGCATCGTGCTGTTGTGGATTGTGAAAATAAGCGAGTTTCGCTGAAGCTTACGGATGATTATGAAGTTGTTGTGGTTGGTGAGAATGTGAAGTTTCTTGCCAATGTGGTGTCTACCTTGGAGGCGAGCAGGATGCTGAGGCAAGGTTGTGAAGCTTATCTAGCTTTTGCAATGAATCCTAGCTCTAAGGAGTTGCGGGTGCAGGATATCAGAGTTGTAAAGGAGTTTCCTGGTGTGTTTCCTGAGGTGTTGCCTGGTTTACCTCCTAGTCGCGAGGTGGAGTTTGGAATTGAGCTGTATGAGAATACAACTCCTGTGTCCATTACCCCTTATAGAATGGCGCCTAAGGAGCTGAAAGAGCTGAAGACGCAGTTGCAAGAGCTGCTTGATCGTGGTTTCATCCGGCCAAGTGTGTCACCTTGGGGTGCACCGGTCTTGTTTGTGAAGAAGAAAGATGGCACTATGAGAATGTGCATTGATTACCGTCAGCTGAACAAGTTGACTATCAAGAATCGGTATCCTTTGCCGAGGATTGATGATCTCTTTGATCAATTTCGGGGAGCTGCTGTGTTCTCTAAGATTGACTTGAGGTCAGGGTATTACCAGTTGAAGGTGAAGGATGTGGATGTGCCTAAGACAGCTTTCAGGACAAGGTATGGACATTATGAGTTCCTTGTGATGCCGTTTGGTTTGACAAATGCTCCTGCTGCTTTCATGGACATGATGAATTGTGTGTTTCATGAATACCTGGACAAGTTTGTTGTGGTATTCATTGATGATATCCTCGTGTACTCGCGTACTGAGGAGGAGCATGAAGAGCATTTGAGGATTGTGCTGCAAGCTTTGTTGGAGAATCAGCTTTATGCTAAGCTGAGCAAGTGTGAGTTCTGGCTTAAGGAGGTGGTGTTTCTTGGGCATGTAGTTTCTGCTGAGGGGATTCGTGTTGATCCTCAGAAGATTGAGGCGGTAATGAATTGGAAGGTTCCTAAGTCTGTTCATGAGGTTCGTAGTTTCCTTGGTTTGGCGGGATACTATCGGAGGTTTGTGGATGGTTTTTCTAAGATTGCTGCACCTTTGACGAAGTTGTTGCAGAAGGATGTTAAGTATGAGTGGACGGAAGCGAGACATCAGGCTTTTGAGAAGCTTAAGGCGGCTTTGACGCAAGCTCCTATCTTGGTTCAACCTGAATCAGGGAAAGAGTTTGTGGTCTACAGTGATGCGTCCTATGTTTGTTTGGGGTGTGTGCTGATGCAAGAGGGTAAGGTGGTTGCTTATGCATCACGGCAGTTGAAGGTGCATGAGCGCAATTATCCTACGCATGATATTGAGTTGGCTGCAGTGGTTTTTGCTCTGAAGATTTGGAGACATTATCTGTATGGTGAGAAGTGTACTGTGTACACGGATCACAAGAGTTTGAGGTATCTGATGTCTCAGAAGGAGTTAAATCTCAGACATCAGCGTTGGTTGGAGTTGCTCAAGGATTATGATTTGACGATTGAGTACCATCCTGGAAAAGCTAATGTTGTAGCGGATGCCTTGAGTAGGAAGGTAGCTGTTGAGCTGAGGGCTATGTTTGCCAGTTTGAGTATTTCGCGTGATGGGGGTCTTGTGGCTGAGTTGCAAGTGAAACCATCTTTGGTTCATTTGATCAAGGAAAAGCAGTTGCTGGATGATTTCTTGGTGCCTCATGTTCAGGATATCGCGGAGGGTAGGCCTTCAGATTTCTATTTTAATGATGATGGTGTGTTGTGTTTTGGGAGTCGAATAGTAGTGCCCAATGATGCTGGGTTGAGGCGTGCTATTCTGACTGAAGGTCATAGTAGTCCTTTTGCTATGCACCCTGGTAGTACTAAGATGTATCGTGATCTTCGTGATGTGTACTATTGGGTGGGTTTGAAAAAGGATGTTGCGGAGTTTGTGAGCAAGTGTTTGGTGTGTCAGCGAGTTAAGGCTGAGCATCAGGTTCCTTCAGGGTTGTTGCAACCGTTGAGAATCCCTGAATGGAAGTGGGAAAGGGTTACCATGGATTTTGTATCTGGTTTACCTTTGTCACCATCGAAGAAGAATTCGGTGTGGGTGATTGTGGATCGCTTGACGAAGTGTGCGCATTTCTTGCCTGTGCATACTACGTTTTCTTTGGATAAGCTTGCGGAGCTGTACATTGCTGAGATTGTGCGGCTGCATGGTGTGCCTAAGTCGATTGTATCGGATAGGGATCCGAGGTTTACATCGCGTTTCTGGCAGTGTTTGCATCAAGCGTTGGGTACAAGGTTAAATTTCAGTACATCCTATCATCCTCAGTCGGATGGTCAGTCGGAGCGTGTTATTCAAATTTTGGAGGATATGTTGAGGTGCTGCGTGATTGAGTTTCAGGGCTCTTGGGAGAAGCATTTGCCTTTGGTGGAGTTTGCTTATAACAATAGTTATCAGGCAAGTATTCAAATGGCACCTTATGAGGCTTTGTACGGGAGGAAGTGTAGGACTCCTCTTTGTTGGGCTGAAACGGGTCAGAAGTTGGTTTCGATGCCGGCTTTGTTGAAAGGGACCACCGAGAAGGTGAAGCTCATTTGTGAGCGTTTGAAGGCAGCTTCTGATCGGCAAAAGTGTTACGCGGATTTGAAGCGTAAGGAGGTTGAGTATGCGGTGGGTGACCGTGTGTTTTTGAAGGTTTCGCCTTGGAAAAAGGTGATGAGGTTTGGCCGGAAGGGTAAGTTGAGCCCTAGGTACATTGGACCATACGAGGTGGTTGAGCGTGTGGGTCCTGTTGCGTACAAGTTGAGGCTACCTCAAGAGTTGGAGAAGATTCATGATGTGTTTCATGTTTCTATGCTCCGGAAGTATAGATCTGATCCTTCGCATGTGATGCCTGTGGAGGAAGTGGAATTGAATCCGGATTTGACCTATGATGAGGAACCGGTGAAGGTTCTGGATTCGGATAGCAAGGTTCTTCGTGGCAAGACCATTGAGTTGGTGAAGGTGTTGTGGAAGCACCGTGGTGTTGAGGAAGCCACGTGGGAGCGAAAGGATGACATGCTGAAGCAGTTTCCTTATCTCTTTCCTTCAGGTAAATTTCGGGGACGAAATTTCTTAAGGGGGGGGGGGGGGAGAGTTGTAACGCCCCAGTTTTGGGCTTAGAAGTTTTGGGCGTTGACCGGTTCGGTCAAAGTGCTGTTCGAATATAAAAAGGTGAAATTAGGAAAGCCTAGTTCGGGTTGCGTTAAAAATATGGAAAAATGTTCTAAAATCCTCTTTTAATATATATAAGTGAACTGTGAAATCAATTTTACAAAATGAGGTTGGGAAGGGTGACATTTTGGCTAGTGACCAAAATGTAATTTTTGAAAATTGCGTGACTGTTTTAAAAAGGATTGAAATTTTGAATCTTTAAGGAGCTATTTACCCAAAGGGAGTTTCTCCAGATTTTTTTAAGATATTTAATGTTTTAATTCTGATTTTTAAACAAAAGGAAAGTGGAGGGAAGCTATTTCTAACTAATTTCTCCTAAAATCTCATTTTCCTTTCTTTCATTTTCTCTCAACCCAAACACCTTTTCTTTAGAGTTTTTCTTCTGATTTTGTCACTTAAATCTCTCTTTTCAATTCTCTTTTGATTGCTAATCATCTCATCAACAAAACCTCACCATTTGCTAGTTGATTCTTCAAGCTTTTTGGTTCTAAAAGAGGAGAAACTCAAGTTTGGAGGTAAGAACGTCCTTCTCCTCTAAACTCTCAGTTCTTTACTGAAATTCCTAAGTTCTCAATCCTTAATTGATGATTTATAAGTGGTTTTAAAGTTGTGTGGTGGATCTTGGCTTTAAATGCAAGATTTGGTGATTTTTGATGAATTTTCGTTTGATCTGTTAAAGCAGTGATTTGAGGTGTGTTTTTGATGTTAAATGAATGTTAATTTGATAAGGAATTGAGTTTTAATTAATGCAAACCCGGATAGGTTGAATTTCCTAAGTCTAGCTTGTGATTCTTGGTTGTTTTGGAGTGATCTTGTGGATCTGTTGTTGCTGGAGCTATAAGGATGTTGTTAGGTCCTTTTTAGATGTTAAATGATGTTAAAGGATGTTTAGTTTTGATGGTTTTTGGCTGGGCATTGTTGAGGAGTTGTTTGGATGCATTTTCGGTTGTGTTTGGTGGCCGAAAATGGAGTGTGGATGAGGGCAGCGAGTTTAGGTGCTTTCATTGAAGCTATTAATGCATGATGATGCATTAATCCTCTGCTTTGATGTGTTTAAAACAGGGGAGTCATCTTTGGATCCAAGTGGTGGTGATCCGGAAGCTTGATTTGTGTTTCGGCAAAGAGGCGAAATGGAATCGGTGAGTGGAATTTGGTTTTCGGCTTTGAAACCAGTGTTTTGGAGGTTTGGGAGTTTAGTTTAAGTCTAAGCAACTTAACTAAACTCAAGAGTAAGTTTTCGGAAAAACTCTCTTGGTGATGGCCATGGTTTTGGTTGTATGCAATGTGTTGCTTGCATGATTTTAAATCTGTTTTGAAAGCATATCTAGCATGTTTATTTGCTGAGATTTTAAGCCATGTGTTGAAGGAAGCTCAAGGTAAGAGTTCCTTGTTTTTGAACATTGTTTAAATGTGGTTTAATGCTTAAAGATGCATGATGTTTATGGCTTGGTTTAATGCTTTAAAACAGTGGATATATTGATGTTAATGATGCATATTGGCAAGTGATGTTAAGGTCACAAAGGTGGTTAAAAGTCCTTGTGTGAGCCTTGTATATTTAAGAACATCAAGGTGGTTAAAAGTCCTTGGATGGTTCTTGGTTAAGATCACAAAGGTGGTTAAAAGTCCTTGTGTGGATCTTGGAAAGTTTAAGAACAACATGGTGTTTAAAAGTCCATGGTTGGTTCTTGGTTAAGGCTCAAGGTGGTTAAAATTCCTTGGAAAGCCTTGGTTACTTAAGAACTCCAAGGTGGTTATAAGTCCTTGGGAGATTCTTGTTAAGGACACAAAGGTGGTTAAAAGTCCTTGTGTGGTCCTTGCCATGGTGTTTAAAAGTCCATGGGTCCATGGTGTTTAAAAGTCCATGGGGATAAGATCACAATGGTGTTTAAAAGTCCATGTGTGGATCTTATGTGAAATGTGTCACTTGTTGCCAATATGACTTATTATGTTACTTGAAGCATGAGATGCTTGTTTTAATATGTTTAAGAACATGTTTAATGTTGCTTGAAGCATGGTTTATAAATGAGTTTTATAAATGCATTATTGAATGGTTTTAATGAGCATTCCTCACTAAGCTTTTGCTTACGCTCTCTCTTTTTCTTAAATCAATAATGCAGAGCATTAAGGTGCATTGAGGGCAGCAAGGAAGGCAAGCAATCAAGTGGAAGTTAAGCTCAAGTATGGGAAGGTTTTCTTAAACACTCTTAGCTTTTGGCATTTGGCAATGGGGGACCTATGTGGATGTTTTGGGAGGTGTTTTGAACTCCCTAAGTTTGTCTAACATTGTTAATAATGCTGGATTTTGTATTTGGCCATTATGTGCTTGTTTTGGAGATTTAATGCTTGAATGGTTGCTAAAGTAGGAAGTATGCCTTTAGATTTGGGGCTTTTCATATTCGATGCTATAATGATGTTTGAATGATGCATTTATGTTCCATACATGTTGAATGTCTTGCTGGTAAAGTTTGGTTGCATTTGGAGCATGATTGGTTGGTCAATTGTGTGTTTAAGCAAGCAAATTTCTGCATTCTGTGCAGGCCGTATCGGAACAGTAGCTGCCGTTTCGGAACGGGTGCCTTGTAGCAGCCCAGGCGTCCGAAACGGAAGACACCGTTCCAAAACGGAAAGCCCTCTGCCAGTCCTCGTTTCGGAACCCGTTGCGGAACGACCCCGCGTTTCGAAACAGGTTCTCCCTGTTTCGGAACACCTGACCGTTGGGGGCTGACATTGGCAGTTTTATGTTTTGAAATGTTTGCGTTTTAGTCCTGAATCTTGTATGTGCAATTGTATGAGTTTGGGAAGTCCGTTTGAGCTGGAAATTTGCAGAGAAGCATGAACCTGACTAATTACAAGTTGGTAACTCTAATTTGGGTTAAGACCTTATAATTTACAGAATTTACATTTTGGTCCCTAAAGTTGTAAATTGTTCAATTGGGTCCCTGTTTGATCTCTGGTGTTTATGATCTTTGAGCATGCTGTTTGAATGATCATAACTAGGGTTAATGTGCATCTAGACAAGAGTAAAAAGGAAAAAAAAGGGTCGTTAATCAAGGTTGACTTTCGGGTTGACTTTGGTTTTCTCCGTGTGATGTTCTTAATTTGGGTCGACCGTCTAGGCCGGGTTAAGGGGGTTAGAATTAAGCCCGTCTATCATGGAAAACCATAATATTTTTCCAAGCCCTAGATCAGAATGAAGGCCAAGCCCAAAGTTCAAGGATAGAAATTCCAAGCAAGAAGGAAGGACGAGTTAAAGCTATATTCTCTGAAGATTTAGTCTTTATTAGAGTTGTACTTTAATTTAAACTTCTATTCTTGCCATATTAGAAAACTTGGACCCAAAGCCTATATAAAGGCATGTAAATCGACCTAGGAGGGGATCACCTATCTCTAGCCTTCTTCCCAAAACCCTAGTCGTTTTCCCCGTCTCAACATGTTCTAAATTCCCCATAGGGCCACAGTTTGATTTGTAAAGTAGTTGCAAGGGTTGCTTTTGTTTTAGGAATTTTCTGTTCAATAAAATAAACTTCAAGTTCTCTTATTCTGGTTATTAACATCTTGCAAGAGTATCGGGAGAGCATTGCGAGGTTATTTATTTACTTAATATTGGGAGAGTTAAGTATACGAAAGGAATAAGTGCGAGTTCTCTAGTTTATAGTTGAACTATCTCGGACCTAGGGATAGGACGAGGTTAAGTGGCTAAAGAAGAATTAAACAACATCGGTGTTCCTCCTTCGATTCACGCCGGGAGGTATCATCAAAGACGTGTTCATCGACAGACTTGGACCTAGGGATAGGCTAAGGCACAACAGGGATTCTTGCCAAGCTTGAAGTACAGAGTTGTGTGATCGCTGCCGCGACTAACAACAGACCGTTGCCGCGACAAGTGCTGCCGCGACAGGCACGACGACAAATATTCCTAGACTTAGCAATACCTACACTACTGAGCAATTCAATATGTGGCCCTATGGGAATTTAGAACATGTTGAGACGGGGAAAACGGCTAGCGTTTTGGGAAGAAGGCTAGAGATATGTGATCCCCTCCTAGGTCGAATTACATGCCTTTATATAGGCTTTGGATCCAAGTTTTCTAATATGGCAAGAATACAAGTTTAAATAAAAGTACAACTCTAATAAAGACTAAATCTTCAGAGAATATAGCTTTAACTCGTCCTTCCTTCTTGCTTGGAATTTCTCTCCTTGAACTTTGGGCTTGGCCTTCATTCTGATCTAGGGCTTGGAAAAATATTATGGTTTTCCACGACAGACGGGCTTAATTTTCTCTTTCTGTCGAGGTCCACTTTGCTTCTTCTCCTCAAAACTGCTGTCGTCCTTTGCTGTCATGGCGGCGACCATTGCAGAATCATCCTCCTTGACTGCTCATCCAGTTCCAGCTTTTCTACATCACTGCCCAGCGCCTGCCTCTCCATCTGCTACAGCAGCAACCTGCAGAAGCAACCAATTTCAGTAGAAACTGTGTCATTTAATATATTTGTCATGTCTAATTGTAATCTAGCCTAAATGCAATGAATTATGCTTGAATGCAGCAGAAATATGGGTTAAATAGGGGGTAAGTAATAGAACTTTTACACACTCAACAACAGGGCATGGTGTATTGAAACACCCTTAACTGTTTCGAAACGGGGGCCTGTAATGGCCATAGCGTTTCGGTACGGTTGAAAGTGTTTCAGAATATTCTGGCTACTGGAGAGGCCTGTTTCGATACCGGTCTCGGAACGCACCCAAGTACCGAAACGGTCATCACCGTTTCGATACGGGCGTTTCAGTACGAAGGTTGGTGTTTCGAAACGGATGACCGTTGGATGATGTTTTGAATTGTTTTAAGTTTTCATGTTTTACATTTTAGTTCTGAATGTTGTGGATGTAATTGCTTGAGTTTGAAATGTTCTTTTAAGCTAAAATTTGACAGAGAGGCATGTAATATGTCTAATTACACATTGGTAACATTAAATCCGGCAAAGTCCTTATATTTACTAAAAATTACATTTTGGTCCCTAAAAGTGTAATTCATGCAATTGAGTCCTTAAATGTTTTCCGATCACTGTGCCCTTCTCTAATATGATTCTTGTATAATCACATAGGCTTAATGTGCATCTAGAGAAGATAAAAAGAAAAAAGGGTCGTTAATCAAGGTTGACTTTCGGGTTGACTTTGGTTTTCCCCGTGTAATCTTCGTAGTTCGGGTCAAACGTCTAGGCCGGGCTAAGGGGGTTACATTTGTTGGTATCAGAGCTAGGCTTCGAAAGAATTGGGAATGTTGGTATGTGTAATTGGTGTGAATTGAAGTATGATGTGTGAAAAGCATGCTAATGGTTGAATTCTGAACTTTTTGCCATGTTGATTGATGTGAATTGCATATGGGATGAATATGATGGTATGATGACGATGTTATGTAGATATGTGCTGATTTTGAATGATGAAAAGTATGTGAGCATTATGTTTCATGTATGCTATGCTCTGTGGGGAAATTGGGTGCCCATTGCCTTATTACACTAATCAAATATTTTGTAAACCTGGATTCTTGCTTGCAGCTGGCCTAAATGGTTTGATATGTTTTCGTTGTTGTGTTTGTTTAATATAGCACATGGGACCTAGAAGGGAGTTGAGGTCCTATACCATAGTGCCTGCGGCTGAGCAAGACAACCAGGGTGAGTAGGGACTTGATATCCCTCATGGTGGAAATCTACCTAAGTGACCTCCATACTGAGAAGCATGGCAGTGATGAAGTATGTCTTCTTGTTCATCATGTGGTACGGATCTCCTTATAACTTGATCTGCACAGATTTTGAAAAGAAGAGGTTCGTCCCAATAATAATGCTTAACATCATTTTGGAACCTCTTCCTGGCTTGATAGTACCTTCAATCACTGTCGTCGCTGTTGCTGCTGAATCAGTTCCGTCGTTGTCCCTGTCGCGGTAGCACCTGTCGTGGCGGCAGTCTGTTGCTTGTCGCGGTAGCGAACACTCAACTCCGTACTTCAAGTTTGGCAAGAATCCCTGCTGTGCCTTGGCCTATCCCTAGGTCCAAGTCTGTCGATGAACACGTCTTTGATGATACCTCCCGGCGAGAATCGAAGGATGAACACCGATGTTGTTGAATTCTTCTTTAGCCACTTAACCTCGTCCTATCCCTAGGTCCGAGATAGTTCAACTATAAACTAGAGAACTCACACTTATTCCTTTCGCATACTTAACTCTCCCGATATTAAGTAAATAGATAACCTCGCAATGCTCTCCCGATACTCTTGCAAGATGTTAATAACCAGAATAAGAGAACTTGAAATTTATTTTATTGAATTGAAAATTCCTAAAACAAAAGTAAACCTTGCAACTACTTTACAAAACAACCCGTGGCCCTAGGGGGAATTTAGAACATGATGAGAGGATGAAAACAACTAGGGTTTTGGGAAGAAGGCTAGAGAATAGGTTATCTTCTCCCTAGGTCGAAATAATGCCCTTATATAGGCTTTGGGTCCAAGTTTTCTTAAATAGCGAGAATACAACTTTAAATTAAAGTACAACTCTAATAAAGACTAAATCTTCAGAGAATCTAACTTTAAATCGTCCTCCTTCTTGCTTGGGATTTTCTCTCCTTGAACTTTGGGCTTGGCATTCCTTCTAATCCAGGGCTTGGAAAAATGTACTGGTTTTCCACGACAGACGAGCTTAATATTCTCTATCTGTCGAGGTCTACTTTGCTTCTTCTCCTCAAAACTACTGTCATCCTCTGCTGTCACGGCGGCAACCATGGCAGCATCGTCCTCCTTGACTGCTTGTCCAGTTCCAGCTCTTCTGCTTCACTGCCCAGCGCCTGCCCCCTTTCCATCTGCTACAGCAGCAACCTGCAAAAGCAATCAATTTCTGTAGAAACTGTGCCTTTTAATATATTTGTGATGCCTAACTGTAAACTAACCTAAATGCAATGAATTATGCTTGAATGCAACAACAATATGGGTTAAATAGGGTGTAAATAATAGAACTTTTACACACTCAACACACCCCCAAACTCAAGTTTTTGCTTGCCCTCAAGCAATTCAGACCTAAATAGTTTTGTTTTGGCTTAAATTAGTGAACTTTCCCTTACCCTCCATTCGTTCTCTGTGACGGAAGCACCTTGTCGGATAACTTAGGATTCGTCCGGAGTCTCACTATAGTCCTCGTGCGGTGTGTGCATGCTTGTGAACGGTTATATGCCAAGACTCTCTTAGTTTCCCTAGAATATTTCAGCCCTTAACTCGAATTTTTATGCCAAAGTTTATTTTTTTGAAGGTACTTCTCATGCTCCTTTGATTTTTTTTTTGTTTTGACTCGATTTCATTATTTTTTTAAGCTAAAGTTTCACTAGAGCCAGTTTTAGGCACCTCTAGCTAACTTCCTAGAGCCGGTTTCGGGCACCTCTAGGGCTGTTGAGTATCTTTTGCTAAACTTCTTTCCTAGAGCCAGTGTTAGGCACCTCTAGGGGCTATTCAAGTGCTAAGCTTCCTATTCTAGTTGACTAAAAGAGTTCTAAGCAGTATAACAGTAATAATGGTGTTTTAAGTTTTCAGAACTATAGAAAGGCTCTAAACTGCTCCTAAAACTATCCTAAAGGCACTGCCACGACAGAGCTGTCACGGCAGGTAAGTTCAGTTCACAGACTTAAGCCAAAATTTTCATATTTTCATTTTTTTTCAAAAATAAACTAAGTGAAAGACACAATTAAAAACTAAATTAGACTCCATTTAATGGATGGATGCCACCCCCAAACTCGAGGGTTGCATTGCCCTCAATGCAAATAACAAGATGAAATAAAAATAAACAGTACATCACAAAATATATAAGCAAACAAAAAAATAAGATAAGAAACTTATATTTTAAGCGCTGTCGTCGCTGCTGCTGCTGACTCTGATCTGGCGGCAGGCACGAGCTTTCGGAGCCGGCTGGTGGATGGGGGAGGCAGATGTGTTCTTCGTTTTGGCCTCCCGTGGTGGTTGAATCCTGGTTGGAGAAATATGAGGGGGTTTCTCCACAACCTGGACCTCAGAGCTGCTGCTGCTATCCTCACCACTGCTGCTGTTGCTGCTGCTGCTACCGCTGCTTTTCATGTTGTTTTTATATGCCACTCTTTTCTGCCGCTTGACCGGTGTATATTCTTTTGATAGATTCCTTTTAACAAAGGGTTCGTTGTCGCTTGCGGCCCAAACGGAGGAAGAAGAAAAACCAGCAATGAAGGTGTCAAGCTCTTCCGATGGCATTCTGCGTTTCGTTCCATGGGCAGACGTTTCAGCACGGTTGCTGCCAGCTGTTGTCGGGGCAGGTGTTGGTGTTGATGCTATAGAGGGTGTCTGTGGTGTGGCAGCAGGTGTTGGGTTGTGGGCAGGGGTTGGTACAACAAAATAATGTGCAGAGAAGGTGGGAAATATGACATCAGGGAAATTTAAAGAGTTTTGGATAAAATGTACCGTAGATGCAGTAAAATCCCTGATGAAGCTCATCAAACCGAGCTGTCGTTCCTCCATCTTCTGGATAGCAGCCAAAATCTGGGAGGAGGAGTCAGTGGGGGCTGCTGCTGGTTGCTGCCTGGCTTCTGTGGTAGCAGGTTCAGTCTCTGGCTGCTCTATCGTGTCGGCTGTCGTGGCAGCTGGGTCAAATGATGACAGAGGGGTGACAACAGTCAGCTCCATTAAGTTGAGTATGTTCTTGTCCGTCCATCCCTTCCCTTGGACTCTAATATCTGTGGCAGCTTCAGGTACCCCATGGCCGCGGCAGAGGACTATGATGAGGTACGGCAGATCCAACGGTCCCGTCGGCCGATGTGCGCACTCCAAGATGCTCTCACGAATATAGCTGCCCACGTTAATGGGCCTCTCATGTAAAATAGAGTGAATTAAGGCTAACCTTGGCTGATCAATAGTGGTATTGTGTGACGACGGCATGATACGCTTTTTAATGAAAGCGTTCCATAATTTGGCTTCCGGCATGAGTTGAATCCTCTTTACCGTCCTTGGGTTCTTGCGGTTTGTGTTCCACTGTGTTCCGTCATCAGTTAGCTCTGCCATGACAACATCATAGGCAGCAGGGTCTAGGGTGTTAAGGAACTGTTGGTGGGCGTCGTTGTTGCTGCCGACGTAGAATCCGTACAGTGTGTTAATGTATTAAGCTTCGAACGTCACTTCTCTTCCTCGTACCATCACTGTTGTCGCCATCCTGCTGTTAATGGCAGCGTAAAAATCTCGCACCAATAAGACGTTCATTTCCTCAGGCTGCTCGACAAATATTTGCCACTGTAGAGCTCGAATTTTTCGGGCGATGAACGGTTTTAGGCCCCAGTTTCCCTCCTTTGAAGTGTAAATGAATCCCCTTTCTTCCCACATATCTCTGATCTGAAATGAGCGTGGGGTGGTTGCTGTCGGGGTGGAGCTGGAGGTAGCATTCCTACGGGTATTCCTGGAAGACATTGTTTCAAGGGTTGTGAAAAATGAAAATGAAAATGAAAGCAAAAATTCTAGAGGTGTAAGAAAAAGAGTAGAAGTGAGTGAAAATGGAAAAATGAAACGGGGTTTATATAGAGAAGGATTTGCTGCCCGTTGAAGCTGTAACGACAGGCGCGAATAACAGGGCCAGTTGTTACACGATAGCGTGTCTGACGCGTCTGTCACGCGTTTTCGTGTTTGCTGCGCGTCTGTTACGCGTTTCCGTGTCTGTCGTGACAGCGTATTGACAACATGTATTTTCCGCGTCTGTCGCTGTAGCTGTAACGACAGGCTCCAATATTTGGGCTTTGTGGGCTGGTGGATGGATGGTGGGCTGAGTTCACTTCTCCTGTTCTTCTCGACTCCTTTATTTCCTAAAACAATAAAAATAGAAACATTATTTAAATAAAATAAGTCTTATTTCCTAATAAATAATAAGTAATAATAAAACTAAAAATAAAAATTAGGTTAAATTAGGGATGCCAGGTGGGGCATCTCCTAAGGTAACCACTTTCTGTATTTCTGGGGCTTCAGTCCCCTGATAATGCTTCAAGCGTTGTCCGTTGACTTTGAATTGGTGCCCGTCTTTTAACGATCTGATTGTGATGGCACCATGGGGAAAAACCTGTACAACTTGGAACGGGCCAGACCATCTAGATTTCAGCTTCCCTAGGAAGAGTTTCAATCTAGAGTTGAATAGTAATACAAGCTGCCCTGGGCAGAACTGTCGTGGCAGCAACTTCTTGTCATGCCACTTCTTAGTTTTATCCTTGTAGATTCTTGCATTATCATAGGCCATTGTCCGAATTTCTTCAATTTCGTTCAAATCCAGTAGCCTTTTCTGCCCTGCCTTTTCCAAGTCCATATTTACTGCCTTGATTGCCTAGTATTCTCTGTGCTCTATCTCGACAGGTAAATGACATGTTTTCCCATAAATCAATCGGTAAGGGGACATTCCCAATGGAGTTTTAAAAGCTGTCCTATATGCCCATAACACATCATTCAGGTGTAAAGACCAATCTTTCCTAGTTGGCTTAACCATCTTTTCAAGAATGTTCTTGACTTCCCTGTTGGAGATTTTAGCTTGTCCATTGGTTGTGGATGATATGCTGTTGCGATCCGATGCTTGACACCATACTTCTTCAAGGCAGCAGCAATAATCATGTTGTCGAAATGTCTCCCTTCATCGCTGATGATCGCCTTAGAGATGCGCAAATCTTCTACAAGAGCTGTGACAAGTGCCAACGGACAGGAAACATCTCAAGGAGGCACGAAATGCCGCTGCAGAACATTCTTGAAGTCCAAGTTTACACGACGCAAGTAGTAAAGTGATACGGAAGTATCAGATATCATCTCCACAGGGACTGGGCTAATAGCTTCACCTAGAATTACTGCACGAAAGTAAAGAAAGTATTTAAGATGTTTGTCACGAGAATAATAAAGAAAACTTAAATAAAAGAGTAGAGAAATCAAGATAAAGAGAATGGGCTGGTATTGAATTGCTCAGTAGTGCAGGTATTGCTAAGTCTAGGAAAATCAGTTCTGTCGTCGTCCCCATCGCGGCAGCACCTGTCGCGGCGGCAGTCTGTTGCTTGTTGCGGCAATGAACACTCAACTCCGTACTTCAAGTTTGGCAAGAATACCTGTTGTGCCTTGGCCTATCCCTAGGTCCAAGTCTGTCGATGAACACGTCTTTGATGATACCTCCCGGCGTGAATCGAAGGATGAACACCGATGTTGTTGAATTCTTCTTTAGCCACTTAACCTCGTCCTATCCCTAGGTCCGAGATAGTTCAACTATAAACTAGAGAACTCGCACTTATTCCTTTCGTATACTTAACTCTCCCGATATTAAGTAAATAGATAACCTCACAATGCTCTCTCGATACTCTTGCAAGATGTTAATAACCAGAATAAGAGAACTTGAAATTTATTTTATTGAAGTGAAAATTCCTAAAACAAAAGCAACCCTTGCAACTACTTTACAAAACAACCCGTGGCCCTAGGGAGAATTTAGAACATGATGAGAGGATGAAAACGGCTAGGGTTTTGGGAAGAAGGCTAGAGAATAGGTTATATTCTCCCTAGGTCGAAATACATGCCCTTATATAGGCTTTGGGTCCAAGTTTTCTTGAATAGCAAAAATACAACTTTAAATTAAAGTACAACTCTAATAAAGACTAAATCTTCAGAGAATCTAACTTTAAATCGTCCTCCTTCTTGCTTGGGATTTTCTCTCCTTGAACTTTGGGCTTGGCATTCCTTCTGATCTCGGGCTTGGAAAAATATACTGGTTTTCCACGACAGACGGGCTTAATTTTCTCTATCTGTCGAGGTCCACTTTGCTTCTTTTCCTCAAAACTGCTGTCGTCCTCTGCTATCACGGCGGCAACCATGGCAGCATCATCCTCCTTGACTGCTCGTACAGTTCCAGCTCTTCTGCTTCACCTCCCAGCGCTTGCCTCTCCATTTGCTACAGCAGCAACCTGCAAAAGCAATCAATTTCAGTAGAAACTGTCCCTTTTAATATATTTGTGATGTCTAACTGTAAACTAACCTAAATGCAATGAATTATGCTTGAATGCAGCAGAAATATGGGTTAAATAGGGTGTAAATAATAGAACTTTTACACACTCAACAAGCAACAAGGACAAGCTGGTCCTGGTTTGTTAATTTGTCGCCACTAGTTGAGGCGATCACTAGAGCGTTTCAGGCTGCTGTTGCCGGAGCGCAAGTGCAGGCCCCTACAGCTGGGCAGGTGGGCCTACCCTTGGAGAGGTTGAGGAGTTTGGGAGCTGTAGAGTTCTATTGTATGTCACCTGAGGCGTCTGAGGCCTGGTTAGCAAGTACGATCCGCATTATGGATCAGATGGGTTGTAACGAGGTGCGCAAGTTGGGATGCACAATATCTTTGCTACAAGGTGATGCTTACAGCTGGTGGACGACTACCACAACTAGTATGGAACCTAATGAAGTTGATTGGGAGTTCTTTATGCGTGCCTTCATGAGAAAGTATCTAGGTGTGAGATACTTGGATGAGAAGAAACGAGAGTTTATGTTGCTTGTTTAGGACAATCTTTCGGTGGCTGAGTACGAGGTCCAATTTGTACGCTTGAGCCAATATGCTCCTAAGTTGGTACGGAGTGAGAGGCATCGATGTGATCGCTTCTGGTACGGTTTGGTACAGGAAGTTAAGACATACATGATGGCTGCTGATTACAATGATTTTGACGTGCTTGTTTGTCGGGCAAAGGACATCGAGCAGAACCTGGGTTTGTCTTCTAGGGGTGTTGGTTCTAGCTCTGGGAAGAGCTGCTGAGTATAGTTCCGGTGGTGGACGGAACAAAAGAGGCTGTGATAGGAGACATCAGCCTGAGGGAAGGCGTGGTGTTCCGGGTCAAGGTGGACAGGCTTAGAGAGGACGTGTGAGATTTGAGCAACATACATGTTGGACATGTGGTTCGAGGGACCATTTGAGGCGAGATTGTCCTCGAGCAGCTAGAGAGGTTCAGGCTCCTGTTGTGGTGACAGGGAACTCTTGTTGGAATTGTGGTTTGGCAGATCATATGAGGAGGGAGTGTCCTTTGTTGGCTGGTGGTGGCCAAGGACGTGCTCCTGTGGTAGCTACACCTCAAATTGGATGTGGGCGTGGTCGTAGGAACTTTCAGAGGAGGGATGAGGGGCAGCGAGATATTGCTCACGTTGTAGCCGTTCGACCTGAGGGAGGTGGACCAGCGAGGGTGTATGCTCAGCGCGAGGAGCGCAATGATACCGATGTGACCGCATGTACCTTTGCTCTTCAGTCTTTATCTTTGCTGGCTTTGATTGATTCTGGATTCACGCATTCTTATATCTGGAGTGAGCATGTACATTTGCTTGATATACCTATTGAGTTGCTTGAGGTAGGAATGCAAGTGACTAGTTCATTTGGTGAGACTGCAGTCACTAGGAAGTTGTATAGGAGATGCCCTTTGTCTGTGCAAGGACATGTTTTCCTTGTGGATTTGATGGAATTGCCTTTCTACGGATTTGATGTAATCCTTGGCATGGATTGGTTTGCAGAGCATAGAGCGGTGGTTGACTTTGATGTTAAGCGAGTCACCTTAAAGTTGGCCGATGATTACGTGGTTGTTGTAGTAGGCGAGAATGTGAAATTCTTGTCGAATGTGATTTCAGCTTTGGAGGTAAACCGTATGATGAGGTTGGGTTGTTAAGCTTACCTTGCCTATGTGATGAATCATGGCACCAAGGATGTGCGTGTGCAGGACATCCGAACTGTTCGTGATTTTTCGGGCGTTTTTCCGGAAGAATTGCATGGGTTGCCACCAAACAGAGAAGTTGAGTTTGGTATAGAGTTGTACGAGAACACAATTCCGGTGTCCATTGCTCCTTATCGCATGGCACCCAAAGATTTAAAGGAATTGAAAATTCAATTGCAGGAGTTGTTGGATCAGGGTTTCATCCGGCCAAGTGTGTCACCTTGGAGTGCACCGGTCTTGTTTGTGAAGAAGAAAGATGGGACGATGAGAATGTGTATAGATTATCGGCAACTGAACAAGTTGACGATCAAGAACAAGTATCCATTGCCTAGAATTGATGATCTCTTTGATCAATTCCGGGGAGCCTTAGTGTTTTCTAAGATAGACTTGAGATCGGGGTACTATCAGCTGAAAGTGAAAGATGAGGACGTACCTAAAACTGCTTTTCGGACAAGGTACGAGCATTATGAATTTTTGGTGATGCCGTTTGGTTTGACCAACGCGCATGCTGCTTTCATGGACATGATGAATCGTGTATTCCATGAATTCTTGGACCAATTTCTGGTGGTGTTCATCGATGATATCCTTGTGTATTCGCGTACCGAGGAGGAACATGATAGGCACTTGAGAATTGTTTTGCAAGCGTTGTTGGAGAATCAGTTGTATGCCAAGTTGAGTAAGTGAGAGTTTTGGCTTAGGGAGGTGGTCTTCCTTGGGCATGTTGTATCGGATGAGGGTATTCGCGTTGATCCACAAAAAGTAGAGGCTGTAATAAGTTGGAAAGTGCCTAAGTCAGTGACGGAGGTACGGAGTTTCCTTGGGTTGGTTGGGTACTACCGTAGGTTTGTCGAGGGTTTCTCCAAGATAGCAGCACCTTTGACCAAGTTGTTGCAAAAGAATGTTCGTTTTGAGTGGACGGAGGCGAGGCAATAAGCTTTTGAGAAGCTGAAGGAAGCTTTGACGCAAGCTCTAGTTTTGGTTCAACCTGAATCTGGTAAGGAGTTTGTGGTCTATAGTGATGCGTCCCTTGTTGGTTTGGGTTGCGTATTGATGCAGGAGGGTAAGGTAGTGGCCTATGCATCTAGGTAGTTGAAGGTGCATGAGCGCAACTACCCTACTCATGATCTTGAGCTTGCGGCTGTGGTGTTTGCCTTGAAAATTTGGAGGCATTATCTGTATGGTGAGAAATGTGTTGTGTTCACAGACCACAAGAGCTTGAAATACCTTATGTCTCAGAAGGAGTTGAATCTTAGGCAACGAAGTTGGGTGGAGTTGCTTAAGGATTATGATCTGGCAATTGAGTATCACCCGGGCAAGGCTAATGTTGTGGCTGATGCTTTGAGCCGGAAAGTAGCTGTGGAGTTGAGAGTGATGTTTGCTCGCTTGAGTATTTCGCGTGATAATGGTCTTATTGCAGAATTACAAGTGAAACCATCCCTGATTCAGTTAATCAAAGATAAGCAGATGCTTGATGTTTCCCTTGTTTCGCACGTCCAGGATATTGCAGAGGGTAGACCTTCGGATTTCAGTTTTAGTGGTGATGGTGCTGAGTTAAGGCACACTATTATGACTGAAGCTCATAGTAGTCCTTTTGCTATGCATCCTGGTAGTACAAAGACGTATCATGACCTAAAGGATGACTACTACTGGGTAGGGTTGAATAAGGATGTGGCTGAGTTCGTTAGTAAGTGCATGGTGTGTCAGCGAGTGAAGGCTGAGCATCAGGTTCCTTCTGGTTTGTTGCAGCCTTTGAGGATTCTAGAGTGGAAGTGGGAGAGAATCACCATGGATTTTGTGTCTGGTTTGCCTTATCACCAACAAAGAAGAATTCGGTTTGGGTGATTGTGGATCGGCTTACGAAGTGTGTGCATTTTCTGCCTGTGCATACTACGTATACCTTGGATAAGTTAGCTGAGTTGTACATAGCTGAGATTGTGCGGTTGCACGGTGTGCCAAAGTCTATTGTGTCGGATAGGGATCCAAGGTTTACAGCGCGATTTTGGGAATGTTTGCATCAAGCCTTGGGTACACGGTTGAATTCCAGTACTTCTTATTATCCGCAGACGGATGGGCAGTCGGAACGTGTGATTCAAGTGGTTGAGGACATGTTGAGATGTTGTGTGATAGATTTTCAGGGTTCTTTGGAGAAGCACTTGCTGTTGGTTGAGTTTACTTATAATAATAGTTACCAGGCAAGTATCCAAATGGCTCCATATGAGGCTTTGTATGAGAGGAGATGTAGGACCCCTCTTTGTTGGGCAGAAGCTGAGCAAAAGTTGATTTCAATGTCGGCTATGCTTAAGGGAACCACTGTGAAGGTGAAGCTCACTTGTGAGTGGTTGAAAGCAGCATCGAATAGGCAAAAGTCTTACGCAGATTTAAAGCGTAAGGAAATTGAGTTCGCGGTTGGCGAACGTGTGTTCTTGAAAGTATCACCTTTGAAGAAGGTGATGAGATTTGGGCATAAGGGTAAGCTTAGCCCAAGGTTTATTGGACCTTACGAGATTGTGGAGTGTATTGGTCATGTGGCATATCGGCTGAGATTGCCTGTAGAGTTGGAGAAGATACATGATGTGTTTCATGTCTCCATGTTACGGAAGTACAGATCGGATCCTTCGCATGTGATGCCTGTTGAGGAGATAGAGTTGAATCCGGATCTGTCATATGATGAGGAACCAGTGAAGGTTCTGGATGTGAGTAGCAAAGTTCTTCGTGGCAAGACGATATAACTTGTGAAAGTGTTGTGGCGACATCGAGGAGTTGAGGAGGCCACGTGGGAGAGTAGAGCGGACATGATGAGGCAATTTCCGCATCTCTTTCCATCAGGTAAGAATTTCGAGGATAAAATTTCCTAAGTGGGGGAGAGTTGTAACGCCCTAGTTTTGGGCCTAGATGTTTTAGACATCAGATCAGACCGGTCGAGAACGGTTCGAATCACGTAAGGTGATTTTAGGAAATCAAGGATCGAGATAGGATAAAATTTTGATAAAAATTGCTAAAATCCTTTAAAAATATAATTAAGAGGTTGGTCAAGTCAATTTTACAAAAAGGGTTTTGGAAAATGGACATTTTGAGTAGTGGCCAAATTGTAAAGTTTCTAAACTGGGAAAATATGATTTTTATGGTGGAAGCCAAAATCTTAGAATCTTTAGGGGGATTTAAGTTAATTTGACCTTTCTTCAATATGACATGTGATTTAAATGGGTTTTAATTAAATGAATTTAATTAGAATTTTGTATTAACTAATTGGTAGTTAATGGATTTTCATTTTACGTAACTACCAATTCCCTCTCATTTTAGCCAAACATCATTTTCTCTCATCTTTTCTAGAATTCTTTCTCCCAAAAGTCCTCTCAACATTTCTTAAATCATTTTCAAGAGATTTTCCTTAATTCTTAAAGATTTTTGCAAAGGAAAGTTGTCATCTATCGAAGGAAGCAAGGATTGGAGGTAAATCCCGTTCTCAACCTCTAATCTAAGTTATTTATTAAAATTCCCAAGATATTTGGCTTCTAATAACTATTTTTGATTGAGTTTTCAATATAGTTTTGGGTTGAAATCAAAATCTTGTGAAAATGTGGAGAAAATCATGATTTTCAGACTTGATGAGTTGGGCACTATTTTGTGTTGATTTTAATTGATTTCTAAGTTGGTTTATATGTTAAAACAAGGTGTGTTTAATATAGATCCCAAAATCCATGAGACCCTTGAGTTTCTTGGTAGTTTTAAGTGTGATTTTGGGGTGAAATGATGGAATCTTGATTGCTAGAGGTATAAGGATGAGTTAGGATGTTTATTAGGTGTGTTTTGATGTTGATAAGTGGTTGGAAGTGATGTATGATGGGTAGGCTTGGTTTAGGAAGTAATCGATTGAGTTTTTGGTTGTTTTGGAAAGGTATTTTGGTGTAGTTTGAGTGGACAACGAGTTTATGAATTAGAATGAATTTTAATGCATTTAGATCTCTGTTTTGATGATGTGAAAACAGGGGATCTTGATCCGAAAGCTAACGAGGTGATTTTGGAGGCTCTAGAGGTGTAATTTCTGTGTCGGCGAACGAGGCTTCGTATATCGGTGAGTGGAAATGCAATTTTCTTGCTTTGTAACGCTTTGAGCGTGCTCTTGGGAGCTTAGTGTAAGTTTGATACACTTAACTAAGCTCAAGTGTAAGTGTTTCGGTAATCCCATCTTGGAAATGTGCTAAGCTTGATGAAAATGCATTTGATGTAAGAGTGGATCTGTTTACTGTTTTTAAGCATGTTTAAGCATGGTTTAATGCTGGATTTTAATGTCATTATGTTAAGGATGCACTAGGTAAGTGATCCTTGGTTTTCATATGAAATGCATATGATGTTAAGCATGTGTGCTTGTGGAAATGACATTGTGGTTATGCTTGAGAAATAGTGGATTAATGTGGATAAATGATTATATTGGCAAGTGATGAAAATGGTTTTTGGTTACTTTAATCGGATATAGTTAGGCGGCTATAGGATTGGGTGCACCGTGAATAAAGTCGCCTTGGATGTTGAGGGGTTGTGATTGTGCCGAAATCTCCATCCAAGTACCCTAACGATTGAGGTTAAGATTACAACGGTGAATGGTTAGTCCCGTGTGTGAGTCTTTTGTATGTGTCCCATACTCTCGTTAGTGGAATTATACAACTACCGATGAGTGATGTTGAGGGGTTGTGATTGTGCCATTATTCTCCATCACGGGTGTTGAGGGGTTGTGATTGTGCCATTTGTCTTCGCCTTGTGTAGTCCGGTAGTTTGTATGAAGTGTGAGGGACAACGCTTGTAATCCGCGTATCCGATTGTTTCTTGTGTTGAAATGGTTTGTGGATTATCACTTGAAAGCCAATATAATGTAAATGAATTAAGTGAAGCAGGAGATGCTTGTATATGATGCAAGGTTTCATGAGATATATGTGTATGATGCAAGGATGCATGAGATGCTTGTTTAGCATGAGCAAAGGTTTATTTGTTGTTGTAAATTGATGCATATGTGCATAAGGTTTCAAAAGTGCATTGAAGTCTTGGGAGGACATGTTTTAGAAATGGCATGAAATGTAAAGTGTTGGTTTTGCAAAACATGAGACATGCATTGATGAATGTTGACTAGCGATCCTCACTAAGCTTTATGCTTACACTCTTTTGTTTCATCAATGCAGAGAATTGAAGCTTTGAAGGCAGCCCAAAAGCAAGAGGAATCCAAAGCTTTGTTAAAGAGATGTATGTGGTTCATCCTTAGTGTAATAAGTGGCAATGGGTGGGATTCATACTTTGGAATGTTTGAGAATGTTTCCTTTACTTTGAGCATGTTTGTTTGCCTATACTTGAGTTGTAAAAGGCCTTTGGAGTTTGGATTTTGGTTTATTTGGTGTTTTGCCTTGTTATGGTTTTGGTAATCTAGGGAGTAAGCCTTTAGTGCCTTTGTTTATGTGTTGGTTGCTTTGTTTAAGCTATAGCCTCGGTATGATGATTGTTGATATGTATCCTTGATGTTTGCATGTTGTGGCATGCTTCAGGAATGATTCGAATGTGAAAAAGCATGAAAAACCAGCTTTTTCTACTATCACAGGGCAGGATGTATTGAAACACCCTTAACTGTTTCGAAACGGGGGACTGTAATGGCCATAGCATTTCGGTACTGTTGAAAGTGTTTCAGAACATTTTGGCTACTAGAGAGGTCTGTTTCGGTACCGGTCTCGGAACACACTCGAGTACCGAAACAGTCAACACCGTTTCGATACGGGCGTTTCGGTACGAAGATTAGTGTTTCGAAATGGATGACCGTTGGATGATGTTTTGAATTGTTTTAAGTTTTCATGTTTTACATTTTAGTCCTGAATGGTGTGGATGCAATTGCTTGAGTTTGAAATGTCCTTTTAAGCTGAAATTTGACAGAGAGGCATGTAATATGTCTAATTACACATTGGTAATCTTAAATCCTGCAAAGTCCTTATATTTACTGAAAATTACATTTTGGTCCCTAAAAGTGTAATTCATGCAATTGATTCCTTAAATATTTTCCGATCACCGTGCCCTTCTCTGATATGATTCTTGTATAATCACATAGGCTTAATGTGCATCTAGAGAAGATAAAAAGAAAAAAAGGGTCGTTAATCAAGGTTAACTTTCGGGTTGACTTTGGTTTTCCCCGTGTAATCTTCGTAGTTCGGGTTAAACGTGTAGGCCGAGCTAAGGGGGTTACACACATTATTAAAGTTGGCTTAGCGGCTAGAGCATTATTTTTCCATGTGGTTGGCGTGGGATTAATTCTCCATAAGCGCATTTCACTTCAATTTTATTTCCTTTCATTGTTTACGACTATAATACCCATATTTTGTCCGAGTATATACATATTTTATTGTCTCAATAAATAAGGCCCAAAATAGACATATAAGTAAATAAAACCCATGTTAAATAAATAAAGTTCACTTACAATGTCCAAATTACATCATAAAAAGCCTAAAGCCTAATATCCTATTCTAAAAAACCTTTCCCACCCAAAATACACCAAACAAACACAAAAACCATTTCCCGTTCAAATTTGGCTCCTAAAGGGAAACGTGGTGCTCCGCGACTGGTTCGTTAGTGTGTCACACGAATTGTGCTTTCTCTAAGACAATAGTTGGATCCAGCTGGCTTATATGACGTCATTGTTGACGTCAAATCCCACTACTTATAAATAATGAGAGAGAAAAAGTCAGAAGGGGATTAATGCCATATTAGTTAGATACCATAAATAATAATAATATAATGGAGAGAGAATACCCTTGAGAAACCAAACGGTCGCCGGAAATTGAGCCGCACCGCCGTCGAAACGTCACCAGAGTCGCACTTTGGCCGCCGAAAGATATATTTCCCCCTCGTTTTTTTATTTTCTTGCAAAATAAATAGAAAATCAGTTAAACTGAGATCCAATAGCCAAAAAATAGTGATGAAAATGAGACTAAAAAATTAGTTTAGTGGCCGAAGTTGGAGAGAGCATCGTCAGAGTGATTTTAATGGTGGATGGAGTTGAAAATGAGCGCCAGGATGAGTAGATTAGGTTTTAGGCCAAGAAAGAAGGGCAGTTCTGTTGAATCGGGGTTAGATTAGGGGATTTAGGTTCGAAATTAAAAAAAGGATTATTTTTGGGATTAGGGTTATGGCAAGCGGCGGCCAGCGCTGACTCTTGCGTTTTTCAGAGTTGGGACGGTGGTTGATAAACACCTTTAGTGAGCGGAGCTTATTTTTTTGGATCAAACGATAGAATTCGTTTGAATTTGCGAAGAACATGAATGAAAAACTGAGTTTTGATCTAAAAAGGAGATTTTTCTTGGCATATTCTTGTTTGTGTTCAGAGAATAAGAGGGGAGTGAGAGGGAAGAGAGAAATTGTAAAGATGGTAAATGACCGAGTGAACTCAGTGTAGGGGATTTTATAGGTGAGCGAAAACGGCGCCGTTTTGAGAGCCGGGTTGGGGATATCCGCGCATAGGGTTCGGGTCAAGTTTTAGGATTCACGCCCTTCTTTTGTCTTTTCATGATTCGGCCTTTTGCTTTGCTTTTCATTCAATTTAGCCACTAAACCCTTGTAATTTGGCTATCCTAATTTGAATTTAGTTCGATTTCGTCCCTTCTAGCTTTGTTTTAAGTTTTAAATCTTTTTAATTTAGTCCTTTGTAGATTAAATAATTTAATTACGATTGTTTAATTTATATATGTTTGTTTGCATGTTTTTAAATTGGGCATATATTATATGTTAAGTGAATTTAATCACTAAATTGAATTAATTAGAGCCTTTAGTCTAGGTTCCTTAATTAATTGAACAATTTAAATATGAAGACAATTGTAGAAATAAATGAGTACTAAATAAAAACTTTAATATTCTGATTTGATTAGTGTCTCAATGTAATGAGATGTTAATCTAGGGAATATTTTAGTTGAATATTTAGTACTTTATTTAAACTTAGAACATGTAATCACATATCGTTAGTTTAAATTAAAATGAAATTAAGATAGGAAACAAGTAGTTAGTAACACCAAATAATTAGGAATATTATTAATTTAGGGCCCAATATGGATAGTTCCCAATTGTTTAAGAGTTATCTCATAAACCCTAAACTTGATAATATTCATAGTTTCTTTAATTAATTAAATCAATGGAGCCCAAATTAAGATTTAACTTAAAATGACAAGAAAATAATTGGACATGCATTAAACCTTTTGTGTTGAGATACATTTTGAATATAATTTGAAGTGTCCTAAAGTAATTGGATGTTTCAAAACTTATATATGTTTAAAATATATTTTCTTACAAAAGGATATCTCCATTCGAAATGAAGTTCAATTAACAATTAAAGATTTAATTAAATTTCGATTATTGCTCAAAATGCCAAAATGCCACGTGGAATTAATAAGGTACCGATAACGAGCGTTTGTAGGGGGTGCTTATCCTTCCTTACATGCAACCGACTCCAGAACCCAATTTTTCAAGAAAAGAATCTATGGTCTGTTTTTATGGTGTTAGGTCTACCAAAGTGATCGGTGGTGACTCTAAATTGATTTTTAAGAATAAATAAAGGGAAATTTAATTTAAGACGGAAAATCCTAATTTTCAAGATTAAATGAATAAAAATGGATAAAAACCCTAATTTTAAAAAAGAATTAACCACCAGGCTATTTTTATACTCTGTTTTAAAAATGGTCGCGACAGTTTAGCGACTCTGTTGGGGACAAAATTGAGGGTTCGACCTAATTAATTAATTCCACGTGTCATTTTGACATTTTAAGCAACAAGTTGAATTTAACTCTTTCTAAGAATTGTTGGATGAATTTTCAAGAAAAATGGATGTAGTTTTTGTGTATGATATATCTGCCATTCATACATAAACCCTCGACCCAAGTTTTTCACCCTTAAGTGGGAGAAAGACATTATCTGAAGTGATGCTCTCCAGTTCCGAGTTCGGATTTTTGTTTTCTTTTGGTATACTAACCTTATGCATAGTGGGGCCCACGCCTCTGTTATAAGGTTCCTATACTACCGAATCTATGTCTTACTGTCGCAATAGACAATAATGACAGTTCGGGAGCCTGAAGTCTAGAACAAAGCTCACATTCTGTTTTTATAAACCTACCTCACTAGAGCCAAACAGGAACCTAGGGCAGGGTGCTGCCGGTTTAAATACTTTTTCTCTGGTTATTTTCTTGGCTAACTAAATTGTTTTATTTATGAGCAATTTAATTTTTGCTTACACAATTAATTTACTATATTGACTCCTTTCTTTTGTTTTTTGTCTTACATTTTTGCACTGCATCTTTATTGAAAGAGGTATTGATTCAAAAGTGGTTATCATTAGAAGAAGATCATGAGAGATAAGGAGAATCGTAATCCAATAGAAGAGACTACAAATACGAGGCAATATTTGGAACAAGTCACGAAAGAAATGAAAGGTAGTTCATCCAAGTGTCATATATCTGAAGGTGTTAGTGTTGATGCAGACAAAAATGAAATGCAAGAACTGAAAAGGCAAATGGATGAAATGATGACTATGATGACCGCTATGGCCGAAGAAAAAGGACACACTGAACTGAAAGATGAACCGAACAAAAACCAGGACATGTATAAACGATCAAGTCCAAGCACTGTTACAATTTGTATAAGTAAACCAACAGGAGGTGTGAGTGGGTCAAATTCTAAGAAAGTAATTATGGGCCAGGAAGATGCCCGAGTGGAAGGAAATGGAGGGTCTTTTAATTCAATCCCGATGACATACACAAATTTGCTTTCGCTTTTGATAGAAAAGAAATTTGTGAGCCCATTCTGTTCCAAGCCCAAAGAGTTTTCTTATTCGGAAGGTTACTGTAATCACTAATTTTGTCTGGGGCTTTAACCCTTTCATGTATGTACTTAGGCTTATTATTGGGCTAAACAGAAAAAAAAAACAAAAACAAAAACAAAAAAAGGAAGCAAGAAAAGAAAACTTAAATACTATAGATATTATCGGTGTATATATTATGTTATTATTAGTGAGTGTTATTAACTGTTATTACCATTATTAATACCATTCATTGGTGTTTATTATTGTTATAACTATTAATACTAGTATTAGCTATTAGTATTATTAATATTAACTATTAGCATCATTATTATTATTTAGTATTATTGTTAGTATTGTTATTATTATTATTATTATTATTATTATTATTATTATTATTATTATTATTATTATTATTATTATTATTATTATTATTATTATTATTATTATTATTATCAAAACAAAATGAAAATAAAACATATAAGTATAAATAAAAACCCAAAATATCATTACAATAAAATGGGTGCAAGCCCGTTTATAATGGCTGAATACATAGCCCAACATCATCAATAAGCCCATCGACACTGAACTCTAATTCCTCTTTCTTTTGATGCAGCCGCCCCTCTCCACAGCCGTCAGATCTGCTAAGATCTGACGGTCCAGATCGATTCAACTAAATGAAACCCTAAGAGAACCCCTCTATCGTCCAGCCGCCACCCTCCTCAACCGTTCGATCAAGCAAGCGATCAGGGGCTCAGATTGCACCCGAAGAAACCCTAGACGCTTATCTTTGCTTAGCACCACGCATCTGGAGCCGGCAGATCTGGCGAAGAAGATCCAAAGGTTCAGATTGGCCACGCCAAAAAAAACCCTAGAGGAGCCATCTCCCAGTTTCGCGCCGCAAGCACTCATAACCACCGAATCAAACGTGATCTGATGGTCCAGGATCAGCACGAGAGGCTTCCAGAAAACTCCACGCGCGACACCCTGTTTTCCCCACGCGCCTGACGCCCTAACTCTTCTGCTTCCTCTCCCATCTTCACGCCAAAGCATAGGGAGTAACCAATAGGATTTTTCGAGAATATTTTTATTTTCCAAACACTATTGTAACTTTTCGGTAATATAAGAAACCGAAACAAAAAATGAAAGGGAGGGGAGAAATCAATGAGCATAGATTGTAAGCAAAAAAGGGGATTCAAGATTTCTAGAGAAGAAAATAAAAAAGGGAGAACCATTCCAAAGGTATTCTTTTTGGTCTTTCTCTTCAAGGTTACATGCATGTAAAAAAGGGGAGGGGGAAGAAAAGAAACGAAACATAAAAGGAGAGTTGTTTTTACCTTAACGGTTCGGATCCCCTCGCATCTCCTTGCCCCCGTCATCGATAAGCTGCCGAGGTAAAATGATGATGAGATAAGTGAGGGTGCGTCAGTTTTGGCTTGTTGGTTTCCCGACATCGATCGCCGATGGCCGGTGAAATTTTGCTGGTTTTGGGGGTTCTGTTTTTAAAAACAAAGAAGGGGGAGCCTTGTTTTTACTCAAAATAGGCAAAAGGGCTTTATTTTTGCAATTAAATGAATTTTATGCTGGTCTTGAAAACATAAGGAGGGGTTAATTTGCTTTTAAACATTCCGTGTTTGAGAAACCACGCCCGCAACCCCTGTGATTTTTTTGATTCTAACAATTTCGCTCCTCTACGCGTCAATTTGTTTTCTAAAATATTTGGGTTATTCCGCTTTAAGCCCATTCATATTTTTTTTATCCATAAAGCCCATTCATCTTAGAATTGATTTCCCAGACCTTTTTTTAAAAAGGGGAAACTGATGTTCGGCCCCTTGAATTTGAGAATTTTTCACTAATGTCGTCCTTTTTTGGATGTCTTTGATTAAATTTATTTTAATTCATTTCCAACCCTAAGATTTGATGTTTGTTACATTTCGGTCCCCAAGTGCAATTTATCTAAATAAAAAATTTGAACACAAGGTTACTAATATGCTTTTTCATGTTTTAATGCATTACGGTGCTTCTTTTTATTTATTCATTTATTTTGTTATGATCGACATTCATGAAATAATGTGTTTATCTTAGTAATTTGATATGAATATGCCTTATTGATTGCCCAAATTTCTTGTGATTATTGTATTTGAAGGTTTTTAACCACGTCTTATGAATGCTTATGTTTTTGGTTGAAGCCATGTAAACCTTGATTGTGCATTGCTTAGGTGAACGTATGCTTCTTTTGGCTAAATGGTTTTGTTGAGCATGCTTTATTTCCTTATATATATATATATATATATATATATCATGTTTGATGGTTTGATGTTTTGGCATGTGTTGGAAGGATCTAAATGTATGTCTTTTGCTTGCCTTGAATCATATGTATGCTCTATGGTTGATCATGCTTGTGGTAGGTTGGAATGCCTCTAGGTTACGTGTATGTTTGCTGTTTCATGTTTCTTGTGGTTTGGGAGTATGTTTGTTAAGGTCTTTAACTCTTTTGTTGGTTTTCTAAGCATGTTTGTTTGCTAGTTTCCTCTATGTATGCTTAATTGGTGTGCGTTGTTTCGTTGTATGCTTAAACTGCTTCGTATGCTTATCTATAGTTGCTTAGTGATGTATGTGAGTTGGTATGTTGCTAGTCGAGTCGTCAAATGCACCTAGAGTTGAGTCCTTGTGTTTTTAGCTGCTAAAATGAGACTTGCAGTGCAGGGCGTATCGGTACGCTCAAGGGTTGTACCGATACGGTCTTTGCTTTGGGGCTTATTTTGGGCCAAGCGTACCGATACATGGGGGCGTATCCATACGCCAAAGGCTCTATAGAAATATGAGAAATTGGCGAGCTTTTGGCGTATCGGTATGGGTCCTAAGGGTATCGATATGGTCCTTGTAGTTTGACCGTAAGAAGTTGACCGTTGAGGGCGTATCGATACGGTCTTGCCGTGTACCGATACGGTCTCCCTGAGTTGACTTTAGGGCGTTGACCAGGTCCAGGCATATCGATACGGTCATCTAGCGTATCGATATGGCCTGTTATAAAAGTTAAAATAGGCTGTTTAAATTGCATGTCTTGTGGGTTTTGTATCAGTGTATGTTCGGTGCGTGTCCTATCACATAGGATTTAATAAAGGCATCTAGAAAAGATAAGTAAAGGAATAAAAAAATAGGGTTGCTAATCGGAGTGAGACCTTAACAGGTTTCGCTTCGGTTTTCCCTGTGTAACCCATTCGGACCGGTTTGTCGGCTAGACCGGGACGAAGGGGTTACAGTAAGATCATACCACTAGATTTGGGGTACAATGCCAAGAAACGGTTTTTGCGCTATGTCCGGCAATATTATTGGGATGAGTCATTTCTATTCAAGCAATGTGACGATCAAGTGATCTGTCATTGCATTCCAGAAGATGAGCAGCATGCTATTTTGCAAGCATGCCATGCCGCACCATATGGAGGACACTTTGCTGGACTTAAAACTACTGCCAAGGTGCTGCAGTCAGGTTTTTATTGGCCCACACTGTATAAGGATGCTCATGACTTCACCAAGGCATGTGATCTGCGCCAACGAACTAGGAATATCTTTGGCAGACATAAACTTCCGCTCTAGAACATCATACCAGTGGACTGTTTCGATGTTCGGGGAATAGATTTTATGGGACCATTTCCCCCATCGTTCGGTAATGTATATATCCTAGTGGCCGTTGAATATGTTTCCAAATGGGTAGAGGCTATAGCCTTGCCAACAAATGATGCAAAGGTTGTTGCCAAATTTTTGCACAAACATATCTTTACACGTTTTGGTGCTCCTCGAGTGATCATTCATGATGAGGGCACCCATTTTAAATGCAATCTAATCTCTAAAGCTTTGTGCAGGTATGTGATACAACAAAGGATAGCCACGGCCTATCATCAACAGATAAATGGGCAAGCCGAGATCTCTAAAAAACAAATCAAGAATATCCTAGAAAAGACTATGAATCCTTTGAGGAATAATTGGTCTTTGAGGTTAGATGATGCCTTATGGGATTATAGGACCGCCTTCAAAACTCCGTTGGGCACTTCACCTTTTAAGCTTGTATATGGTAAGCCATGCCACGTGCCGGTAAAGCTTGAGCACAAAGCCTACTGAGCGATTAGGACATTGGATATGGCATGGACAGCTGCGAGAGAAAAACGAATGTTAGACCTAAACGAAATGGAAGAATTTAGGGCGCATGCTTAATTGAATGTCAATTTATATAATGAACGAACCAAGCGCTGGCATGACAAGAGGATTCTGCCACGAAACTTCGAGGTAGGTCAACAAGTCCTTTTGTTTAACTTATGCCTAAAAATGTTTCCATGAAAGCTCTCGTCAAGATGGCCAGGCCCTTTCGAGCTTGTGAAACCCTATGCCTACGAAGCATTGGACATTAAGAACATAAAAACTGATGATACTTTCAAGGTGAATGAGCAACGCTAGAAGCATTATTGGGATGAAGAGCAGAGTACTGTCAGGGAGGTCATCCTCTTGGTAGAATTTACTTTAATTTCCTTATCACTCTATACCCTATCACTTTAAACCATATCACTTATCCTTTCCATACTAATCACACCATCCCTTTTCCTCGCCCTAAAACACATTATCTCTTCTACATTACCTTCTTTAAACCCGTCATAATTACTTTTTTACCATAAACACTCAACCTTTCAATCTTTCAACTTGATCACCTTTCTTCATTTTCCTTTTCACTTCACCTTCTTCCCTAGCCGTTCATCTCTCTCTCTTTTCATTCAAAGAAAATCAAGCTTTTGTTTCTTTCCTTTTCAAAAATCCCCATGGCGTCTTCCTCCAAACCTTTTCCAAGCATTTTTCACTGAAGAAATCTGAGAGAAGTATGAAGACAACTTTGCTTCAAAGTCCTTTTGCTTCGAAAGAAATTTCAATTTTGAGGCTGAGAAAGATCAAGCCTTTCCCTCTGAAGTCATGGATGTCGTAGCCAAACACAAATGGAAGACTTTTTGCCAACAAAAGGGTGAGATCTTTCCAAATCTTGTTCATGAAGTTTACGCACACTTAACTCCTAAAGCTAACCCATTCTTGATAATTCGAGAAAAATGTGTGCATTTTGATGAAGGGGAAATCAATATAATGCTCAAGATAGATGAGGGGAATGAGCATACATAGTTTGCCACCAACATGGTCGCTACCAAGAGGAAGATGATCTTGGAAGATTTGTGTGAACCGGGCATGAAGTGGACCGTATCATCAAAAGGGCACCATACAATCAAGAGAGTAGCCCCTAAACCACAAGCGAAGGGCTAGAATCATTTCCTAAAAGCAAGCCTGATGACGACGACCAACAATGAAACAATCTCGGAGGATCGGCTGGTTTTGTTGCATTCAATCCTTAAGGGCTGGAAGATAAATGTTGGCCGGATTATTATTGATGAGATTTACAAATGTGCCCTAAAGCCAACTAGAGGGTTATTCTTTCTGCTTCTTATTTGCAACATTTGCCGGCGACATGATGTGCCCACGGCAGAGGACGATGTTGCTCTCAAAGTGAAAGGTTACACAATTATGCCAGCTGGTTGGAGGAACCTCACGTGCATTGTTGTGAAAGACGTGGATAAGGGCAAGGGCAAGGCTGCTACGCCAACACCCAGGGTTAAGGAACCAAAGGCAAAGCCAACAACCTCAGTGTTGTCGGAAACAACGGAAAGGCTTGCCTATAAATATCTTCAGCAAGAGAAAATTCTTAGAAAATTAGAGGAGGCTGAGGAGCAGAGGATGAGGCTCTGGCAATATGACCGTGCCAGAGATGCTTCCATTAAAGAGACCTTGGTGAGTCTTTCCCCAAGAGTCATGTGAGCATTTGCTGCCTTTCCCGTGGGTATCTTTTCCAATGATGATACAATGCAAACCAGCCCAGTGCCAAGTCCAGACCGCAGTCCAGTGCCACATAACCAATCTCCCCTCTGAAGGATGAAACTGTCAAGTCTACTACACCACAAGTATCTGATGACCAAAGTGAAAAGAAACCTACTGCCGTTGTCGAGTCCGCTGCCACGCCAACCTCATATGAGCTGGTGAAGGTTATGAAAGAAACACATGCTTATGCTGTTGCTCAAGGAGGGAGCAGAAAGAAAAGGATGGCTCCTGACCGAGGAAGCTACGCCTAGCGAAAGACTCGAGCCAATTTAGCAGCTGAAGCCCGTGTCGCCCGAGGAGGAGTCTCTTCTGAAGGTTAGTCTTATTCTTCCTAACTCTTTGCATCTTCATTCATTTTTCATGCATTTTTATATGATTTATGCATTTTCTATTTTCTATTTTTCTTGTATGTATGTGATGTTTCATGCATTGAGAACAATGTACATCTTGGGTTTGGGTGTGTGCATCTCCTCATAGTTATGTCATGCCATGCATTCATGTTTAAATTTTGTTTTCATGCCATGCCATGTAGGATATGATAGTTTGCATACCGAACCACTAAAAAAAGAAAAAGAAAATTTTGTCTCGGTTAATTTTTGAAGCATGTTAACATTTGTTAGGCAAGTTTAATTTGACCTAGGTGTATGTCCGATGAGGAAATTAAAATCTTTATATGCCTATGCCAATAGGATAGTATGCCAAGATTGCTTGCCAATTGATCTCTAGTTTAGGGGATTGTATTTACACTTAACACTTGATATGTATCTAGCTTTCTAGCAAACTTAGACTATTTGAAACTATGCTCAGATTCTAAAAAAAGAAGACGAATAAAATGCCAAGTTAAAAATAGAGCACCAATGTGTGCCAAATGCTGAAGAACTTTAGAACACTCCTCTGCCTAGGAAAAATTATTAACTTGGGGCTTTGTAGTTTGCTCGCTCTTAGTTCTCAGACCAACACGACTTAAGATATGAGTGTAATAGGTTAGTATGTGATGTAATCCGGGATAACGTGGGTATTCGTGGTATGCTCTCTCTTATATCTCACGCCAAATAGTGCATGACACTACTCTAATCTAATTCAACAATAATAATAATAATTGTATACCTTTGGCAGAATAAAAATAAAAAAGAAGAAAAAAAAGAGAAAATAATAATCTGAGTTTAGGAAGTAAAATTGGCTAAGGGAGTGAAAGGACACTTGATGCATATTGGCTACACTTTATGCACTTTCATGCCCTACGACTAGAGTTATTTTGTTGCTCTTGATTTTTCTACATTCTTGGCATTACTGCACTAAGATTACTGAGGATAGATTTATGCCAAAATCTGCTTGCCTGCATCTGCTGGCATGCTGACCGAAACTTTGCCGATGTATTATTTTCACATTTTTCTAGCTTCTCTATTTTCCTTTGCATTACTTGAGGACAAGCAATGAGCTAAAGTATGAGGGAGTGTTGACGCTCCAAAAGTACTGATTTATATACCAATTTCACATGCTTTTACTTGTCTCTTAAGTACATTTAGTTGAATTTTGCTTTAGGAATCATGCATTTTCATTAAGAGTTAGGATCTTGTGTTATGCAAGTTCGAAAGGTTGTTTTTGACACCTTTTTGCAGGATGGCATAGCAAGAGGCACAATTTCTGGCAGGACAAAGCAGCTGGCAGAGCATGAGCAAGAGACGACACCAAGGAGTATGCCGAGTTGATGTTGGCGCAGAAGGACCTTTAATGCCAAGCACCAGGCTGCAGAGAAGAACATTGGATGCCAGGTCAAGGACATGTTGACTCCGGAAAAGTAAGACCAGATCAGGTAGTAAAAAAATAGGGATCAGATCAATCTCCGAAAAGATAGGGGACGAGTAGTGCCAAGCACGGATGGTAGTACTATGCCAAGCTGTAATGCCGGAGGAGTATTGGCACAATGATGTCAGCCCTAACCTGATCAGCCTTAGGATTCAAACACCAGATAAGATGATCACCTACCTTATCCCCGCACATTCAAAATTTAAATTTAAGATATTTATAGGCTATCCATAGAGTCCTATTTAATCTCGGTCAAAGAAGAACAAGAGGAGAGACGACGGTGGAGAATCAAGGAGAGTGATTGGAGATAAGGAAAAACAGTCGAGAGCCTGGCTGTAAAGAGGTGTATCGACAGACCCTCTTCTAGCCCATCCTCTTTGTTGTTATTTTTCTTAGTTTTAATGATGATTGCTGTTGAAAACGATTATGGTTTTTTTTGGTCGATACCGACACCATGAACTGATTTAATAGTTGGTGAGGGGTGTTTGCGTTTGAACGCTATTTTTAATGTTTAGCTTTTAATAAATCAACATTGCCTTGGCACTGTTTCCCTATCTGGCATGTTCTTCATTTTTAATTGTGTTTCCACGCAACTGCGGGCACTATCTCTTTAAATATTATGCCAAGCGACGACTGGCATAGTTGGCTTATTGCAACTCAATATCATAACTGACGTGGGTGGCAACGATTGATTGTTAGATACAAAGGAGAGATGCTTCGAAAGAAGATGTTCAAGTAGATGAACTTACGTCGGGAGTGAAATCTACTCTTTGGAGAAAAGATCGAAATTTAATCGAATTGATTTATGTAAAAACATCCACTCTAGACATATAAGGGTTTTTCCGTAATTGATTTAGGGTAATACCATCGAGAGAGGTATTGCTACCGTTGAATCTGCTCAGCAACTAATGCCAAGACATGATTTATTAAAGGCTGGCATAACATAAATAACGTGAAAACCAGAAACATCTTGCCAACGCTCATCTTTTTCTAAGTCCTTTTCCTTGTTAACGTTTTAAACTTTCCTTTTCATTTCTTTTCAATTTTCAAAATCACTTTCAATCAAAACAATCTTTTCACAAAGCAAGTACTTGGCTAAGAAATTAAACCCTTGAGCGCAATCCCTGTGGGATCGATAACTCAGCTTAACTGCTATATTACTTGCAAACCGTGTATTCTTGCACACAATAGGCTTTACTTGGCACTGTTATCATACATTTTCAATATAGTTTACGCCCTATTACCGGCATTTATTTATCCACGCCGAGAGTCTACATTATGCTAATAGTCGGATCCAATTGGCTTGAATGACGTCATCGTTGACATCAAATCCCACTACTTATAAATAATGAGAGAGAAAAATTTAGAGGGAATTAATGATATAATAATTAGATACCATAAATAATAATAAATTAGTTAAGAGAGAGAATACCCTCGAGAAACCAAACGGTCGCCAGAAACTGAGCCGCACCGCCGTTGAACGCCTTCGGAATATCACCAGAGTCGCACTTTGGCCGTTGAAAGGTATATTTCCTCCTCATCTTTTAATTTTCCTTCAAAATAAATACAAAACATGTTAATTCGAGATCCAGATAGCCAAAATAATGATGAAAATGAGACTAAAAAATTAGTTTAGCGGTCGGAGTTGGAGAGAGCATCGTTAGAGTGATTTTAATGGTTGATGGAGTTGAAAATGAGCACTGAGATGAGTAGATTATGTTTTAGACTAGGGAAGAAGGGCGGTTTTGTCAAACCGGGTCTAGATTAGGGGATTTAGGTTCAAAATCAGAAAAAATAGATTATTTTTAGGATTCGGGTTTTGGCGAGCGAGGGCCGGAAATCGCTTGCAGCAACCAACGCAGACTTGCACGGTAGTTGGAGTTGGGATGGTGGTTGATAAACACCTTTGGTGATTGGAGCTAGATTTTTTTTGGATCAGCCGATGGAATTCGTTTGAATTTGCGAAGAACATGAATGAAAAAGTGGGTTTTGATCTGAAAAAAGGGATTTTTTGGGCATTTTGTTGTTTGTGTTTAAAGAATAAGAGAGGGTGAGAGGGAAGAGAGAGAGTGTGAAGATGGCAAATGACCGAGTGAACTTAGTGTAGGGGATTTTATAGGTTAGTAAAAACAGTGTCATTTTGAGAGTCGGGTTGGGGAGATCCGCATGTAGGGTTTGGGTCGGGTCTTAGGATCCACGCCCTTCTTTTGTCTTTTCATGATTCGGGCTTTTGCTTTGCTTTTCATTCAATTTAGCCAACAAACCCTTGTAATTTGGCTCTCCTAATTTGAATTTAGTTCGATTTCGTGCCTTCCAGCTTTGTTTTAAGTTTTAAATCTTTTTAATTTAGTCCTTTGTAGATTAAATTATTTAAATACAATTGTTTAATTTATAGATGTATGTTTGCATGTTTTTAAATTGGGCATATAATATATATTTTAGGTGAATTTAATTACTAATTGAATTAATTAGAGCCTTTAGTCTAGGTTCCTTAATTAATTGAACAATTTAAATAGGAAGACAATTGTAGAAAATAAATGAGTACTAAATGAAAATTTTAATATTCTGATTTAATTAGTGTCTCAATGTAATAAGATGTTAATCAAGGGAATATTTAGTATTTCATTTAAACTTAGAATATGCAATCACATATAGTTAGTTTAAATTAAAATGAAATTAAGATAGGAAACAAGTAGTTAGTAACACCAAATAATTAGGAATATTACTAATTTAGGGCCCAATATGGATAGTGCCCAATTATTTGGGTGTTATCTCATAAACCCTAAATTTGATAATATTCATAGTTTCTTTAATTAATTAAATCAATGGAGCCCAAATTAGGATTTAACTTACAATGACAAGAAATAATTGGACCTGCATTGAACCTTTTATGTTGAGATACATTTTGAATATGAATTGAAGTGTCCTAAAGTAATTGGATGTTTCAAAACTTCTATCCGTTTAAAATGTTTTTTTTCTTACAAAAGGATATCTCCATTCAAAATGAAGTTCAAATAACAATTAAAGATTTAATTAAAATCCGATTATTGCTCAAAATGCAAAAAATGTCACGTGAAATTAATAAGGTACCGATAACGGGCGTTTGTAGGGGTGCTAATCCTTCCCTACACGTAATCGATTCCCGAACCCAAATTTTTAAGCAAAGAATTTTTGGTCTATTTTTTATGGTGTTCAGTCTACCAAAGTGATCGGTGGCGACTCCAAATTAATTTTTAAGAATAAATAAAGAGAAACTTGATTTAAGATGGAATATCCCAATTTTCAAGATTAAATGAATAAAAATGAATAAAACCCCTAATTTCTAAAAATAATTAATCATCAGGTTATTTTTACACTCTGTTTTAAAAATGGTCGCGATAACGACCAATCAAATGGTATAAACTAAATAAATTAAAACGTAAAAAGTAGATGGGACATGTGTCATCATTTGGTTGGTTGGTTAATTTTAATTTAATTTAATTAAAATTAGGACCAAATTGATATAATACATAAATAACAAGGACTAAATGTGTAATTTTACAAATTTTTGTTAACTGCCACATCACCCATCTGTTATTTTTTTAACGGCGGTGGTCAAAATAGGTCAATTTAATAAGTTTGATTGATAAGTTCGATAGTTCAGTTGTCAAAATAGGTACGCCCTAATAGTTCGGTGGTCACCGGTGCAGGTTACCCTAAATAATATTCGTGTATTAAAAAGATGGATAAAAGATAGTTATTACTAAATCAAGGTGTTTGATTGTGGAATTTGTGATAAAGTTAAAAGATAAGTGTTTTATATGAATGAACACTATTACCCTTAAAATTCTAGCTTCATATTTCCCCTTATTTTGACTTTGATTATTATATTATTTTTATGGTTTCCGATTTAAGGTTTAAGGTCTAGGCTTCAATGTATAAGGTTTAGGGGTCATGGTTCAATGTTTAGGGTTTGTAGTACATGTTTTGGGTTTGTGTTTGGGGTTTTTGGTTTTATGGCTCATAATTTAAGGTTTTAGGGTTTGTTGTTTAGGGTTTAGTGTTTATAGGTTGTGGTTAGGGTTTAGGGTTCTTGGTTTGGAGTTTAGGGTTCAAGTTTTTTAGTTCATTGTTTACAGTTTGTGGTTTAATGTTTGAGGTTTAAAGTTTTTGTGTTAGGGTTTATGGTCTAGGGTTTATGTTTGGAGTTTAAGTTTTGGGGTTTGATGGTTTATTTTTAGGGTTTAGAGTTTGTAGCTTGATAACTGGGGTTTATAGTTTAGGGATATGGTTTGGAGTTTAGGGTTTGAAGTTTATGGTTTAGAGTTAAATGTTTGAGGTTTAAAGTTTTTGGTTTATGGTGTATTTTATTTTAGGGTTTAGAGTTTGTGGTTTGATGTGTGGGGTTTATAGTTGAGTGCTGGGATCATTTTAGGGTTTAAGATTAGCATATTTACAATGATGTAAATACGTGGAAAATAGTATGAGGGCATAAGTGACAAAACTTGTGTATAACCGGCGTGTTAAATAAACACCACCTCCACCCCCGTGATAAACATCACCCAACTTGCATATAAAATAATACACCGTATTAAATTTCACATCTACCAAACACAATATAAAAGTAAGTTTTGTAATAGAGACATATTAAATAGTACAACATGCTAGTTACAACCCAAACAAACGAGGCTTTAGTGCAATTGAAAAATAAGCAAATGTTAAGGATTTTTTTACTATTATGTATTTTTCACTCTTGATTTATAATTTCATATAGTCTTTAAATAAAACAACTAAAATTCATTACTTAATGATCAGACACAGGATTAGTAGATGGTATATACAAATCATTTACCACACTATTTGTGATCCTTCATCGAATAAAATTTTATAAACATATATTTCATATAATATTTTTCACCCACATTGTAAGTGCAATAAAATTTAGTATTTTACTTTTTTATCAAAAAATAATAATTTTATTATACACAAAATCATAATGTGAATATTATCGCGTGCATCACGATAATATGATAACAAGAACTCCAAAAAAAACGCAAAGGCACAACCCCACATCAATTCTCGAAACATTACCAACACCCATGCATAACTTATATGTAACCCACTAAACCCGACACGAAAGAATTTGATCGAATATAGGAAGTTAAGTTTGAAACTTGTCCCTCAAGTAAAGCTATCAACTGCAAAAATATCATATCCACAATAAATAATAATAATATCCATAACACGTACTTATTGTATCATCCTGAAAATATTAGATATCCATATATATATATATATATGCATGATAAAACGTAATATCCCAAATAAGATGTTCGAAATCTGAAATTAAGTACAATCTGATAAAACATATAAAATCCATAAATCTGAGTAATCATACTAATAATAGTAAATATTGTTGGAAAACGAGGTCCTCCAAGTACCGTAGCCTAGACCTGAGTATCTGAAATAGAAACTAGGGGGAGTCAGCGAAAACGCTCATTGTGTCTCTACAATACAAACAGAACTAATAGAATCATCATATCAACAGAGTCAGCCATGCATTATGAGAATACTATTTTCCATCAAGAATCAATTCAATCACATAAACATGTATGAATGAATATGCACCACAGTATGACATGCACCCAACTACATCACCATCCGAATAGTAAGGTTCCCCAGAACCACTCTCTACCTCGTCACCATCCGAAGTTGAATTCAGTCCGTAGAGTGAAACCACTAATACAAATCAGACTTCAACCCGAAGGATGAAGCTACTAAACTTCCCCGTACAGAATCCCAACCATAATGAGATGACAAAAAATCCGAGTTCTGAATCTAAATGCATTGTTTATCAACAGAAATGCATAATCATATAATCTGATATACAATAATCTGATTCTGATAATATATATATATATATATATATATATATATATATATATATATATATATATATATATATATATATTGGATGATGTAACAACATACTGGACAAGTCAAATATCACAGATCATCAGAATGTTATTACCATACAACATCAAAACACATCATATTTACAATTCAATCCATTAACACATATGCATACAAAGCACTACAAATAGATAACAGAGAAGAGAACACACCTCATGTAGCTAACACTCAATGTCGACAGTGACATCTCCCACGCTCAGCTCTATCTCTAGGTCAGTCAGAGTCAGCTCCTATAATAATTAAATATACCATCAAAGATACTACTACTATGCCAAGACACTGATAATATAAATATTGAATATATTATTAATTAAACTCACGAGCGGATCCTGATGTCTGAGCAACAGGAGGTCGTCCAGGTGGAGGAGGAGGAAGGATCTCAGTATCCGATTCAACGTCGTCTGCAAATAAGAATAATTCCAATTAATTTCCCGATATTTAAATCTTTAAATACTAAGTATAATCGAATAAAAGTGGTCAAAACGATCTTTCGGGTTCGAATTTGGGAAATCGGGCAGCAAAATTGGAATCAGGACATCGAAAAACATGACATAGGTCTTTTCTGAAATAGTCAACAGTCAACGGGTCAACTGTCAACGGGTCACGTCAACGCTGACTTCATCATACACGTCAGCCGGTTCAGTTCTGGAGAAGGGTCTGGTTCGTCTGACTCAATCAGCTCAGTTTGGTCTAGCTATATGGACCGGTTCGGTCCGGTTCAGTCTCATTTTCCTCTTTTTTCAATCGAATTGAAAATTACGGTTAACCCCTAATCAGGATGGCGTCGGAAACGTACGCCGGTGACCCTCAAACACGAAATTCCGGACAAAATCAACCCATTTCAAAACAAGCCAAACACAACCCATGCCATTTCGTACTCACCCAACTCAGAAGCACGGATAAACGGCAGAAATCGGCAACGCTGACAGAGAAAAATGAACGGTCTTCGAACTGTTTCTGAACAACGGTGACCAGGAAAAAGAAATGGTGGCTAGGGTTTTGGTTGCTCGAGTTCAGGGAGTCTGAGGATGGCTTCGAAAGAGACGCGGTTTGGGTATTAGGTTCGTACGAGAAAACAAGAGGGAGGGGAAAGGGAGTGCGGTGCAACGAAACAAGAAAATCTGAAATGGGTGTCAAAATGAATGCAAATACCCTGACAAAAGGGTAAATAACAATGCGTGCCATCGAACTTTCTAGGGTTTATGAAACGACACTTAAGTTTTCCAACCTTTGCAATTTTGTCACTGAAATTCCTAAAATTCCCAATTTAATCACTGGATTTTAATTAGGTTTTCAAATTAAAATTCACAATTATTAGGTTTTTAATTTAGGGACTTCAATTAAGTTAGGGTTTCAAATTATGGCAAAATTGGGGTGTTACAACTCTGCCCCCGTTAAAAAGAAATTTCGGCCTCGAAATTTACCATGAGCAAAAATGTGTGGATACTGAGCTTGGATGACAGTCTTGGGCTCCTTCTGAGAACCTTTTTATCCTAAGCAAGAATCTCAATAGGCTCCTCCTCAAAACGCAAATCAGGACGAACCTCAACATCCTGAACAAGCATAATATGTGACGGATCATGATGATAACTTCTCAACACTGAAAAATGAAAGACATCGTGAATACGCTAAAGCTCTGGTGGTAGCTATAGCTGATAGGCAACTGGTCAACTCGACGAATAATCCGATAAGGGCCAATGTAACAAGGACTCGGCTTGCCTTTCCGACCAAACCAAAGTACCTTCCTCCAAGGAGATACTTTCAAGAAAACCTCATCACCCACCTCAAACTCAAGATCGCGATGTCTCAAATCGACATAAGACTTATGTCTATCAAAAGCAGCCTTAAGTGTTGCGTGTCAAAAGTCCTATCGCAAATAGTACAAGTGTTCACAACACAAGTAGTAAAGTGATACTTGGAGTATTGGATATCGTCTCCACATGGACAGGAAATAGCTTTATCCTAGAGTTGTTGCACGAGAGAGAGAAAGAGTTTAAATTGTTTGGAAAGTAATCTTGAGAAACAAGTAAAGTAAGAGATAAAAGAATCATGTTTAAGAATTAGACAGGTATTGATTTGCTCGGTAGTGCAGGTGTTGCACTGTAAGAGAACTTCTATTCTGTCGTCGTCCATGTCGCGGCAGCACCTGTCGCGACAGAAGTCTGTTGATGTCGCGACAGCGATCACACAACTCTGCACTTCAAGTTTGGCAAGAATCCCTGCTATGACTTGTCCTATCCCTAGGCCCAAGTTCTGTTGATGGACACTTCTTAGATGATACCTCCCGGCATGAATCGAAGGGTGAACACCAAT
Source organism: Hibiscus tridactylites (assembly GCA_958450335.1). Lineage (NCBI taxonomy): Eukaryota > Viridiplantae > Streptophyta > Magnoliopsida > Malvales > Malvaceae > Hibiscus > Hibiscus tridactylites. The sequence goes on from OY288281.1 coordinate 47,389,789, forward strand.
GTTGTTGAATTCTTCCTTAGCCACTTAACCTCGTACTTATCCCTAAGCCAAAATGGTTTAACCATAAACTGGAAAACACATATTTATTTTGTTCGTATGCTTGACTCTCCCGATATCAAACAAATATATAACCTCACAATGCTCTCTCGATAGTCTTGCGAGATGTGAAAACAAGAATAAGTAAACTTGAAGTTTTTATTGCTTGAACAGAAAATTCCTAAACAATACAATCCTTGCAACTACTTTTAAGAATCAACCCTTAGCCCTGGGGGGAGTTTAGATCATGATGAAGAGGGGAAAACGACAAGGGTTTTGGGGAAGACGACTATGTATTAGATATCCTCACATAGGTCGAATTACATGCCTTTATATAGGCCTTGAGTCCAAGTTTTCTAATATGACAAGAATACAAGTTTAAACTAAAGTACAACTCTATTGGAGATTAAATCTTCTGAGTATATGCCTTTAATTCGTCCTCTTTTCTTGCCTTGAGTTTCTTCCTTGGACTTTGGGCTTGGCCTTCATTCTTCCTCTAGGCTCAGAAAAATATAGGAGTGATCCATGACAGACCGACTTTAAATCCTCTATATGTCGAGCTCCACTTCACTATTCCACCTCACTAATGTTGTCGTCATGGCTACCATGGTAGTGGCCACGACAGCGTTTTGCTCCTTGACTCCAGTTCTGTGCTCCAGCTCTGTTCTTTTGCTGCCCCAAGTCTGCCACAGCAGATACCTGCAAAAGTGACCAAAATCAGTAGCAAATGTGCCATTGTAACACCCAGGTCTAGGGGTCAGGTGAAAATAATATTTTAATATTATTTTGGGTTCGGTTTTAAAATTTAAAATAGTGTTCAAAGTCTTGGTTTCAAATTAATTAGTGGTGTTGATCATACTTTAAAGTTAAACCCCAAATAGCCATGGATTATATGCTCTTGTGAATATCTCATTTCATTAAGGGCAAAATGGTCTTTGGGCCTTTAAATTAAAACAAAACAAAACACCCAATTTTTACTATTCATTGTCTTCTTCAAAAACCAAACTAACGACATAGAAGAGCTCTCTCCACCCAAACACTATTCCATCTCATTTCTCCTCCGTTTCAACTCGTTTTCGAAAGGTAACACCATTTTTGACTTCTCCTCAACCTCCTCTCTTCAAAAGTACAATTAGTTCTTATTTTTGTTAAAGTTTTGGAATTGGAGATTTCAAAAGTTTTGATTAAAAATGATTCCTTTATGTTGCTAAACCTAATATTTTGATTCAATGTTGTTAATTATGAGGTCTAGGAGTTAAATGGTACCACATATGTGAATTTTTCTTGGTTTTGAACAAATTCCCGAAATTGGGTTTAAAGGGGGTTTTTGAAGGGTTTTGGGTGAGTTATGGGGGTTGTTTTAGGTTGGAATTGATGGGCTATTGTTAGTGCTATGGTTAGGGGTTGATTTGGGATCATTTGTGGGTGTAAAAGGTGTTGGAAACATAGGTTTTGGATGAGGTTTTAGGGCTTCCCGAGTTTGGTTAAATGTGGGGTTTGTTCATGGCTTGAAACATTGTGATTTGTGTTCGAATTGTGTTCCGGGTTAGTACTTTGATGTTTGGGATGATTTGAAGTTGTTTGAATTGTATTGAGGTTGTTTAGAAGCGAGAACTTGGGTCGGTGAAGCATCGGGAGGAAATCCGGAAGCTTGAAGGTGGTTGCTTGCTTGGCTTTGAGCTTGGAAGTTTAGGTGAGTGGTTAGTGTTTTAAAGTGGTTTTAAATGGTTGGTTCGAGCATATGGACTAGGTCGGGATTGGTAGACCCACCTAGAGTTAGGATTGGGGTGGTAGCCTAATCCTAAACTTAAACTAGAGCCACTAGTTGAACTTGTATTTGATGTATGTGCCTCGTAATATTTGTGATGTGATGAATTATGTATAATTTGTTATACATGTGAGATGAGGCATGACTTGTGGTGCACTTTGAAATGCATGTGATTGGTTCATGATTGTGATCATGGTGAGTACGTGCTAAGCACATAATTGGTAGTAATGAATAATGTGGATTAAGTTAAATGTTGGCACTAGTATGCTTGAGTACAAATGATCGATCATTAGGATGTTAGTGTGTACACATGAGTCAAATTCGCGCGTGGCCTTGGTGGCATTGAGTCACCAAGGAGGAGTACGGGTTCGCCCAGAAATTGTTATATATATATATATATATATATATATATATATATATATATCCATGATGAGTGGAATCCCATCGACGGGGCGTGAGGATGAGTGGAATCCCCTCCGGGAGACCGGTGATGAGTGTAATCCCACCGTGAGGTAAAGTGGTTGTTGGATGTGAGTTCCAACGTGTTTATCCGCGTATTCGGGTCATAGCTAGGTGCCAATATTGATTGATATGTGTATCAATGTGTTGTGGAATGTGATCTCTATTTGGATGTTTATATGTGATTACATATGTTGTGAAATTGAGCTTGTTGAGCATGGCATATAATTGGATATTGTTCATGCATCTTTAACTTTTGGCTCTTAAGGATCTTTGGTAATCATGCATTTACCTTGGTTGAGATCGTGCTTGGACCCTGCATTGTCGAGGTTTGTTTTTAAAGAGCTTACCCTCACTAAGCTTTATTGCTTACGCTCTCTCTTTGTTCGACAATGCAGATCCTTAGTTCGTGGGTTGCTAAGTGCAAGAAGGGGGCCTCCAAGTGTGCTTCGTGGTGCTTGTTTAGCTACCAAGTATGAACATTTTAATTATGATGTAATGGTTAAGCAATGAGACATGTAACCGTGTTATGATGCTTTTGGATTATGTTGATGTTGTTGTTGCTAGGAGCATGGTAGACTCCTTTCATATGCTTTGTTGGTTTGGATTTAGATGTCATGTTGCTTGTAAACCATATTGGCCTTTACCTATCTCATTTTGCCTAAGTGTTGGCCATGTTGAAGCTTAATGCCTTTAATGCTAAGTATGTATGTATGGCTTTGTGATGTTGTTGCCTTTAGTGTTTAGCTTTGTTGTATTAATGATTCAAGCATGCTTGTTATGTTGGTTTGCCTTAGGATTGATGTTAGTGTGATGTTGGAAGTTTTAGAGGGGTTTAGGGACATCCTTGTGCCATAAACCAGCTAAAACCAGCCTTCAGACAGAGGGCATTTCGAAACGGGCTACCCTGTTTTGATACGGTCCCTTTGTTTTTGGTCGGGCGTTGCGAAACGTGTAGGGGCCGTTTCGATACATTTTCGCTACTGGAATTCTGAGAAAATAATGAGATGAAAGTGTTTCGAAACAGGTCTATGGGGTTTCGAAACGGTCAAAATCTCGTTGACCACGAGAAGTTGACCGTTGAGGGTGTTTCGGAACGGTTGACCTTCGTTCCGATACAGCCTCTTCGTGTAGGCTTAGAATCGTTGACCAGGTCAAGGCGTTTCGATACACCTTGAGGGTGTTTTGAAACGGCCTGCTTAATCATTTAAAAATGGACTGTTTTGTATAGGTTGTTCGAGTTATTGTTTTATGAATGTTTGTCTTTCCGCTGTTATGATCACACATGATTCGAATGAGCCTTTAGAAAAGAGTAAATTAAAAAGAAATTTTCTGGGTCGTTAATCGAGGGGGAACCTTAACGGGTTTCGCTTCGGTTTTCCCCGTGTGGCCCACTCAGACCGGTCAAGCGTCTGGACCGGGACGAGGGGGTTACACTTGTTGGTATCAGAGCCTAAGGTTACCGAGACCTTGGGCAGGTAAGTGAGGTAAGTTCAAGTTTTGTATTGATATGCACGATGTTTGCTTGCCTTGTAAGTATGATTACTTGTGTGACAAGTATGTTGATTATTTTGTTTAAAAGCATGTTGTTTGGGAGTCTCATTGCTACTATTACATCGGAAAAAAAATTTTAAGTGAGGGAAACGTACTTGAGCACTTGGAAGCCTTGCCTTGCTAACCCAATCTTGTATATTTTGTTTGTTGTGGTTGTAGTTATCGTTTGTGAGCGATGTCTAGGCGAGAGGTAGGCCGAGGGTGGTTCGTCAGGAACCACGGGTTGCGGCTCCTGTTAATGAGCCGGTGGTTGGAGTTGAGGCTCAAGTGTTGGAGCCTGCTGCTGGAGTTGGAGTTCCTCCACCACCTCCACCACCACCATCTCCCCCGCCTGGAGTTGGAGGCGAGGATGGAGCTGAAGAAGAGGGACCTCAAGGTGGCCAAGGTCCGGTAGGAATTGATATGACTCTGCTAGTGCAAGCGATAACGGGAGCATTTCAGGCCGCAGTTGCGGGAGCTCAGGCTGCAGCTCAGCCTAGGTGTGATGATGCTAGTCTACCTTTGGAGAGGCTTCGTATCTTGGGGCCCGAAGAGTTTAGAGGATCTACTCCGGAGAGGTTGAAGTTATGGTTGGAGAAGACAGTTCTTTTCTTGGCTCAGATGGGTTGTGTGGGCGCACGTGGACTGGGTTGTGTGATTTCCTTGCTTCAGGGTGATGCCTACACCTGGTGGGTCACCATTACTACTGGAGTTCCAGAGGCAGAGATTGATTGGGATTTCTTTGAGTCTGCATTCAGAAAGAGGTACTTGGGACCGAGGTATCTAGATGAGAAGAAGCGGGAGTTCATGGCTCTTGTTCAGGGAGATGCTACCGTGACTGACTACAAGATCCATTTTATTCGTCTGAGTCAGTATGCTTCAGAGTTGGTGCCTACTGAGAGGGCCCGATGTGATCATTTCAGATATGGGCTTTATGAGGAAGTTAAGAGGTACACCTTAGCTTCTGATCATTCTAACTTTGATGTCTTGGTTGCTAGAGCCAAGGACATTGAGCATAGCTTGGGGCTGACCAAGCGTTCTGGAGGATCTAGTTCTGGTAAGAGGCACAACAATTTTGATAGTAGAGATGCCAAGAGGCATAGAGGTGGCGGACATCAGTTTGACCCTAGACGTGGTGGTGGCCATCATGGTAGGGGCCATCAGGGCCATAGAGGAGGAGGGCGTTTGCCCGAGTGCACCCGTTGTGGGAGACAGCACACTGGTGAGTGTTGGGGTAACTTCCATGCTTGTGGGAACTGTGGTTCGAGGGACAACTTTAGGAGGGATTGTCCACATCAGGCGGCACAAGCACCGAACATTGCTCAAGCTCCTGCGAGGGCGAATGATTTTCAGAGAGGCCGTGGGCGCGGTCGTGGCTACTTCCAGCCTAGGGCTGATGCACCTAGGGTAGATGCTCAGAGGAACCTTGCTCATGTTGTGGCAGTGAAGACAGAGGCATGAGGACCAGCGAGAGTCTATGCTCAGAGAGAGGCCGGGAACGACACTGATCTGATAGCAGATAATTTTGACTTACAGTTTATGTCTTTGCTTTCTTTGGTTGATTCAGGTTCTACACATTCCTACATTTTGAGTGAGCATGCACGGAAGTTAGATATACCTGTTGAGATTTTAGATGTAGGTATACATGTGACTAGTTCTTTTGGTGAGACAGTTGTGGTTAGACGTATGTATAGGAGATGTCCACTGAAGATTCAGGGTCATGTGTTCCCTGTTGATGTGATGGAACTTCCTTTCTATGGCTTTGATGTTATTTTGGGTATGGACTGGTTAGTTGAGCACCGAGCTATTGTGGATTTCGAGACGAAGAGGATTTCCTTGAAACTTTCCGATGACTATGAGGTAGTAGTAGTAGGCGAGAACATTAAGTTCTTGTCTAATGTTGTGTCAGCTTTAGAGGCTCATAGGTTGATGGATTCTGGATGTGGGGCTTACTTAGCTTATGTTATGAATCCGAATATGAGTGAAGCTAGACCGAAAGATATCAGAACAGTTTGTGACTTTCCGGATGTGTTTCCTGAAGAGTTGTCGGGTTTGCCTCCTGACAGAGATGTTGAGTTTGTGATTGAGACTGTTTCAGGGTCTAACCCAGTTTCGATAGCTCCGTATCGTATGGCTCCTAAAGAGTTGAAAGAATTGAAGAGTCAGTTGCAAGAATTATTAGACCGCGGTTTCATTAGGCCTAGTAGTTCTCCTTGGGGTGCTCCTGTGTTGTTTGTGAAAAAGAAAGATGGTAGTATGCGCATGTGTATTGACTATAGACAGTTGAATCAGTTGACTGTGAAGAACAAGTATCTGTTGCCTCACATAGATGATTTGTTTGATCAGTTGAGAGGTGCTTCAGTGTTCTCGAAGATAGATTTGAGATCCGAGTACTACCAGTTGAAAGTGAAAGAGTGTGATGTTCCGAAGACAGCTTTTAGGACTAGATATGGTCACTATGAGTTCCTTGTGCTGCCGTTTGGGCTCACGAATGCACCTGTAACATTCATGGATATGATGAACAGAATTTTTAGAGACTATCTAGACTGTTTCGTAGTAGTTTTTATTGATGACATACTTGTGTACTCGAAGACCGAAGAAGAGCATGATGAGCATTTGAGATTTGTTTTGCAGAGATTGTTGAGCAATCAGTTGTATGCAAAGCTTAGTAAATGTGAGTTCTGGATTCGAGAGGTTGTATTTCTTGGCCATGTTGTTTCGGCCGAAGGTATCCGTGTTGATCCGTCAAAGATTGAGGCTATTGTTGAGTGGAAACAACCTAAGTCTGTGACCGAGATTAGGAGTTTCCTAGGATTAGCCGGTTACTATAGGAGGTTTGTTGATGGTTTCTCTAGAGTAGCTGCTCCTTTGACTAAATTGTTGGAAAAAGGAGTTAAGTTTGAATGGTCAGATGCAAGACAAAATGCCTTTGAGAAATTGAAAGAAGCTTTGACAAATGCCTCAGTGTTCGTGCAACCTATTTCAGGTAAAGAATTTGTGATCTATAGTGATGCTTCCTACGTAAGTTTAGGATGTGTTTTGATGCAAGAAAGAAGAGTTGTTGCTTACGCTTCTAGACAGTTCAAGGTTCATGAGAAGAACTATCCTACTCATGATATAGAGTTAGCTGTGGTTGTGTTTGCATTGAAGATTTGGCGTCATTACTTGTATGGTGAGAAGTGTATAGTTTACACCGATCACAAGAGCTTGAAGTACTTGATGACACAGAAAGAGTTGAACTTGAGACAAAGAAGATGGCTAGAGTTGCTAAAAGATTATGATTTGACCATTGAGTACCATCCGGGTAAGGCAAATGTGGTAGCCGATGCTTTGAGTAGAAAAGTGGTAGTTGAGTTGAGAGCTATGTTTGCTAGATTGAGTGTGTCCGATGATGGTGGTTTGATCACCGAGTTACTAGTGAAGCCTTCTTTGATTCAGTTGATTAGAGAGAAGCAGTTGCAAGATGTGACTTTAGTTCCTCATGTTCAGGACATAGCCGAAGGAAGACCGGCCGAGTATAGTTTCAGTGGTGAGAACTTGTTGTGCTTTAGAGATAGAATTGTTGTACCAGAAGATGTTGAGTTGAGACGTCAGATTCTGAGTGAAGCACATTCGAGTCCCTTTTCTATGCATCCGGGTAGTACCAAAATGTACAGTGACTTGAAGAATGATTATTTCTGGGTTGGATTGAAGAAAGATGTAGCCGAGTATGTGAGCCGTTGTATGGTTTTTCAGAGAGTGAAGGCAGAACATCAGGTTCCTTCAGGTTTGTTATAGCCTTTGAAGATTCCGGAATGGAAATGGGAGAGGATCACCATGGACTTTGTGTCGGGGTTACCGTTGTCTCCTTCGAGGAAGAATTCTGATTGGGTGATTGTTGATAGGTTCACTAAGTGTGCTCACTTCTTAGCAGTGAACACTGAGGATTCTTTAGACAAGTTTGAAAACTTGTACATCCGTGAGATTGTGAGACTTCATGGAGTCCCGAAGTCTATTGTTTCAGACAGAGATCCTAGATTTACTTTGAGGTTCTGGGGTTGCTTGCATAGTGCTCTAGGTAGCCGTTTGCATTTCAGCACGTCTTATCATCCGCAGTCCGATGGGCAGTCAGAGCGAGTGATACAGATTCTAGAGGATATGCTTCGTTGTTGTGTGATTGACTTCCAGGGTTATTGGGAGAAGCACCTACCTTTAGTTGAGTTTGCTTACAATAACAGTTATCAGTCTAGTATTCAGATGGCTCCCTATGAGGCTTTGTATGGTAGACGATGTAGAACTCCGATTTGTTGGGTTGAAACAGGTCAGAGACTGTTACCTATGTCAGATTTGCTTAAGGGGACTACTAACAAGGTGAAGTTGATTTGTGATCGTTTGAAAGAAGATTCTGATCGTCAGAAGTCTTATGCGGAATTTTTAGAGGAAAGAGATTGAGTTCTTCGTGGGTGAGAAAGTGTTTCTGAAAGTATCACCGTGGAAGAAGGTAATGAGATTTGGCCGGAAGGGCAAGTTGAGTCCGAGGTTCATTGGTCCGTATGAGATAGTTGAGCGGATTGGGCCTGTAGCTTACCGTTTGAGGTTACCTTCTGAGTTAGAGAAGATCCATGACGTCTTTCATGTGTCGATGCTTAAGAGATATAGATTGGATCCTTCTCATGTTATGCCCGTTGAGGAGATAGAGTTGAATCCGGATTTGTCTTATAATGAAGAGCCTGTTGAGATACTTGCTTCTGATAGCAAGGTGTTGCGTGGTAAGACCATAGAGTTGGTCAAGGTGTTGTGGAGACATAGAGGTGTGGAAGAGGCCACGTGGGAGAGGAAAGCTGATATGGTTGAGCAGTTCCCGTATTTGTTTCCGTTAGGTAATTTCGGGGACGAAATTCCTTAAGTGGGGGAGAGTTGTAACACCCGGGTCTAGGGGTCGGGTGAAAATAATATTTTAATATTATTTCGGGTTCGGTTTTAAAATTTAAAATAGTGTTCAAAGTCTTGGTTTCAAATTAATTAGTGGTGTTGATCATACTTTGAAGTTAAACCCCAAATAGCCATGGATTATATGCTCTTGTGAATATCTCATTTCATTAAGGGCAAAATGGTCTTTGGGCCTTTAAAATAAAACAAAACAAAACACCCAATTTTTACTATTCATTGTCTTCTTCAAAAACCAAACTAACGACATAGAAGAGCTCTCTCCACCCAAACACTATTCCATCTCATTTCTCCTCCGTTTCAACTCGTTTACGAAAGGTAACACCATTTTTGACTTCTCCTCAACCTCCTCTCTTCAAAAGTACAATTAGTTCTTATTTTCGTTAAAGTTTTGGAATTTGAGATTTCAAAAGTTTTGATTAAAAATGATGCCTTTATGTTGCTAAACCTAATATTTTGATTCAATGTTGTTAGTTATGAGGTCTAGGAGTTAAATGGTACCACATATGTGGATTTTTCTTAGTTTTGAACAAATTCCCGAAATTGGGTTTAAAGGGGGGTTTTGAAGGGTTTTGGGTAAGTTTTGGGGGTTGTTTTAGGTTGGAATTGATGGGCTATTGTTAGTGCTATGGTTAGGGGTTGATTTGGGATCATTTGTGGGTGTAAAAGGTGTTGGAAATGTTGAGTGTGTAAAAGTTCTATTATTTACACCCTTTTTAACCCATATTTCTGCTGCATTCAAGCATCATTGCATTGCATTTAGGTTAGTTTTCAATAAAACATCACAATTATATAAAAGGCACGGATTCTACTAAAAGATGGTGTATTTTGCAGGTAGCTGCCATGGATGACTTTGAAGGCAGGCGCAGGGCAGATAAGCAGAAGAGCGGAACTGGACAAGCAGCCGAAGAAGATGAACCTGTCATGGACCTATCGTGACAGCATGGTGACAGCAGACTTATGAAGAGGAAAAGTAAAGTGGACCTCGATAGATAGAGAAAAATCTGCTCATCTGTCGTGTGAAAGCCAAATATTTTTCCAAGTCCCGGATCGAAAGATATGTCAAACCAAAGCTCAAGGAGAGGAAATTCCTAGAAACAAGGATGCGGCTGGAAAGTATGAGACTTTAGAGATTTAGTCTTTATTAGAATCTTACTTTTAATTAAAGTTGTAATCCTTGTTACCTTAGATAACTTGAGCCCAAAGCTTATATAAGGGCATAGATTTAACCTAGGGCATAACCGATTACCCCAGAACCAAAAACCAAATCCCTGCCGTCCACCCGTCACCGACATGTTTTAGGATTTTTCAAGTTCTTTTATCTTGGTTTTAATATCTTGCAAGAGCATCGGGAGAGCATTGTGAGGTTATCCATTTACTTAGCATCGGGAGAGTTAAGTATACGAAAGAGATAAGAGCGCGTTCTCTAGTTTATAGTTGAACCATCTCGTGCCTAGGGATAGGGCGAGGTTAAGTGGCTAAAGAAAAATTCATACACATCGGTGTTCATCCTTCGATTCACGCCGGGAGGTATCATCAAAGACGTGATCATCGACAGACTTGTGCCTAGGGATAGGGCAAGGCAGATATGGGATTCTTGCCAAGCTTGAAGTACGGAGTTAGTGTTCGCTGCCGCGACAGCTAACGGACAGCCGCCGCGACAGGTGCTGTCAGCGACGGGCGCGACGACAGAACTGGAAATCTTAAGCAATTCAATGCCTGCACTACTGAGCAATTCAATACCAGCCATTCTCTCTATCTTGATTTCTCAATCCTTTTATTTACGTTTTTACTTTATTATTTTCGTGACAACTCTTAATTACTTCCTTTACTTTCGTGCAGTAAACAAGGTGAAGTCATTAGCCCAATCCCTGTGGAGACGATATCCGATACTTCGTATCACTTTACTACTTGCGTCATGTACACTTGCACTACAATTGCGATAGACTCTTTTACACGCAACAAGTTTTTGGCGCCGTTGCCGGGGATTGGCAACATAACTACATCTTTCTTTTATTGCACTTTTTGCTTTTATTTTTATTTTTGTTTTTCTTTAATTTTTCTCTTGTGCTTTTAACTCTCGCTTTTCACGAGGTTATCTTGTTTATGCGCAGATCCAAAAGAGGTGAAGATCCTGAGTATAAATTAGATCCGGAGATCGAACGTTCCTTCAATCTCAAGAAACAGATTCGCCACCTCTTAGACCGGAACGAATACCTCGAGGAACAGCTAGAGCAGATGGCACGTAACCAGCCTGTTGGTGGCGGTGTACCGCCTGTCGATGACCCGCCCACAGCAGGTGGACGACGGTCATGTCGTGACTACATGCTGAACGATCATGTAGAGCTGGAGACCACGCTGCCGGATATTGATGTTGACAACTTCGAGCTTAAGCCTGTCATGTTTAGTATGATCAACAACGCCGGACAGTTTAGTGGTTCTGTGACAGAAGATGCTAGAGAGCATCTCAAGACGTTCCAGGAGATCTGTGGTTCGTTTAGACTGCCATAGTTAGTCCGGAGATACTGAGGCTTCGGTTATTCCCCCATTCATTGAGGGACAGAGCTAAAACTTGGTGGAATAAACTTACGCCGGGTTCTATTATGACTTGGGCAGATTTAACTCGTGAATTTTTGTCTCGTTTTAATCCTTCACATTTAGCTGAGCGATTACGTAATGAAATTGCTACTTTTCAACAGGAAGATGACGAGCCGATGCATGAAGCCTGGGACAGATTTACAACTCTTCTTCGAAACTGCCCAATGCATGGATTCCCCGTCTGGAATCAGGTAACTAAGTTTTATAATGCTGCTAACTTACAAACTCGCATTCGAATTGATTCTGCAGCGAATGGACTATTATTGGATAAAGATCCGGACGAGGCCCTGCAAGTTTTGAAACATCTGGCTAAGAATGAGGAGCAGTTTCCAACCGCTAGAAGAGGAGGTAAACGGGTACTTGCTGTCAAAGACTATGAGGCCGACAGCACTATGAAATTGCAGGTAGCATTCCTTACTAAAGCCATGAAAAAGTTATTGAATGATGATGAATTACAAGGATTTGATGTCGAGGAAGTTTGTGCTACTTGTGAGGGAAATCATAGTAGGGATGAGTGCCCGATAAATGTTGAAGAAGGAAAATATGTTGGAAATTACAAGCCGAATTATAATTCCAACAACTACAACCCTAATTGGAGGAAAGATCCCAAATTTTCCTGGAGTAATCCCAACAATGTTCTGAATCCGCAAGCGCATCATCAGAATCAAGGGGGTCCTAGACTGTTGACGCGACAGCAACTGCCGCCGCAGAACCTGCCGCAGCACCTGCCTCCGCAGCAGCAACAGCAGCCGCCACCTGCCACGAGTAGTATATTGGAGCAGACTCTGGCCACCTTTATGTCTCAGACTGGTACGTATATGGAGAATATTAATCAGTTTGTCAAGAAGACGGAAACCTTTATGAATAAAACCGAGATGAGAATGACAAATCATGAGGCTACGTTGAAATCTCTAGAGACACAAATGGGTCAGGTGTCGCAACATATTAAACCAAGGCAGAATGGAGGTTTCCCTAGCAACACTGAAAATGCTAGACCGCCCCCACATGAGCAATGCAAGGCGATTACTACTAGGAGTGGGAAAAAGTTACCAGGGCCGGAAAAAGAAGCTAATACAGAAAAGGAACCTGCCTTGGATAAACCGGCCGAGGAAGCTGTCCCGACAGGTGATAAACAGACTGCTGCCGATGAGCCTGTCACGACAGCAGAAGCGACAGAGGAGAAAAAAGATGATTACCGTCCTCAGATTCGCATGCAGTGGGAAGGACGCATTGCTGATTACCGTCCCCCACCACCCTTCCCTCAACGGATACAGCAAGCTAAGCATGAATCTCAACTTAAAAAGATTTATGATATTTTTAAACAGGTTTATATTAATATTCCGTTGTTAGATGCTGTTAGGGAGATGCCCGGTTATGCTAAATTTCTCAAGGATGTTATGTTGAAAAAATCTAAACTTGGGGAATTTGAAACGGTGAGGATGCAAGAAGGTTGCATGAGTATTCTTCATAGGCAGCCGCCCGAGAAAAAGAAGGATACGGGGAGCTTCATCATACCTTGTGTAATCGGCGACAGATTTGTGGGTAAGGCACTTTGTGATCTAGGTGCTAGTGTTAATCTAATGCCAAAATCTGTTTTTCAAAAATTAGGTATTGGGAAGGCGCGGCCCACGACAGTTACCCTACAGCTAGCCGACCGCTCTTACGTTCACCCCGAGGGAAAAATTGAAGATATTTTGGTAAGAGTGGATAAGCTTATTTTTCCTGCTGACTTTCTTATCTTAGATTGTGAGGCAGATGAAAACGCACCAGTCATCCTTGGGCGACCCTTCTTAGCCACGGGAAGATCATTGATTGATGTGGAGAAAGGAGAACTCACCATGCGCGTGAACGATCAAGAAATTAAGTTGAATGTTCTCCAAGCGATGAAACATGCTGATGTGGATGAGGAATGCAAGGCCATCATTGAGGTGACCTTTGATCAACCCTGCATCAGGTCGGGCTGCCGTGATATAAAATTTGGTCACTGCTGCGACAGCCATATACAGGCCTGTCACGACAGCGACGACGACAGAAACGATGACAGCACCGACGACAGCGACCCTTCTGAATCCGATACATCCAATACTGAAGGTCGAGAGGAGGTAGACTGGTTAGACCATCGTCCAGGTAAGTTATTCGAACCCTTGAATTACACTTCGGATAACCATTTAATCCAAAAGCCATCTACTGTTGAACCACCTGTCTTAGAACTTAAGCCCCTGCCAGGGCAGCTTAAATATGCTTATCTTGGTTGTGATGACACACTGCCCGTAATCATCTCTGCTAAGCTGCCGCAGGAACAGGAACGACAGCTGATTGACATGTTAAGGTAGCACAAGAGGGCGATTGGATGGACGATAGCAGACATACAGGGCATTAGTCCGGCAATATGCATGCACAAAATCCTCCTAGAGGAAGATCATAAGCCGACTATTGATGCCCAAAGGCGGTTAAACCTTGCGATGAAGGAGGTAGTGCGTAAAGAGATAATCAAATGGTTAGATGCTGGTATTATGTACGCCATCTCCGACAGCAAATGGGTAAGCCCGGTGCAATGTGTTCCCAAGAAAGGAGGCATGACCGTGATAACCAACGAAAACAATGAGTTAATCCCAACCAGGACTGTGACCGGTTGGAGGGTTTGTATGGACTATCGGAAGCTTAATAAAGCTACCCGAAAATACCACTTTCCTTTACCCTTTATTGATCAAATGCTTGATAGATTAGCGGGTAAACCTTACTATTGTTTTCTTGATGGTTACTCAGGTTATAACCAAATTGCTATTGCACCAGAGGATCAAGAGAAAACAACTTTCACATGCCCATACGGTACATACGCGTTTAGGAGGATGCCGTTTGGACTCTGTAATGCACCTGCCACCTTCCAAAGGTGCATGATGGCTATATTCTCCGACATGGTAGAGGACTTCCTTGAGATTTTCATGGATGATTTTTCCGTCTTTGGAGATGATTTTGAGAGCTGCCTCGGCAACTTACAAAAGGTACTTGAAAGATGTGAAAAAGCTAATCTTGTTTTAAATTGGGAAAAATGCCACTTTATGGTAGATGAGGGGATAGTCCTTGGCCATAAGATTAGCTGCCGTGGGATAGAAGTCGACAGGGCCAAAATAGAGGTAATTGAGAAGCTGCCGCCGCCAACCACAGTCAAGGGCATTAGGAGTTTTTTAGGGCATGCTGGTTTTTATCGAAGATTTATCGCGAATTTCTCAAAAATCACGAAGCCTCTATGTCATCTCTTAGAGCAGAACCGACCCTTTGACTTTAATGAAGAATGTACTGAAGCATTCAAGGTTCTGAAGGAAAAACTAGTGACAGCCCCCATAGTACAGCCACCAGACTGGACACAACCGTTTGAGATCATGTGTGATGCCAGTGACTATGCTGTCGGGGCAGCACTTGGGCAGCGCAAGGACAAGCTGTTTCATGTCATATACTACGCCAGTAAAACATTGAATGATGCCCAAGTGAACTATACCACCACAGAAAAAGAGCTGTTAGCTGTGGTGTTCTCCATCGACAAGTTTCGTTCTTATATACTTGGGACGAAGGTAATAGTGCACACCGACCATTCTGCCCTTAAGTACTTGTTCGCAAAGAAAGATGCAAAGCCTAGGTTGATACGATGGATCTTGCTATTACAAGAGTTCGACCTTGAGATCAAAGACAAAAGGGGGACAGAAAATCAGGTGGCAGATCACTTGTCGAGGTTGGAGAAGGGACAGAGTCTACCGTTCGATGAGACACACATATTATAGACCTTCCCAGATGAGCAGCTCTTTGTTGCCGCAATCGCTGTCGCGACAGCCATGGCGGCAGGTAAGTCTTCTAACCTTCCCTGGTATGCTGATTTCGTTAATTTTATAGTTAGCGAAATATTACCTTCTGATCTTAATTATCAAGCCATGAAGAGGTTTCAAAATGATGTTAAACATTATTATTGGGACGAACCTCTTCTTTTTCAAAATGTGCGCAGATCAGGTTATAAGGAGGTGTGTACCACAAGAAGAACAAGAAGACATTCTCCATCACTGTCATGCTTCACAATATGGAGGACACTTAGGAGGCAATAAGACTGCTGCCAAGGTGCTGCAGTCAGGGTTTTACTGGCCGACACTATACAAAGATGCACAGGATTTTTATAAGAACTGTGACAGGTGCCAGCGGACAGGTAACATCTCGAGGAGAAACGAGATGCCACTGTAGAACATTTTAGAAGTCGAGATCTTCGACGTTTGGGGGATTGATTTTATGGGACCCTTTCCATCTTCGTGTGGAAATCTTTACATCCTCTTAGCAGTGGATTATGTCTCCAAGTGGGTAGAAGCAATCGCAACTCAAAAGAATGATGCCAAAACGGTCCAAAAGTTTTTGCACAAAAACATATTTTCTAGATTTGGCATCCCTAGGGCGATTATCAGTGATGAAGGGAGACATTTCGATAATAGGGTAATTGCTGCCGCCTTGAAGAAATATGGTGTCAAGCACAGGATCGCGACAGCATACCACCCACAGACCAATGGACAGGCTGAGATATCCAATAGGGAAGTGAAGAACATTCTTGAAAAGATGGTCAAACCAACTAGGAAAGATTGGTCTTTACTTCTGAATGATGCATTATGGGCATACAGGACAACTTTCAAGACTCCATTGGGCATGTCTCCATACCGTTTGATTTATGGGAAAACCTGTCATCTGCTTGTCGAGATAGAGCACAAGGCATATTGGGCAATCAAGGCAGTAAACATGGACTTGGACAAGGTAGGCCAGAAAAGGCTGTTAGATTTGAATGAGATCGATGAAATACGGACGATGGCCTACGACAATGCAAGAATATACAAGGAGAAAACAAAGAAGTGGCATGACAAGAAGTTGCTGCCACGACAGTTCTGCACAGGGCAGCTTGTATTGTTATTAAATTCTAGGTTGAAACTCTTCCCAGGGAAGCTTAAATCTAGATGGTCTGGCCCGTTCCAAGTGGTTCAAGTTTTTCCCCATGGTGCCATTACAATTCAATCATTAAAAGACGGGCACCAATTCAAAGTCAATGGACAACGCCTCAAGCATTATCAGGGGACTGAAGCCCCAGGAATACAGGAAGTGGTTACTTTAGGTGATGCCCCATGAGGCATCCCTAATTTAACCTAATTTCTATTTTCTTTTTATTTTATTATTTACTATTATTTATTAGGAAATTAGGTTTATTTTATTCGAATAATGTTTTGTTTTTATAATTTCAGTTTTTAGGAAATAAAGGAGTCAAGGAGGAAAGAAGAAGTGGCCCAAGACCACCGCCCATCCATCAGCCCAATAAAGCCCATTTATGGAAACCTGTCGTTTCGGCTGCCGCCGCGGACGGATATGACAGGCTGTCAACAGACTGACACGGCAGACGCAGAAGCATGCGGCAGACGCGTAACAGACGCATAAATGCGTGTCAGACGTGTCAGACACGCTAAATCCAATCTGCCGCCCCATTATTCACGCCTGCCGTTGCGGCATTAAATGGGCAGATACCCGACCGCTATAAAACCCCTTCCCACTTTCATTTTTTCATCACTTCTGATTTTTCTCTCTTTTTTTCTCCTCTAGTTTTATTTGTTTTCTCTCTTTCACAGCCCCTGCAACCAAAATGTCGTCGAGACAAACCCGTCATAACGGTGCTGCCGCTTCTTCTTCAGCAGCAGCATCACCATTCGCCAAAAAGGAATTATGGGAGGAGCGTGGCTTCATATACAACAGAGATGCCCCCCATATGGGACTTCGGCCGTTCATTGTGAAGGCCATAACGGCACAGCTATGGGAGGACTTTGCCGAACAGCCGGCAGAGTTAAATGATACTTTGGTCCGAGAATTTTACGAGGCCATCGACAGCAAAACAGCGACATCTGTCACTGTCCGAGGAGTGGAAGTGCCCCTTACCGCCAACAGCATCAACCATATGTTCGGCCTCTTCTTTAGCCCCAATGACGATGCTCACCAACAATTTCTGGACACCCTCGACGTTGCTGCCTTTGATGCCATCATGGTGGAGCTGACAGAAGCTGGTACGACATGGACTACCAGCAAGAAGAACCCCCACTCCGTCAATAGGGGGCAGCTCCTCCCCAAAGCAAAACTGTGGAACGCTTTCATCAAAAAGCGTATCCTGCCCTCGTCCCACCATACGACAGTCAACCGACAGCGGTTGGCCCTCATTCACTCTATTATGCATGACAGGCCCATCAATGTGGGCAGGTACATGAGGGACAGCATCATCGATTGTGCCTTCCGCTCAGACTCACGACTCTGCCTGTCGTTCACCATCACCGCCCTCTGCCGCTGTGCTGCCGTACCAGAGGAACCCTCCGACAAAATCAAGACGGGCAGTGGCTGGACTGACAACAACATCTCCAGCCTCATGGAGGTCATAGTCGTATCACCCATCAACGCCTTCGACCCAAATGCCCCTCCTGCTGACTCCGATGAAGAACCTGCCACCGACCCTGCCCCAGATGCTGCCGCCGACACCGCTCCGACAGACCAGTCTGCCCACATCCTTGCTGCAATCCTACGGGTAGAGGAGCGCCAAATGGGTTTGATGACTTTTATCCGCGACTTCTCAAATGCAACGGTAAATTTCATTACTAATACTTTACATTATTCGGATGTCATCTTCCCCACCTTCCCCGCCCATTATTTCCATATCCCCTCCCCCACACCCACACCACCTGTCTCTCCCCATATGCATTCTGCCACTTCCACACCAACCCCTGCCCCAACGGCAGAAGGCAGCCCACCGGCAGACACCTCCCCTCGAGGAACCAAGAGACCTGCCACTGATGACAGCCCTCTTATCCGGAGAAATTTGGAGAGTGACTTTACGCGGGTCAAGAGAATTAAGCACGTGGCACACAAGAAAAGGCTGCCCAAAGCCACTACCACCAGCAGCTCTTGGGACAGTGGTAGCAGTTCCGACGTCCGGCTAGTGGAGCAACCTGCCCCTCAACCTGCTCCTGAACCTGCCCAGCCCCCTCCACAGCGCAGACGCCGCCATCAGATCCGCGTCAGCAGCAGTAGTGAGGACAGCGACTAAAATTTAAGTCTTTATTTTCCTCTTATTGCTGCCTGCCTTTATATTTTGTGATGTACTTTTTCTTTATTTTATTTTTCATGTCATTTTGCATTGAGGGCAATGCAACCCTTGAGTTTGGGGGTGGCAACCCTCCATCATTAATGGAATCTTAAGTACATCTTTTTATTAATTGTTGTGTCTTATTTTTTATCTTTTTTTCTTTTTTTAAATATATATATATATATATACACAGAAATTTTAAACTGTTGGCTTAAAAACTGTGAAGTTAACTTACCTGTCATGACGGCTCTGTCGTGGCAGCATCTTTAGGACAGGTTAAGGAAAAGTTTAGAGTCTTTCTATAGTTCTGAAAACTTAAACACTTTTGTGACTGTTATATTGCTTAGATTTCTTTTAGCCAAACTAGAATAGGATGCTTAGAACTTGAATAGCCCCTAGAGGTGCCTAACACTGGCTCTAGGAAAGAAGTTTAGCAAAAGAAAATTAAAAACCTAGAGGTGCCCGAAACCGGCTCTAGGAAGCTAACTAGAGGTGCCCGAAACCAGCTCTAGTAAACTAGAGGTGCCCGAAACTGGCTCTAGCAAATCTTAGCTTGAAATAGAAGAAAAAGAAGCATGAAAAAGTGTCTTCAAGAAAGTAAACTTTGGCATAAAAATTCGAGTTAAGGAGTTGAATATTCTAGTGAAACTAAGAGAGTCTTAGCATATAACTGTTCACAAGCATGCACACACTGCACGAGAGCTATAGGGAGATTCCGGACAGATCCTAATCTTGCCGACAGGTTGCTGCCGCCATAGAGATTGAGCGACGGGTAAGGGACAGTTCACTGTTTGAAGGCCAACACAAAAATTTTCATTTTCTTTTAGGTCTTAATTGCTTGAGGGCAAGCAAAAACTTGAGTTTGGGGGTGTGTTGAGTGTGTAAAAGTTCTATTATTTACACCCTTTTTAACCCATATTTCTGCTGCATTCAAGCATCATTGCATTGCATTTAGGTTAGTTTTCAATAAAACATCACAATTATATAAAAGGCACGGATTCTACTAAAAGATGGTGTATTTTGCAGGTAGCTGCCATGGATGACTTTGAAGGCAGGCGCAGGGCAGATAAGCAGAAGAGCGAAACTGGACAAGCAGCCGAAGAAGATGAACCTGTCATGGACCTGTCGTGACAGCATGGTGACAGCAGACTTATGAAGAGGAAAAGTAAAGTGGACCTCGATAGATAGAGAAAAATCTGCTCGTCTGTCGTGTGAAAGCAAAATATTTTTCCAAGCCCCGGATCGAAAGATATGTCAAACCAAAGCTCAAGGAGAGGAAATTTCTAGAAACAAGGATGCGGCTGGAAAGTAGGAGACTTTAGAGATTTAGTCTTTATTAGAATCTTACTTTTAATTAAAGTTGTAATCCTTGTTACCTTAGATAACTTGAGCCCAAAGCTTATATAAGGGCATAGATTTAACCTAGGGCATAACCGATTACCCCAGAACCAAAAACCAAATCCCTGCCGTCCACCCGTCACCGACATGTTCTAAATTCCCCTAGGGCTACGGGTTGTTTTGTAAAGTAGTTGCAAGGGTTGCTTTGTTTTAGGATTTTTCAAGTTCAATAAAATAAACTTCAAGTTCTTTTATCTTGGTTTTAATATCTTGCAAGAGCATCGGGAGAGCATTGTGAGGTTATCCATTTACTTAGCATCGGGAGAGTTAAGTATACGAAAGAGATAAGAGCGCGTTCTCTAGTTTATAGTTGAACCATCTCGTGCCTAGGGATAGGGCGAGGTTAAGTGGCTAAAGAAGAATTCATACACATCGGTGTTCATCCTTCGATTCACGCCGGGAGGTATCATCAAAGACGTGATCATCGACAGACTTGTGCCTAGGGATAGGGCAAGGCAGATCTGGGATTCTTGCCAAGCTTGAAGTACGGAGTTAGTGTTCGCTGCCGTGACAGCTAACGGACAGCCGCCGCGACAGGTGCTGTCAGCGACGGACGCGACGACAGAACTGGAAATCTTAAGCAATTCAATACCTGCACTACTGAGCAATTCAATACCAGCCCATTCTCTCTATCTTGATTTCTCAATCCTTTTATTTACGTTTTTACTTTATTATTTTCGTGACAACTCTTAATTACTTCCTTTACTTTCGTGCAGTAAACAAGGTGAAGTCATTAGCCCAATCCATGTGGAGACGATATCCGATACTTCGTATCACTTTACTACTTGCGTTGTGTACACTTGCACTACAATTGCGATAGACTCTTTTACACGCAACAGGAAACATGGGTTTTGGATGAGGTTTTGGGGCTGCCCGAGTTTGGTTAAATGTGGGGTTTGTTCATGGCTTGAAACGTTGTGATTTGTGTTTGAATTGTATTCCGGGTTAGTACTTTGATATTTGGGCTGATTTGAAGTTGTTTGAATTGTATTGAGGTTGTTTAGAAGCGAGAACTTGGGTCGGTGAAGCATCGGGAGGAAATCCGGAAGCTTGAGGGTGGTTGCTTGCTTGGCTTTGAGCTTGGAAGTTTAGGTGAGTGGTTAATGTTTTAAAGTGGTTTTAAATGGTTGGTTCGAGCATATGGACTAGGTCGGGCTTGGTAGACCCACCTAGAGTTAGGATTGGGGTGGTAGCCTAATCCTGAACTTAAACTAGAGCCATTGGTTGAACTTGTATTTGATATATGTGCCTCGTAATATTTTTGATGTGATGAATTATGTATAATGTGTTATACATGTGAGATGAGGCATGACTTGTGGTGCACTTTGAAATGCATGTGATTGGTTCATGATTGTGATCATGGTGAGTACGTGCTAAGCACGGAATTGGTAGTAATGAATAATGTGGATTGAGTTAAATGTTGGCACTAGTATGCTTGAGTACAAATGATCGATCATTTGGATGTTAGTGTGTACACATGAGTCAAATTCGCGCGTGGCCTTGGTGGTGTTGAGTCACCAAGAAGGAGTACGGGTTCGCCCGGAAATTGTTATATATATATGTCGATGATGATGAAATCCCATCGACGGGGCGTGAGGATGAGTGGAATCCCCTCCGCGAGACCGGTGATGAGTGTAATCCCACCATGAGGTAAAGTGGTTTTTGGATGTGAGTTCAAACATGTTTATCCGCGTATTCGGGTCATAGCTAGGTGCCAATATTGATTGATATGTGTATCAATGTGTTGTGGAATGTGATCTCTATTTGGATGTTTATATGTGATTACATATGTTGTGAAATAGAGCTTGTTGAGCATGGCATATAATTGGATATTGTTCATGCATCTTTAACTTTTGGCTCTTGAGGATCTTTGGTAATCATGCATTTACCTTGGTTGAGATCGTGCTTGGACCCTGTATTGTCGAGGTTTGTTTTTAAAGAGCTTACCCTCACTAAGCTTTATTGCTTACGCTCTCTCTTTGTTCGATAATGCAGATCCTTAGTTTGTGGGTTGCTAAGTGCAAGAAGGGGGCCTCCAAGTGTGCTTCGTGGTGCTTGTTTAGCTACCAAGTATGAACATTTTAATTATGATGTAATGGTTAAGCAATGGGACATGTAACGAATAAGTGGTAGGTAATGAAAGGTTCACTGAATTAAGCCAAACCAAAAAGTTTTAATTTTAGTTAGGTCATATTTACTTGAAGGCAAGCAATAACTTGAGTTTGGGGGTGCGTTAAGTGTATAAAAGTTCTATATTTTACCCCTCATTTACCCATATTTCTGCTGCATTCAAGCATATTTCATTGCATTTAGGATAGATTTCTGCATAAACATCATAATTAGATAAAATGGCTGTAACCCCCTCGTCCTGGTCCGGACGCTTGACCGGTCCGAGTGGGCCATACGGGGAAAACCGAAGCGAAACCCGTTAAGGTTCCCCCTCGGTTAACGACCCAGAAAATTTCTTTTTAATTTACTCTTTTCTAAAGGCTCATTCGAATCCTGTGTGATCATAACAGCGGAAAGACAAACATTCATAAAATAATAATTCGAACAACCTGTACAAAACAATCCATTTTTAAATGATTAAGCAGGCCGTTTCGAAACACCCTCAAGGTGTATCGAAACACCTTGACCTGGTCAACGGTTCTAAGCCTACACGAAGAGGCCGTATCGGAACGGAGGTCAACCGTTTTGAAACACCCTCAACGGTCAACTTCTCGTGGTCAACGAGATTTTGACCGTTTCGGAACACTTTCATCTCGTCATTTTCTCATAATTCCAGTAGCGAAAATGTATCGAAACGGCCCCTACGCGTTTTGCAACGCCCGGCCAAAAACAAAGGGACCGTATCGAAACAGGGTAGCCCGTTTCGAAACGCCCTCTGTCTGCAGGATGGTTTTAGCTGGTTTATGGCACAAGGATGTCCCTAAACCCCTCTAAAACTTCCAACACCACACTAACATCAATCCTAAGGCAAACCAACATAACAAGCATGCTTGAATCATTAATACAACAAAGCTAAACACTAAAGGCAACAACATCACAAAGCCATACATCCATACTTAGCATTAAAGGTTCAACATGGCCAACACTTAGGCAAAATGAGATAGGTAAATGCCAATATGGTTTACAAGCAACATGGCATCTAAATCCCAACCAACAATGTTTTGTTGTTCATTTTATGCCAAACTAACATGACATTTTAAGCATTTAAAATTTATACAAGACATAGTCATCACAAACGCATCATAGCCAACTAGTTAAATTATTTTGCCACCATTCTAGGAGTTTATAAAGACAAAACACATTACTCTAAGCTCGTAGTGACTGGTCGATCTGTCGGCTTCTCCCATATCGAACCGAACACCTTGCTAGCCTGAAATTTTATGAAGATGAATGCATTAGACTTACGTAGTCTAAGCAGGGTAGTCATAACCAATGAATGAACATGACATGCTAAGCAAATCATAATTCGATGTCATTTTTAGACATGGATTCATTGAGCTATTAATATGGTTCAAGAAACAACATGGTTAACTCACTTACCACATAACATAATATCAATGGAAAACATGCTTATCAAAGATAGTATCACAACATCAATACCCTTGGATCGAATCAACCGTATTTGGATACACGGATTCCCTCTACACCAAACATATAATCAGAGAATGAACCGTAGTCCTTGAGCCGTAGCTCCGGAGATATATTTTCCTTACACATCCGCCCTTATTACTCCACATATAGGCTGTAGCCTTGGACCGTAGTCCTCCCTTACTTGGTGAGCTCGAATAACCTTATCGCCTACCAATTGTATCTAATACGCGAATCCAAGGTTCAATAATCAATAAACTAACTATAATATTTCAGTAGCAATATTTCCACATCAATATATCAATAATAGTAATTCAATAGCAGTAGACATATATCAAAGTATCACTAGCAATATGCAATAATTAATATTTAATGCTCGATATGCAATACTTACTTAAACTTACCAAACAAAGCTTTTAATATGGTTTTTATGCAATGACCTTTAATAAAATGGTGACCAAAGCAATAAACAATGATTCGAGATGACACCTAGCTAACTCTCGAGACTCCGACTACATTCATCTCGATAACCCGACGTTTTCGGATAATAATTCTTTTACCCTTGATTTTCGGATGAGATGACGGTTGTTCTTTATCGACCTCTTGAACTAGGTTAATTAATAAGAATCTGTTAGAATAGACAAAACGATATCAAATTAATACGGAAATATTAATCAAATTCGATACCAAAATTTAAATTAACCAATAATATGAGCTTACCCTAACGTTAGCAGAGATTCAATTTCGCTAAACTGTAAAAATTGAGCTACCAATCTAACAATGAATCGTATTATTTTTCTTCCTTAGTTTTTCCTTCTCATTTGCACATATTCCCCTTGTTTATACCCTTAGTCGACCATCCTTTTGGCCTCCTAGGCTCCACGGTAATGGGAGTCGTGGCTTTGTTTGGGGTTCACACCCCTTGCGTGCAAGCCACGTTAGTGGCAAATTACCACCTTGTATTTTCCTTTGGCCGTGTGGCCTTATTACGTGGGAATTTCCTATCAATTCCTTTACTTTTTCTTTTTTCTTCTTATTTTAATAATAATAATAATAATAATAATAATAATAATAATAATAATAATAATAGTATTAAACGGATATAGTTAGCCCGAATTATTTTAACTTTGGTAAAATATAGAACTAATTACACAACCAATATAAAACATTTGAACACCGTAACTTAACCCTAACTATACCGGTTTTTGGGGTGTGACAGTTCTCCCCCTTAAAAAAATTTGTCCTCAAATTTTACCTGAGTTAGTGTGGTGATCATTGTCACATTCCTCAGGCTCGGATTCATTTGGCATCGAGTCCCTCGTCCTTCCGAAGGATATTGGCCAATCTCTTCTAGTTTGAGAAAATCGAGTAGAAGTGGAATTGATGGAGTTCCTTGGACATTCATAAATGAAGTGTCATATCTTGCCACAAGAGAAACAATATCCAGATTTCTTACGACATTGCCTTTCGGGGTGTTTATGCTGACAAAAATTATAAATGGGATAATTCCTTCCTTGTTCTGAGCCCTCTAAGCTTTTAACAGGGTTAGACATTTCTAAACATCAAGAGATTGGATTAGTCCACAAGTCACAATACACAATAAATTAACTCCTAGGTGGCAAAGTAACAGAATAAACAATACATACATGCATAGATTTAGTCTAGAACTGACTAAACTCTAGTTCTGATACCACTAATTGTAAAACCCCTAACTCGGCCTAGTCGAAAACTGGATCAGAGAGTGTTATAGGAAACATATTCAGAGAACGGAGCCTAATCAGAGATCAAAATCTTATTCAAAATATTTTATTAATCTCTTTTAGGACTTAACAATTCAACTTAATAACAACTTACTCAATTTGGGTCAATTTTAAATTTTTTTGAACTTAAAGACTAAATTGTAAATTTTACAAATTAGGGGTCCTTAGCCGAAATTCATGTTATCAAACTAAAATTAAACTTACTAATTATTAGCCTACAAAATTTCGTTATCAGCCGAGTCATTTACATATCCAATTAGACGACACAATATTTAGTGACCATTTTGTAAACTGTTCAAAACTATTTTTATTCAAATTAACCTATCAAACGAATTCTATACCTTATCAAATTTTACCAGCAAGCTTAAAAATATATTTCCAATAGCATACAAAATTTTAGAACGCTTCGAATCCATTTACTAAATTTTCACTATTTAAACCAAAATATATCATTAATAACATTTTATGCCAAACTAACACGACATCTTAAGCACTTAAAATTTATACAATATATAGTCATCACAAACGCATCATAGCCAACTAGTTAAATTATTTTTCCACTATTCTAGGAGTTTATAAAGACAAAACACATTACTCTAAGCTCGTAGTGACTTGTCGATCTGTCGACTTCTCCGATCTCGAACCGAACACCTTGCTAGCCTGAAATGTTATGAAGATGAATGCATTAGACTTACGTAGTCTAAGTGAGGTAGTCATAACCAATGAATGAACATGGTATGCTAAGCAAATCATAATTCGATGAAATTTTTAGACACGGATTCATTGAGCTATTAATATGGTTCAACAAACAATGTGGTTTACCCACATACCACATAACATAATATCAATGGAAAACATGCTTATCAAAGATAGTATCACAACATCAATACCCTTGGATCGAATTAACCGTATTTGGATACACGGATTCCCTCTACACCAAACATATAATCGAAGAATTGACCGTAGTCCTTGAGCCGTAGCTCCGAAGATATATTTCCCTTACACATCTGCCCTTATTACTCCACATATAGGTCATAGCCTTGGACCGTAGTCCTCCCTTACTTGGTGAGCACGAATAACTCTATAGCAGGCCAATTGTATCCAATACTCGAATATACAAGTAGTCATATTACACTATGCACAATTCATGCTTATTTCACTTATTTTCATTCTTTTATATTCACACACACATATATTTGACATATTCGTATCATAATCATAATGTCATAGCACAATTCACAGGAGCATATCACATTAGGAATCATTGTATAGGCGGATTCTCTGTACAACAAAACACATAATCGGAAAATGGGCCGTAGCCCTTAAGCCGTAGCTCCGAAATATTTTTTCCCTTACACACCCGCTATTATTACTCCACATATAGGCCGTAGCTTTGGGTCGTAGTCCTCCCTTACTTGGTGAGCTCGAATAACCCTATGACATGCCAATTGTATCCAATACTCGAATTCAAGATTCAATAATCAATAATCCAACTATAATATTTTAGTAGTAATATTTCCACATCAATATATCAATAACAATAATTCAATAGCAGTAGACGTATATCAAAGTATTACTAGCAATATGCAATAATTAATATTTAATGTTCGATATGCAATACTTACTCAAACTTACCAAACAAAGCTTTTAATATGATTTTTATACAATGACCTTCAATAAAATGGTTAGTAGATTAATAAACAATAATTCGAGATGACACCTAGCCAACCCTCGAGACTCCGACTACACTCACCTAGATAACCCGACGTTTCTTGGATAACAATGCCTTTGCCGTTGGTTTTCGGAGGAGACGATGGTTGTTTTTATCGACCTCTTGAACTAGGTTAATTAATAGGAATCAGTTAGAATCGACAAAATTATATTGAATTAATACGAAAATATTAATCAAATTCGATACCAAAATTTAGACTAACCAAAGATCTGAGCTTACCCCAACGTTTGCAGAGTTTTGATATCGCTAAACCGCAAAAGTTGAGCTACCAATGTAACACTGAATCATATTATTTTTCTCCCTTAATTTTTCCTTCTCATTTGCGCATATTTCCCCTATTTATACCCTTAGTCGACCGACCTTTTGGCCTCCTATGCTCCACGGCAATGGGAGTCGTGGCTTTGTTTGGAGTTCACACCCTTTGGGTGCAAGCCACGTTAGTGGCAAATTGCCACCTTGTATTTTCCTTTGGCCGTGTGGCCTTGTTACGTGGGAATTGCCTTGAAGGAATTGTACGGAAATTCCTTTACTTTTTATTTTTTTTCTTCTTTTTGTAATCATAATAATAAATAATAATAATAATAGTATTAAACGGATATAGTTAGCCCGAATTTTTTTAACTTCGGTAAAATATCGAACTAATTACACAACCGGTATAAAACATTCGATTATCGGAACTTAACCCTGACTAGGCCGGTTTTCAGGGTGTGACAATCTCCCGATGATGCTTCTTTACGATTCCCTTCACTTTCGGCAAATAATCCAAGTTGGTTTCATTCTTGAACTCAAAACCTTTCTCGTAACAGAAGGTTTCGGGCGTGAAATTTTCTTCATACTCTTTCCTAATCTTGTCGTTGAAAAAGATTTGAAATGGAGCTGATGAAGATTCAATTGCAAAAGATTGGGGAAAGAAGATGATGATTTAAAAAGAAAGCGAGTTTAGTTCTTGATTTTCTTGCCGTGCAAAAGAATAAAGAGAGTAAAGATTTTGCTTAAGGGAAAATGGGGGTTAAATAAGATGAATGAGAAACAATTGAGATGGTTTAATCGTGAGGTTAGTAGAGATAATGATGGTTGTGGCAGTTATGCGTGTATGGGAAAGTAGGGTGCAACACCTTAAAATGTACCCTAGAAGAATTAAAGCTTGTCACCTAAGTTAGGTTAATTAAATTAAATTTGATTCTAAAGTAATTAGAATATTTAATGGCTTAAATGAAAGAAATGAAGGATTAGTGAGCAAAGTAAGATGACTAAAATGAATAATTAACAAATAGAGAACAATGCATATAAAATAAATGAAAGATTAAACACCATGCAAGGTGTCATGGTGAAAAATGACCATGTGTTTCTCCTATTGCCACTCGGCAATGACAAACTACAAGGATGACAATATTGTGTCATCTTCTTTACTTATTCTTCACCATAACCGAATAGAGGAAGGGAGAGAGAGAGAATTCTAGAGAGAGGAGAAGATTTCAACCATGGAAGCTTAAATTTAAGCTTGAATTAGATAGGGGAAGATCATTTACAAAGAAAAGTAAGTGCTGTCTAAATTTCCCTTTCCATTCTAATAGCTTGAAATAGGGATTTAAATTGATTTGTTTGTTGATTTATGAAATTTGACTGTTGAATGTGTGTATACATGAAATAGATGACATGCTTGCTGAAAAATTAAGCTTAGATGATGGGAAATTGAATTTGTAAGGAAATTAATCATTTAAAATAGCTTAATTGGTCAATAGAGACTGTTTTGAGAAAATTAAGGAATTCGGGACTGAATTGGTTAGGATTAAAGGCTAGAAAATTGAATTAAATGCAGGGGAGGGACTGAAATGAATGTTGGCTAAGTGGAAATGAATGAAATATAGCTAAATGGACTGCTTAAAATGATGAATTAGCTTGATAATGAAATCTGGATCATTATGGATAAATTGTTAAATTAGGGACTTAGTTGGACTTATTAAGGGCTAAATTTGATATGAATGTACAGGGGAAAACATAGTAAACTATGGTAAAAAGGGCTAAATTGAATGTGTATGGAATATAGGGTAATTAGCTCATTA
Source organism: Hibiscus tridactylites (assembly GCA_958450335.1). NCBI lineage: Eukaryota > Viridiplantae > Streptophyta > Magnoliopsida > Malvales > Malvaceae > Hibiscus > Hibiscus tridactylites. The sequence continues at coordinate 47,418,791 of OY288281.1, forward strand.
AAATGGATTCAAGTGCAAGATTGGCAGATTCAAAACTATGAAATGACCTTACTTTAACTAATAAACTGTATTGATTGAGAAAGGATAAAAATATGAGCCATACACGGTTGAATAGGTAATTGAATTAGCTTTCTAACGGTAAAAATTAATGAAAATTCCGACATGTAGATTAAAAGATATAGGCATATTAGTGAAGGGTGTGCAAACTGCCAGAATCTGAAAAACAATTTAATGCTTGTAATAAAATGTGTGAATTGAATTTGATATGATTTTAATACATGCTTATGTTGTATGAATACTAGATTAAGTAAATGGTGGGAAATGAGGGATAAGTATCAAGATGAGAATGAGGATTCGGGTATTCCTGTAACTTCGGGATACAAGGTGAGTGTAGCTATACTTAGGGTTGGGACTTAGGTCCTAACCATCCTTACATGAATACATTATTGTTCAAATAAATATGCCATGAAATGAATCTAATTTCTAATTGGTAAATGTATAAGAGAAGGATGCTTAATTGGAAACTTGACGATGAATACATAAGTGCTTGATCTTATTGATGATTAATCGAATAGAAGTATAATATGATTAATTGAGTTGTTTTGCTGGAGATTTAATATGAATACATGAATGTGAGTGAAACTAATCTTAGTTTGGCATAAAATGTTACAAATGGTATATTTTGGCTTAAATAGTGAAAATTTAGTAAATGAATTTGAAACATCCTAAAATTTTGTATGTTATTGGAAATATATTTTTTAAGCTTGCTGGTAAAATTTGATAAGGTCTAGAATTTGTTTGATAGGTTAATTTGAATAAAAACAATTTTGAATAATTTGCAAAATAGTCACTACATATTGTATCGTCTAATCGAATAGGTAAATGACCTCCGTTAATAATGAAATATCACAACATAATAATTAGTAAGTTTAATTTCAGCATGATAACACGAATTTCAGCTAAGTACTCGCAATTTTTAAAATTTACAATTTAGTCCCTAAGTTTTAAATTTTAAAATTGACCCCAATTTGAGTAAATTGCTAATGGGTTAAATTGTTAAATCCTAAAAGAGATTAATAAAATATTCTGGATAAGATTTTTTTACCCTGATTAAGTTCCGGACTCTAAACATGTCTTTCGATAACACTTTCTGATCCGGTTTTCTACCATGCCGGGAAGGGGGAGTTACTGAGATATTTTGCCAACAACCACGGGAGGTCCACTCCACCATTGTTCGTGAATTCTACGCCCACTGATGAGTGTTCAAATGTCCTATTTCTATTACCCTTTTTACTCATATTATTGTTAGACTTAGGCACATTATAGTTGCATTATCAGTCATTCATGCATATTTGCATTGTTTTCTTCATCGCCATGCTTGATTATCTTTACTAGCTTATTTTGGTGGAAAAGGTGTTGTTTGTTATGTGTTTTGATGCATGCATGTTAATTGCTCGGGCAAGTATTGCCAAGGTAATGAAGGAAAGAAGGGGGCTGCCGATTGAGCACAAGAGGAAGATGTCGATTTCTCCATCGATTCAGCATTATCCATAGTCAAAAATTCCAAGCAATCCTAAGAGGAATAGAAGTCCTATGATTTGAATTAAAGGAGATTAAATTCTATGAAAATAGGTGGAGTTTTAGGTGGAATAAAATAATAAAATAAAAGAGATTTATTTCTTTTATTATAATGTATTTAATTCCAACTTAACTTTCTCCTCAAGAAGGACTTTGACCTATCATTCTCCTATAAAAAGAAGCCAAGCCGTCAACTAGAGGAGAGATCGATTGGGTGGAGTTCGATTGAGAGAAAAAAAACCCTAAGGGTTGTGCGTTATCTTCATCTTCTTCTTCTTTACTCCATTTGACTCATGGGATTATTCTTTGTATATCTTTCGAACCCATCCATGAATTGATGTAAATTGGCTTGGGTTATTTTGGGTTTTTGGTTGTGAGAAACGATTGGATTTTATTTTAGGTATTTGAGTTTGCAATTTAAATTCAAGGTTTGCTTATTCTTGGTGTTTATTTTTTCTTGCAATTGAATCGGGGGAGGAAATTGTGATTGCATCCATTTATCTAATATCGGGAGAGTTAGATTCAAGAAACGAATAAGAATGGTCTTTATCCATGTCGGTGAAGACTATTTTGGCTTAGGAATAAGTTACGAATTTCAACGGCTAAGAGAAGCACAATATAGGTTGATGTTCACCCTTGGTTCATGCGGGGAGGTATTATCAAGGCTTGTACATTGATAGAGTTTCGACTTAGGGATGAGGAGAAACCATTGAAGAACGCTTTGGCAAACCTTGAAGGTTGTCTCCCCATTACCCAGGCAGTAGCTTCATTCATTGCACAGACAACTACCTTACCAATTGCCCAAGCAATCACTTTGTGCATTGCCCAGGCAATCGTATTGCCCATTGGCGAGGAAACTATTTTGCGTATTGCGAAGGCAATCGAGTTTCTTCTTGCATGCAAAACTGAGATTGTTCCATTCGGATTCCACACTATGACATAACATAACCCGACCTCTTCTCTCTTATTTGATTTCCTCGATCTTTTACTTTTATCGTTGTTTAGTTTACTTGTTAGTTAGAACTCTTCCTATCCCGTATTTGTGTTTTTACTTTCACAGTGCAGTAACTTAAGCAAAGTAGCCCAAACCAATCCTTGTGGAGACAATACTCGATACTCATATCACTTTATTACTTGTGACGTGTATACTTGCACAATTGCGTAGCACTCTAAACACGCAACAAGATTTTGGCGTCGTTGTCGGGGATTGGCAACCGGCGTTAGTTGTTTTTGTTATTTCAATTTTTTCTATTAGTTTTACTAACTTTTCTTTTTCTTTTTTTATTAAAAAAATTCAGGTACGCTACAAGTTAAGGGACATCAACATGTGGGGAAATAAAAGTAAATCTTTTCGAGAGTTGATGTTGGAAGATAGGAATAAATTGAGAAAATCATATATCATAGAAAACTCGTGAACTTCTTATGGAGAACATCATGTGTTTGAAAATTACCCTCACAATCCCAGTGCATATGAATACATGGAGGACCATAGATGGAACCAGCAGAAAAATCGTTCATGTCCTTATCAGCAGCAAAGTATCACAACAACAGATATGTCATATATCATAGAAAAATCTTTTCGAGAGTTGATGTTGGAAGATAGGAATCAATCGAGAAAATCATATATCATAAAAAACTCGTGCACTTCTTATGGAGAACATCATGTGTTTGAAAATTACCCTCACAATCCTGGTGCATATGAATACATGGAGGACCATAGATGGAACCATCAGAAAAATCGTTCATGTCCTTATCAGCAGCAAAGTATCACAACAGCAAATATGTCATGGCAATGTAGTCCTCGTCAAGAGCTATTAAATTCCATGGAAGAGTGTATAGCCAGAATGGATGTACTCGTGAGAGAATCGGAAGATCGATTGAGGAGATTCACATATGCCATGGGTAACATGCACCAACAATACATTCCTAGGGATACTGAAGTCCTAGGGCAAGAGAACAAGGAACAAAGCAAAGAGAGCTCCTCAAAGTGTGTGGAACAACTAGAACCTCCAAGTCAAAAGGATGCCAATGAGAAAGATTGTCCAACACATTATGAGCCTATGCAATGAATTGCCTCGACAATGATTGAGGAGCCTGAACAGAGCAATGTCGCGACAACACTCAATGAAGCTGAAAACAACAATACTACAAACAATTATGTGGAATCTGATGCCCGGGATGTTAGATTTTTGATGCTGAAGAAAGAATCTGAAGATTGCTCTTATCCACCTTTGTTACAGCAATTGCATGACCACATGCAAGATCAATGAGATGACAATACTTTGCCAATGGAATATGAGCAGGTAATGGTTGAACCTTTGGAATTCTTTAAAAACTCACCTCGTCCATTGCAGGTATGTCTTGAGGAACCAACGCTAGTAGATTTGAAACCATCAACATCTCTACTGATGGAGATATATAAGAGGCCTAAAGAAAACGATATTGGGACTCGTGAAGCTTTTCAAAAAATAGTTTTTTCCCTTGACTCACAACGAACTTTGGCAACTGATTGCCAGGAGAATTGACTTGGGCAGCAATTGCCACAACAACGAAGGCTACATCAAACCATGACGGATTTCGACGAGAATGAGGTAATTAAATGGTTGGATGTTGATATAATTTTTCCTAATAATATATTCATGCCTTCAGGAACAGTAAGAAGGTGGAGAGTATACATGGATTACAAGGGAACACGAAAGAAAGACACCTCCACCATGGTTACACAAAAGAGAGCAGCTGCGAGCACATTGGCCCAACTCTTTTTGGGCAATATTGTCACTCGATGGAGGGTGCAGATGGACTATAAGAAGTATCAGAAACGACCCTTCTCAAGATTTCTCAGATATACAATAACCTTAGAAGATGCATAAAAATTCTCTTTTTAAGAATTTTTATTTTTTTTGTTTTTAGTTTTTTAGAACTTTATTTTATTTTCAATTATTTTTGTTTTATTTTTCTTTATTTATTTTTGGAAATTTTAGGGGATATTTAATTTGTCTTCAGTATCTTTAGTTTTCAGGTTTTCTTTGTTTTCTTTTCTTTTCCACATCAAGACTCACAACCACCATGCCAAAGAAAGCCCCAACACTGAATATTGCTCGGGCAACCAAAATTGCCTCGGCAAGTCCTGATGACTAGGCAACTGACTCTACTTCGGTGAATATGGATCAAATTAAAGCAATGCCCCGCCTCTTGGCACACCGATTGGAGCAAATGGAGGCAAAAAATGCTATTCATACGGTACCAACCACACGCATTCAACCACCGCGAATCGGAAAAAGAATCAAGCAAACATCACGAAGGAAATTCATCATTCAAGGTGACGACCTTTTTGACTAACTCATGCACATTTATTTTTTTCATGCATTGAGGATAATGCTTTTCTCGAGTTTGGGGGGGGGGGGAATGCTTGTTTTTAGTTAATTTCATCTTAGTTGCATTCATCTTTACAAATAGCATATAGATTGCATATGTTACTTGTCATGCCTTTAATTGCATTTAATTGCTAGGACTTGTTGAATTTCCAATGATGAATTTTTGTCACTGCACTTAATTGAAAGAACCTTTAATTTTAGGATTGCATGAAAAGAACTTAGAATTTTACTATGATTCTAAATTTTATTGACACGGTTGTGACTTGTTGATTAATGGAAACTTAGTGAACTTAGGTTGCTTAAAATTTGGGTAAATAAAATTTCTAATTACTAGAGGTGCCCGAAACCGGCTCTAGTATTATAGATAAAAATTAATTGCTAGAGGTGCTCGAAACCGTCTCTAGTATTGTGCTTAAAGGAATCACTAGAGGTGCCCGAAATTGGCTCTAGTCGGTTAATCATAAAAATTGAAAAAAAAACAATTAATAAACTAGAGGTTCCCAAAATTGGCTCTAGTTGAATGAAATAAAAACCCAAGGAATTAATTTGAATGCCTATTGTTCATATAGAATCCGAAAAATCATCTTGTACACAACTACGCACACACATTGTCACGAGTATTATAGTATGGTTTCGGGAAATTTTGTACTATCCGAAAAATTCAAAAGATGATCATACTTTGTGCCATGGTTCTGACGTTTGAAGTCAAGTCTAAAGCATGTCTTTGATGGTTAAAGTCTTGGCAGGTAATTGTTAGTTTGCATTGCTTGAGGAAAAGCAAAAGTTCGAGCTTGGGGGTGTGATGAGTGTTCAAAAGTACTAATTTTGTTAACCTTTTTACTCATATTATTGTTAGACTTAGGCACATTATAGTTTCATTATTAGTCATTCATGCATATTTGCTTTGTTTTCTTCATTGCCATGCTTGATTATCTTTACTAGCTTATTTTTGTGGAAATGTGCTGCTTGGTATGTGTTTTAATGCATGTAGGTTAATTGCTTGGGCAAGTATTGCCAAGGAAATGAAGGAAAGAAGGGGACTACATATTTCTCCATGGATTCATCCCTATCCATAGTCGAAAATTCCAAGGAATCCTAAGAGGAATCGAAGTTTTATGAGCTGAGTTAAAGGACATTAAATTCCATGAAAAATAGGAGTTTTAAGAGGAATAAAATAATAAAATAAAAGAGATTTATTTCTTTTATTATATTGTATTTAATTCCAACTTAACTTTCTCATCAAGAAAGAATTTGACTTAGCCTTCTCCTACAAATAAGAAAACAAGTCGTCAACTAGAGAAGAGATCGATTGTGTGGAGTTCGATTGAGAGAAGAAAAAAACCCCTAAGGGTTGTGCGTTATCTTCATCCTCTTTTTCTTTACTCCATTCGATTCATGTTTGGGGATTATTATTTGTATATCTTTCGAACCCATCCATGAATTGATGTTGTAACACCCTAATTTTGGGCTTGGAAGTTTAGGGTCTGAACCGGACCGGTTTAAATTACGATTAGAATATAAAAGGTGATTTTAGGGAAATCCTAGTTCGGGATGCATTAAAAATATGGAAAAATATCTAAAAATCCTCTTTTATTATATATAAGAGAGTGGTGAAATCAATTTTACAAAATGGGGTTTGGAAATATGACATTTCAAGTTAGTGACTAAAATGTAATTTTTGAAAAGTTGGTGACTGTTTTAAAAGGATTGAAACTTTGAATCTTTAAGGAGCTAATTTACCCAAGGGAAGGTTTCTCCAGATTTTTCTTAAATTTTAAAGACTCATTTAATGTTATTTAATAAAAAGAAAAGAGGGAAAAGAGATATTTTAGTTTCATAACTAACTTTTGCCAAAATTTTCCCATTTCATTTTCTCTCAATTTTTCCTCGGCCGAACACATTTCCACAGCCACTTTTCCTTTGATTTTAACACCTAAAGTTGAGATTTCAATCTCTAAATGATTTCTAATCATTTCCACACCAAATCCTCATCATTTGCTTATTGAATTTTCAAGAATTTTGGCTTTAAACAAGGAGAAATCCACATTTAGAGGTATGAACGTCCTTCTCCTCTAAATACTCAGTTCTTTACTGAAATTCCCAAGTTCTCAATCCTTAAATTGAGTTTTATTAAAGGTTTTGATGTTGTGATCTTGATTTTGGCTTAAAATGCAAGATTTGGATTTAATTTTGAAGAAATTCGTATTAAATGATTGGGCTCTGTTTTGAGATGTCTTTTTGATGTATTTTGGATGTCTAAATGATGTGTAATTGAGGTTTAATCAATGCAATCCCGAATAGGTTGATTTTCCTAAGTTTTTACTTGAGTTAATGGTGGATTTTGGGGTGATTTTGATGTTCTGCTATAGCTGGAGGTATAAGGACGTGATTAGGTCCTTTTTGGATGTTAATTGATGTCTAAGAATGATTGGAATCGATGGATCTTGGCTGGGTAATGTTGTAGAGGTGTTTGGATGTGATTTCGGTTGTGTTTGGTAGCCGAAATGTGAGTTTTGATGAGAGCAGCGAGTTTGGGTGTTTTGGCTGAAGATTTTAATGCATGATGATGCATTAATCCTCTGCTTTGATGTGTTTAAAATAGGGGAGACATCTTCGGATCCTTGTGGTGTTGATCCGGAGGCTTGATCGGCGTTTCGGCAAGCTTGCGAAACGGAATCGGTGAGTGAAGTTTGGTTTTCAGCTTTGAAACCAATGTTGGAAGGTTATGGGAGCTTAGTTTAAGTCTAAACAACTTAGCTAAGCTCAAGAGTAAGTTTTTCGGAGAAACTCTCTTTTTGAAGAACCATGAGATGGTTGAATGCAATGTGTTTATTTTGCATGTTTAAATTCTATTTTGAAAACATATTTTAGCATGTTTAATGCTGGTTTTGTAAGCCATGTGTTGAAGGATGCTCAAGGTAAGAGATACTTGATTTAAACATTGATAAATGTGGTTTGATGCATGGTGATGCATGATTATTTAATGGCTTTGTTAAATGCTTTAAAACAGTGGATTGATGATGGTAAATGATGTATATTGGCAAGTGATGTGTTGGTTTAAAAGTACTTGAATCGGATATAGTTAGCCGGCTATAGGATTGGCTGCACCGTGAATAAAGTCGCCTTGGATGTTGAGGGGTTGTAATGGTACCGTAAACTCCATCCAAGAACACTAACGAGATGTCTAAGATCATAATGGTGGTTAAAATGCCATGTGAGGATCTTGTGTTGTGTGTCCCGTGTTCTCGTTAGTGATGTTATACAACTACCAATGAGTGATGTGGAGGGGTTGTAATTGTACCGTAGACTCTATCACGGGTGTTGAGGGGTTGTGATTGTACCGGTAAACTCCACCTTGAGTGTTTGGTAGTGTGTATGGAGCGTATGGGACAACGCTTGTAATTCGCATATCCGATTGTGTTTTGAGTTGAAAAATGGTTATGGATTATCACTTGAAAGCCAATATGACATGTTGATGAATTGAAGCATGAGATGCTTGGTTTGTATGCATAAATGCATGATAAATGATGTTTTGAAATTAAAGGCCTTGGAAAGGTGTTTTTACAAAGTGCGTTATTGTGTTGTTTTATTAGAGCATTTCTCACTAAGCATATGTGCTTACGCTCTCTCTTTATTGAACCAATAATGCAGAGCATTGAAGTACTTTAAGGGCAGCAAGGAAGTCAAGGATTCAAGTGAAAGTCTAAGCTCATGTATGGTGACTATTTTCACAACACTATTAGCTTTTGGTATTTGGCAATGGGAACCTAGATTGTGTTTTTGGGAGATGTTTTGGACTCCCTAAGTTTGGTGCCTATGGTGTTTGGAACATGTAAATGGCCATTTGGTATTTTGTTTTAGAGATTTGATGATTGCTTGCTTTTCTATATAGGATGCATGCCTTTAGACTTGTGGTTTTTCTTATTTGAGGCCGTGATTGAGCTTTGATGATGCAAATGTGTTCCTTTAATGTTTGGTGACTTGTTGGCATGACATGGAGGTCTTATGAGCGTGTTTGGTGGGTCGAAAGAGTGTAAAACAGGCCTTTCTGCTGTTTCTGGGCAGGGTGTTTCGAAACACCCTTGCCTGTTTCGAAACAGGTGCATATTTTGGCCTGGGTGTTTCGAAACGGGCAGAGGTGTTTCGAAACACTTTGGATACTGCCAAGGGGTGTTTCTGAACGGCCTAGACCCGTTTCGAAACACTTGACCGTTGGGCACTGATTTGAATGGTTTTGAGGTTTGCAAGCTTTACGTTTTAATCCTGATTTTTGTATATGCAATTGATTGAGTTTGAGATGTCCGTTTGAGATGAAATTTGACAGAGAAGCATGAAACATGACTAATTTCATAATGGTAACTTAGAAATTGGTAAAGTCCTCTTAATTTCCAGAATTTACAAATTGGTCCCTAAATTCGTCTGTTGTGCAATTGAGTCCCTTATTGTTTTCCGATTGCTGTGATTTTTGAGTATGCTTATCTCAAGAGTACACCTAGGGTTAATATGCATTTAGACAAGGTTAAAAAGAAAAAAAGGTCGTTAATCAAGGTTGACTTTCGGGTTGACTTTGGTTTTCCCCGTGTAATCTTCGTAGTTCGGGTCAACCGTCTAGGCCGGGCTAAGGGGGTTACAGATGTAAATTGGCTTGGGTTGTTTTGGGTTTATGGTTGTAAGAAACGATTGGATTCTATTTTAGGTATTTGAGTTTGCACTTTAAATTCAAGGTTTGCTTATTCTTGGTGTTTATTTTTCTTGCAATTGAATCGGGAGAGGAAATTGTGATTGCATCCCTTTATCTAATATCGGGAGAGTTAGATTAAAGAAACGAATAAGCATGGTCTTTATCCATGACGTTGAAGACTAATTTGGCTTAAGAATAAGTTATGAATTTCAACGGCTAAGAGAAGCGCAAGATAGGTTGATGTTCACCCTTGGTTCATGCTGGGAGTTATTATCAAAGCTTGTACACTGATAGAGTTTTGACTTAGGGATAAGGAGAAACCATTGAAGAACACTTTGTTGAACCTTAAAGGTTGTTGCCCCATTGCCCAGGCAATAACTTCATTCATTGCTCAGGCAACTGCCTTTCCAATTTCCCAAGCAATCACTTTGTGCATTGCCCAGGCAATCGTATTGCCCCTTGTCGAGGCAACTATTTTGCTCATTGTCGAGGCCATCGAGTTTCTTCTTGCTTGCAAAACCAAGATTGTTCCATTCGGATTCCACACTACGACGCAACATAACTCGGCCTCTTCTCTCTTATTTGATTTCTTCTATCTTTTACTTTTATTGTTCTTTAGTTTACTTGTTAGTTAGAACTCTTCTTGTCACCTATTTGTGTTTTTACTTTCACAGTGCAGTGACATAAGAAAAGTGACCCAAACCAATCCATGTGGAGACGATACTCGATACATACTCATATCACTTTATTACTTTTGACGTGTATCTTGCACAATTGTGTAGCACTCTAAACACGCAACACCCATCTTACAACCAAGGACTCACTTTTTCTGTTTGTGCGAGGTATGTGTGTTCGATTTGATGAAAGATATGTTAACGACATGTTTAGTTTAGATGGCACAAGAGAAGAGTATTTGGCATTTGTGGAATCCATGGATGCTGCCAAGAGAGAGTTGTTGCTAAAAGACTTGTATGAGCCTGGCAAAAATGGAACGTTTCATCCAAAGGTCATAGAACTGTGAAACAGTTGGCATTGAAACCATATATGAGGGGATGGAACCACTTCTTGAAAGCTAATCTCATGCCGACCACACATAATGAGACTATTTCAGAAGAGAGGATGGCTTTGCTGCAATTAATCATGATGGAAAGGAAAATCAACGTAGGTCGTCTAATCGTGGACGAGACCTACAAATGTGCTGGTAAGGGTAGTTGTAGTTTGGTTTTTCCTTCACTAATTTCTAAAATTTGTAAGCATCATAAGGTACCACAACTAGATTCAGGCAATTTCCAAAAGTGCAAGGGAACTATCACTCCTGCCCTGTGGCAACAATTGATTGCCAGAGAGGCTAAAGAGAGGGGCATGGGAAAGATTGTTGAGCCAACATCTTTTTCTATGGTTCCCAATGTTGAACCGACCACACATATGTCGGCTGACACAGTGGCATTGGATTCTCAGATCTACCAACACCATGAGCTCAAACTGTAGAAATATGAAAAGGTACAGGAACAAAATTTGGCGCTCTGGCAATATACTAGAGCCTAGGACAGAGCCCTAAAGACAACTCTTGAGGGAATCTGAAGAACTAATGTTTTCATAAAATAATTGAAAAATAGTTTTGGACTAAATTGAAAAGATTTCAAAATGCTTTTAAGTCTAAACAACTTGAAAATATGTTTGAAGAAGTTTTAATGGGGTTTTAAATGCACTTTTTAAAGTCAAACTTTACAAAACCACCCGGGTATTTCGAAAAAACCCCTAGGCGTTTCGAAACGACCATTCACAAAGAGAAAACGTTTCGATACAGCCTTGTCTGTTTCGAAATGGGCTTTAATTTGGGTGAGGGTTTTACACAGCGTTACGATACGGGCTTCACCATTTCGATACGGCTATTTCCCCAATGGTTAAATCCTCAATGGCTTTTCCCAACGGTAATTTAATTTGCAGCCCAACTGTCAATCGTACCCAAACGGGTTGTAACCGTTTCGATACGGCTAGAAGAGTTTTGAAACGGCCATAGGCGTTCCGATACGACTTGCTGCATCATACTTCAACGGCTAGTTCTGAAGAAGGGCGTTCCGAAACAGGGTCGAGTGTTTCGAAACGAACGTCTGCAGAACAACATTTATGATTGGAAATAAAGTCTCCAACAGCTCCAAAACAACCCCAACGGTCCTCAATGGCTACAAACTCATTTGGGAGTATAAAAGGGACCTCCAAGAATCAAGAGAAGACTAATGCTTCAATTGTCAACAACATTATGATAAGAAAATTGTCTTAGGGCTTTATTGTTCAATTTCTTGTATAGACAACACTTGTGAGCGTAATTGTCAAATTTGCTCAAGTATTTAGATTTTGGGTGAGAGCTTTATTTGTGCAAACATATATCTTCTAGAGGTATTTCTAGTTTGCTAAGTCTTTCTTTTGTAAGAGAGTGTTTGATCAAGCTTTGGGTAGAAAGTTTGACCAGTGTAGCGGTTTCGTCCTAAGCCGATAAAAGGGGACGAAATTCTTAGTGAATTTGTTTGTAATCCTTAGTGGGAAGCTAAGGTAGTGGATGTAGGCTTTGGGTTAGAAAGTGAAACCACTCTAAAACCTTCTGTTTATTTCTTATTTTTAGCTTCCACCAAATCACCCAAAAATCCAATTTTCTCCGAACTTGGAAAATACGTCAGTTGAAGGAAATCGAGCATCATAAAACCTAAAAATTGGTATCAGAGCTTGGCTTAATTGAAGAGAATTAACACCCTATTGAGGCGATCCAGCAAGCTCGATCAACATTTCAAACAACCGACTCAATGGCCCAATCCATCGACAAACCACCTTTCTTCGACGGGACCAATTATGCTTATTGGAAGACAAAGATGGTGTTCTTTGTCAAATACAAAGACCACAAGCTTTGAGATATTATAGAAGATGGCTCGTTCGTACCAAAAGGAAGCAAAGTGGAGTGGAGTGCCGACGAACGCAAGAAGATGGAACTAAATTGGAAGGCTTTGCACTTCATCTTTTGTGCACTTAGCCTCAACATCTACGAGAAGATGTCTTCTTGCGAGAGTGCCAAGGAAGTTTGGGACAAACTCGAAGTTACATAAGAGGGGACTAACGAAGTAAAAGAGACCAAGATCGGCCTCCTCAACCTAGAGTATGAAAACTTCAAAATGGATCCGAAAGAGGATATTGAGAAGATGTTCCACCGATTCTCCACCATCACAAATGGACTCAAGGGTTATGGAGAAATCATTCGGAAGACAAACTTGTCTGTAAACTCATTTACTCTCTTCCCGAGTCTTGGGACTCAAAAAAGGCGACCATCATTGAAGCTAAAGATCTCAAATCCTTAAAGCTTGATGAACTCATGGGATCTCTCCTCACACAAGAAATCATGAAGAAAGGAAGAGAAAAGGAGAGGAAAAAGGAAGAGATAAAGAAGATGAGAGAGAAAAAGTCAAAGAGCTAGGCATCAACAAGAGTGTCGTTGCTCTTAAATCCTCTAAAATGGATCCGAAAGAGGATATTGAGACCAAGATCGGCCTCCTCAACCTAGAGTATGAAAACTAGAGTATGAAAAAGTAAAAGAGACCAAGATCGGCCTCCTCAACCTAGAGTATGAAAACTTCAAAATGGATCCGAAAGAGGATATTGAGAAGATGTTCCACCGATTCTCCACCATCACAAATGGACTCAAGGGTTATGGAGAAATCATTCTGAAAGACAAACTTGTCCATAAACTCATCTACTCTCTTCCCGAGTCTTGGGACTCAAAATAGACGGCCATCATTGAAGCTAAAGATCTCAAATCCTTAAAGCTTGATGAACTCATGGGATCTCTCCTCACACACGAAATCATGAAGAAAGGAAGAGAAGATGAGAGGAAAAAGGAAGAGATAAAGAAGATGAGGGAGAAAAAGTCAAAGAGCTAGGCATCAACAAGAGTTTCGTTGCTCTTAAATCCTCCAAATGTCGACATGTTGAATCAAGTGAGGAGGAAAGTGAAGACGAAGAGATGTCCTATCTCTTCAAGAAATTCACCCGGTTCATGAAGAGTGAAATGGAAAGATCTTATCATGAATCGATGAAGAAGATGAAGGAATCCCACAAGTCCAACAAGAAGAGATCATCTTCAAAGCAAGCATATGTGGCCACATGGAGTGGTGAAGACTCCACCAATGATGAAGTAGCCCACCTATGCTTGGTGGCCCTCAATGAGGGGGAGGTAACTTCTAACTCATCCATTTCAAATTCTTATATTTTTGATGTGTTAAAAGAAGCCTATGATGAATTGGTTTTTGAATTCAAGGCTTCATTTAAAAAACAAAAAATTGATTTCAAAGTTGAAAAACGAAAATGATTTGCTTTTGAAAACCAATTTTGAGTTTGAAGCAAAATTGAAGGATTTTGAGCAACAAGTTTCTAGTTTACAAAACTTGCTTCAAACAATGGAAAAGATCATCAAAAAGAAGTTGATGATCTTAAGAGAGAAAAGATTTTGATTTCCAAGGAACTAGAAAAGAAAATTGATTTTGGAAAATCAAAATTTTACCAAAGACAATCTAGTGCCCCTAGATTTTTAAATGGAAAATGTTTTAGCAGTGTTTGGGTTCCAAAAGAACTAATCACTTCACATAAAAAGGATGAAATTGAAAAATGGATTCCTAAGAGGGCTAAACTTTTTGCAACTAACGTTTATGGATCCAAAGCAATTTGGATACCAAAATTTGTATAATTGTCTTGATTAGGTGTGATGGAGGTTTTCAACAAGTCCAATAAATGAGGGGGAGCTCCATGCACACAAAGAAAGACACTTGAAGATGAAGGCTTCACATCCCCACTTCGATTCAAGTGTTGGTAAAATTAGTTGAATTTTTTTTAGTTTTATTTCTTTTAATTCATCTAGTTTAATCATATATGTTGGAATAACATCTTTTGATGGTGCTTTGAGTAAGGGGAAGTCATTTTAAAACCAAAATTCTTATGTCAATTTTTTTTAAAACCTCCTAAGTTATCTTGAACTTAAATTTATAAATTTTTTTGATATAACAAAAGGGGGAGAGTTTGGTTTGAAAATTTGTATTTTCAAATGAATAAGGGGGAGCTTTATTTACTTTTCAACTTTTCACCTCTTATTCAAATTTTTAAACATGAAGGGGGAGAATCCCAAATAATTTTCAAGTTAGTTTTATTATATAAAAAATGGGGAGATTGAAGAACTAATGTTTTGATATAATAATTGAAAAATAGTTTTGGACTAAATTGAAAAGATTTCAAAATGCTTTTATGTCTAAACAACTTGAAAATATGTTTGAAGAAGTTTTAAAGGGGTTTTAAATGCACTTTCTAAACTGAAACTTTAGAAAACCACCCAGGTGTTTCGAAACACCCCTAGGCGTTTCGAAACGACCATTCACAAAGACAAAACGTTTGGATACAGCCTTGTCTGTTTCGAAACGGGCTTTAATTAGGGTGAGAGTTTTACACAGCATTTCGATACGGGCTTCACCGTTTCGATACAACTATTTCCCCAACGGTCAAATCCCCAACGACTTTTTCCCAACAATAATTTAATTTGCGGCCTAACTCTCAATCGTACCGAAACGGGTTGTAACTGTTTCGATACGGCTAGAAGAGTTTCGAAATGGTCATAGGCATTTCGATACGTCTTGCTGCATCAAACTTCAACGGCTAATTCTAAAGAAGGGTGTTTCGAAACATGGTCAAGTGTTTCAAAACGGACGTCTGCAGAACAACATTTATGATGGGAAAACAACCCCAACGGTCCTCAACGGCTACAAAATCATTTGGGAGTATAAAAGGGACCTCCAAGCATCAAGAGAAGACTAATGCTTCAATTTTCAACAACATTATGATAAGAAAATTGTCTTATGGCTTTATTGTTCAATTTCTTGTATAGACAACACTTGTGAGCCTAATTGTCAAATTTTCTCAAGTGTTTAGGTTTTGGGTGAGAGCTTTATTTGTGCAAACATATACCTTCTAGAGGGATTTCTAGTTTGCTAAGTCTTTCTTGTGTAAAAGAGTGTTTGATCAAGCTTTGGGTAGAAAGCTTGATTGGTGTAACGATTTCCTCCTAAGCCGAGAAAAGGAGACGAAATTCTTAGTGAATTTGTTTGGAAATCCTTAGTGGGAAGCTAAGGTAGTGGATGTAGGCTTTTGGGTTAGAAAGTTGAACCACTCTAAATCCTTGTGATTATTTCTTATTTTTAGCTTCCACCAAATCACCCGAAAATCCAATTTTCTCCGAACTTGGCAAATACGTCGGTTGATGGAAATCGAGTATCATAAAACCCAACAACATCACTGCCAGCCCTTTGCCATTGTTCCATGAGTTCCCACCTGAACCTTTTATGCCAGGAGGAATGCCGCCTAGCCCATAGTCTGTTCATACTCCGACCCAGCAATCTGATGTTTTTGTCCTTGTTTCACATGTCCAAGATGAATCTGCCAAGACAGAGACTTTGCAAGAGTCTAAATATGAAGTCTCTGCCAAGACCGATGTGCCACTTTTTGCCTTTGCTTCTTTCGTCGCTCTCGTAGCACCCACTGCATCTAAGCGGGTAAGGATAATCGAGGAGGTCATCTACGATGTGAAGGCTTCTACGGCTGCCTCAAAGCTGCAGTTGTAGAGGAAGAAGTCCATTGCACCAAATTGATGGAGCTTTATCAAGAGAAATACATGTGTCTCCCGCATTGAACATTCCGAAGGGGATTCTTCTTCCCCTTAGCTCTTTTATTTGCATATTTTTCATTTTTGTCATGCATTTCATTTGTGTGTGTGTGTGTGTATATATATATATATATATATGGTTTCATGCATTGAGGACAATGCACACCTTTGGTTTTGGGTGTGTGTTGCCTCACATTTATTGCCATGACATACATTCATTTTTATGCTTCTGTTTGCATTTTGTTGCCATGTAGATTAGATTAAGACATTCATACCAAACCATTAAAAAAGAAAGAAAAAATTATTTTTCCAAGGCTTGATTGATTTGATAATTTTGCCAACATATTTGCTAGCATAGTTAGAGTTTGTACTAGTGTACTCTGTCCAATGATGAAATTAGAATATTTAGTTAGCTTGAGCCAGCATATTAGTAATGCCAGGTTGCTTGACAATTGATCTCTAGTTTATGAAACTTTAGTCTCACTTAAACATGTATTATGCATCTAATTCCCAAGACAAACTAAGGATTTTTAAAATTGATCTCAGAATAAAAAATTGCTAGGGTAAATATAAAGAATAATGCAACAATGTTTTGCCAATTGCAAGAAAAAATATAGAACTCTCCTTTGCCTTAGAAATAATACATAGCTTGGGGCTTCGTGGTTTGCTCCCTCTTAGTTCTCAAGCCAAAAACTTTATGGTATGAGTATGATGAGTAAGCCTAGTAATGTTTGGATTAATATGGGGGTTCGTGGTTTGCTCCCTCTACTTCTCACCCCAAACAATATTACAACGCAAGCCTGAAATTTTTTCCTGTAGAAACCCTTGGTGAATAAAAGAATAAAAGAAAAAAATAAACATAAATAAAAATAACTCTGAGTTTGGGTAGTAAATTTGACTAAGGGAGTTAAAGGATACTTGATGCAAATTGCACGCACTTTATGCACATTTCATGACCATAGACTAGAGTTATATTGGTGCACTTGAATTTGTTGATCTGTTGGCATTACTGCTCTAGGATATTTGAGGACAGAACTAGGGCCAAATTCTGCTTGCTAGCATGTGTTGATAATCATGAAATTTTTGCTGAGGTACTTTGTTTTATTTTATGTTTTCTTAGTTTGTAGTTGTGTTACTTGAGGACAAGCAATGAGCTAGGTTTGGGGGATTGTTAACTCCTAAAAAGTACTACTTTTCATGTATATATTGCCATGATATTGCTTGACTTTGAGTACATATTTGTCCATTTAGCTAGTAGATTCATGCATTTGTATCTAGGAGTTAAGGAATGTTTCTTTTGCTAGAGTGATGGGGTATTTTCTTGCTTTGGTCGCAGGTTAGGAGTAGTTGTCAAGAGCAAGACAAGAGCAGTAAGCCAGAGGAGCAGAAGAGAAATGTCGAGTGCTATTGGCAAAAAGTAGGATGAGAATTGCCGAGCTCGGTTGGCAAAAGAATGATGTCGATGTGTGTTTAGTTAGCTGTTGGTCAAAGACCCAGTCAACCATAAAATTCAAAAAGAGGATAACGTGCCTATCCTGGTGCGCAACAAACTTTCAAGATTCAAACCCAATCTAGGGTTTCCATTAGTGCCTATATAAGAGAAGCCTATCGTTGAGCCAAGGAGGTTGCGTCGTGGTGAAGAAAGAAGGTGGAAGGAAAACCATGGTTCGACCAAGATGTGACCGAGAGCTCTGGATCTATTGAAGGGCTACATCGACGAATCTCCTTCTTTGTCCATTTCATTTAGTTTAATTCTGATTTTTATGATGGCGATGTTTACAAATGATATTTTGTTGATGGTTTCCCCAGCCATGAACTGATTTTCTTAAGCTGGCTGGGATGTTTTTGCGATGAACGCTTAGATGTTTTTTAGTTTTTAATAATTGAATGCCTTGGCATTTTTGTCTATTCTTCTAGTGCTTAATTTTCTTAAATTCTTTGCCAAACGACAGTTGCAATTGCATGCCTATTATCCCTTAATAACTTATCAGACTTAGGAGATAACGATTAATTTCCAAGTACTAAGGACAAGAGCAGTAAGCCAGAGGAGAAGAAGAGAAATGTCAAGTGTCATTTGCAAAAAGTAGGACGAGAATTGCCAAGCTCGTTCAATAGAAGAAGGATATCGATGTTCGGTTAGTTAGCCGTTGGTCAAAGAACCAATCAGTCCTAAAATTCAAAAAGAGGATAACATGCTACCCTGGTGCGTAACAAACTTTCTGGATTTAAACCCAATCTAGGATTTCCACGAGCGCCTATATAAAGGAAGCCTGTCGTTGAGCCAAGGAGACTGCACTATGGAGAAGAAAGAAGGTAGAGGGCAAACTGTTGTTCAACCAATCTGTGACCGAGAGCTCTTGATCCATTAAAGGGATGCATTGATGGATCTCCTTCTCTGTCCATTTTTCTTAGTTTAATTCTGATTTTTATGATGATGATGTTTACAAACGATATTTTGTTGATGGTTTCCCTAGCCATGAACTGATTTTCTTAAGTTGGTTGGGATGTTTTTGCGATGAACGCTTAGTTGTTTTTCAGTTTTTAATAATTGAATGCATTGGCATTTTTGTCTGTTATTCTAGTTCTTAGTTTTCTTAAATTCTTCGTCAAACAACAGTTGGCATTGCATGCCTATTATCCCTTAATATCTTAACAAACTTAGGAGATAATGATGAATTCTTAGAAAGTAAGGAGAGAAACTTCGACAGAAGATGTTCAAGTAGATGAGCTTACTTTGGGAGTGAATCAACCCCTTAGGAGTAAAGATTAAAATTTTTCCAAGTTAATTATTGAAAAACATCACTATAGACATATGAGGGTTAATCATAATTAACTTAGGGTATTACCATCAACAGAGACAATACTACTTAAAATTTGCTCGGCAATAAAACCAAGTCTGAAAGTTATTAATTGCAGCCATAGCTAGCATGAAATCCATACATCCATTACCAACGCCAACCATCCATTTGAATACATATGTTTGCCAAACTGACTGAATTTTCATTGCATTTTCCTTACTCATTTTCTTAATCTAAATCCGAAATCCAATTCAACTCATTTGTTCCTATTCACAAGTAAAATATCGTGGCATTTAATTCTTGGACAATCCATGTGCATACGATACTCATCTTATTGTTGTATAACTTGTTGATTGTCTATACTTGCACGCAAAAAGACCTAAACTTGGCATTATTTATCTGCATATGTACGTTAATTCATTATTTGTCAAGCGTTAGTCAGTCGACATAACGCGAAGAACCTGAACCTCCCATAGGCAATCAAGCAAGCTTCATATGTTAAACACCAGTGCACAATCAGCTAATGCCCTCAAGTTTCCATGAAAAATATCTACCACTTTCATGTTATCTATTTTTATAACAATCTTACGCAGTCCTAGACTCCATGAATGAATTAGAGTATCATACATCGCCTGAATGAATATGAGCATCATACATCGCTTGAAAGAATAAGAGCATCATACATCGCCCATAACTCAGTCATCAAAATCAAACAAACGGTTAGGCTTAAATGAGGGGTGCAACACGAGGACTTCCTAGGAGGTCACCCATCCTAGTACTACTTTCGCCCAAGCACGCTTAACTACGGAGTTCTAATGGGATCTGGTACATTAGTGCTGGTATTCTAAACCCTAATTTGATGACCTATCACTTCTAAAATATAATTTCCAACTTCAAAAAGTAAATAAAATATTCATTTTTAATATTTTTCAGTAATTGGACTCGAAAAAGTATCAGTTCGAATTTCAGGGTGGTACAGTTTTCGTATGATATGTGTCTATTGAGGATGCTAGGAGGGAAATTAGGTTCGAACCCCCTTAAGCCTATTTTTATTTTTTTAAATATCATTTTAACTACAATTAACCTATTACAAAATGTTATCAATTACGAACTAAGTCTTGAACTTGACTTGATTGTTAGGGGTGCCTATATCTCATGACCCAAATTTGAGTTCTCCTAATCCTATAAAAAAGACTATTTTACCATGTGTCTCCTTAAAAAAACTCTGAAAGTAGTTGAATGAAAAGAGTACACATGGTAAATTACATAAAATTAAAAAACAGTAACAAAACTAAAACTACATATCTCAAATCGAAGGACTACTAAGGTCCGCATGAAGGGCTATTAATGCGGTCTTCGGTGTTTGCAAAAAGACATGGGTTACTTGCACAGCTGCACTGCATCGTAACCATGCTTTGCCAAGCTATTTGCCACCTTATTAACTTCGCGACAGTTGGGGTTTTGGACATGTGCGAGATGAGTGACCGCACAAGGTCCCAAGAAAAGAGAGCTCCAAATGAATTGAATTAAATGTTTATATGGAGAAAACAAAATATTTTGGTTTAATAAATTACAAGAAAAAAATAAAAATAACTTTAAATTAGGCCACATAATATATATTTTTTTAAAATAAAAATATTTTAAAAAAAAATTATATATCTTTAAGATTATAAATTAAAGTACCTCGTTTTAATAAACTGTACATGGTCTCGTAAACTTTTAAACCGTCCCTGAAAAAATCAAACTTGCCAATCTTTTTCCACCAACCTAAAGATATGATGTAGCAAAGAACGATGATTCTCTTTAATTTTCATCCGTAAATAACATATATACAAAATAATGTCAATCGTTGCAGTTATACACTATGACCTAGTTTAGATTCTCTTTAGTGTCATTTTCATTTCTTTTAGTTTTTAATTTGAGCTAAATTAATAAAATTTATAAATAACGAGGGTGGAATGTATTATTATATAAAGTTCCTCATTAAAAGCGATTAATTGACTATCCTCGGCACAAAAACCATTGTTTTTAAACCAGAACATTAATACAAACTAACGGAAGCAAATAGTGGGATAGACTGACTTTGTGAGGTCATGCCCCCAATTTGGAAAATTATAATTTAAACCCTTGAAATTAAAAAAAATAATCCCCCTAAAATTTATAGAAATTCAAAATAAGCTTCAAAATTTGTCAACTTCTTAATTAAATCCCTTTCATTATTTTTAAAAGTTTTCATTAAACCTCTCAAATTTTTAAAAATTTTAGTTACACCCCAATTTTTTAAAATAAATAAAATTTAACCCTTCAAAATTTTTGAAAATTTAAATTAAACTTCTATTTTTTTTAAGTTTTAAATTGACCCCCAAATTCTGCCATTAAGTTCTGTCACTAACAGACATCAATGCACCTTTATATATGAAGCTGAACACGAAAAGACTTTGAATATTTTTGATTAAGTAGAAAGATAATTACATTCTAAAGGTAAATGTCGATATTTAAACTCATATAAAATAAAATAACATAAACATTCTTGATCACTTTATCAATTAATGAATCTCAAAAGCCTTGACATTTTAGTTGTAAAAAGTCCAGAAAAGTGGGGAAAAGCGTAAGGATAAGAAGAGGATAGGGCTCAAAGGGTCAGTCAACAAAGTCGGCTACGTCTTCCAAAAAAACACACCAATCCACTCATTTGATTCTTTCCCATTTACATAAAGGTTTCGAAAACGTGAAAAAGGGGAGTTAAAAAGAGGCATGTAAAGACAAGATCTCACTTTTTATTTTAGATTCAAACACATTGTAGTCTCTCCGTCTTTGCTTGATGATGAAGAAAAAATGAATAACGCGAATCGGGATTTTAACGTGATCTTTATTTTTAAAAGATCCATAAATCGAAGAGTACTGAGTGCTTAAATATATTTGGAATAAAAATTATTTGTCTTTTATACATTTCTTTTTTATGTCTCATATTAAAAAATTGTGTTTATGGTTAAGATTTAAGGTTAGAGTTAAAGGTTAGAGAATTATGTGCATGGTGTATATTTTAGGGTTTATAATTTAGAATTTAGAGTTAGAACTAAGAATTTAATTTTTTACCGTTGGGGCATAAAAAGAGGCACCGAAAATATGCATAGTATTGTCCAACATGCTTGATCTCATGTTCTCATATATTTTATTCCAACAGCAATGCTAATCGAATCATGTTTGACCCCGTGTACTCTTTAATTATTTTGTGTTTAACTTTGTTGCACCTAAGAACCCAACAAGTGGTCCCAGTGAAAAAACGGATAATGTTATCTTATGAGACCCGAGTTCAAATCGCTTTGCCTACAAGGTGTATGTGCATCGTCAAAAGGTTAAAAATATCTATGAACAAATACTACCTTGTAATCACTATTAAAAAAACCTTATTGCAGCTAATCGAATCATTCATTATTATTGTTATCACCGGCATTACATTAAATCATTTGTTAATAAACCACAAAAAATATTGATAAATATATATTTTAATAGGTGATATAAAATAAATTATTGATAGTATAAATATTTATATATCATATTCCATCAAAATAAATCCAAATATAAGAGTGAGATAACAAAAAAAGAATTATTTGGTACACATGTTGTATAGTCTCTAGATTATGATAGCTTCTTTTTTTTTAATCCTTTTTGTTCTAAGAGTTATGGTTTTACAGTTTAAAAGTTGTTTATATGATTAGTTTATGATTTTAGAGTGAAAGTTTAAATATAAAGAACTCTATTTTTTACACAATATTATATTAAAAAAATATTAGCGACCAACAATCAGTTAGTCTAGCGAGATGAGACATTAGGTACCTTAAGTAAGATCAAGAGTTTAAATCATGACGGTTTAAATAAAAAAATTAAGTTGGAAGAGTTGCCCCAATAATGAACATCTACAAAATTTAATATTGAGATATGTAGTAATTTATCTTTTATTACCGTCTATTTAATTTTTTCTCTCCTCTTCTTCAATTTCTTTAGAAAAGAGCTTTAGCACAAATATTTAAGGAAAAAAAATAAAAAAAATATTATATCCGAAAATCGAAAAATAACAAAATAAAATAATAAAACTCAAATTAGAAAAAAAAATCAAACAAACCAAAATTACAAAGAATGATGGTGTGTTTTTACAATCCAAACTCTGCACTCTAAGCTATAAATAAAGTAACTATATATATAATTTACAAAAAATCATTAATATTCAAATCCTCTGGAATTTCAAACTCCAGCAAACTGTTGAATCTTTCTATCTCATTGCCGTTGATAAATGTAGACGATGAATTACTATTAGCCGAATTTCCATATACAAAAGGAGCCGTTGAAGCTGTCAAATTTTCTCGAGAAATGCTGCAGTTTGTCGTCATATTGGATTGGCTTTGAATCATGGGAGCTTGATGCTGAACCTGAGAATTGCAAATCTGGTTTTGCTGGAGATATTGCAGCACCATTTCTGGGTTTTCTTGTTTCAACAGCAACAGGGTATTAGCTAGGCTTAACAGTTGTGGATTTAAAAGAGATTGGCTGCACAAGGTGGAGCCGATAATGGAAGAAAGGTCGAGCAAATCAAGGCGCGGCGCATGTGTCACCGGATCGATCCCATTCCTCACCAGCCTTTTCCTTATACGAGTGTTCCAGTAATTCTTGATTTCGTTGTCGGTCCTCCCCGGCAACCGACCAGCAATCGCTGACCATCTGGTTTTCATACGAAAAAACAAATGTATTAAGATACACAATTTCATCACTTGATAGCAAATACTATAATCAGGGATTTAAATGCAGTAGCGGTAGTAATATAACGATAGCAGCACTGTTGGAAATTGTTTTTACTAAAAATAACGATATGCAATCACTACAATAACATTTATTATGTTTGCAACTGCGATAAAACTTTTTGACGAAAATCGCGGTTGAACCAATAACCGATCAAAACAAAAACCATGTCCCTTACTTGTTTCCTAAAACACTGTGTAGTTGAATTATAGTCTCTTCTTCCTCAAACGAAAACCTTCCTCTCTTTATGTCCGGTCTCAGATAGTTCGTCCACCTGAGACGGCAGCTCTTCCCGCATCTTTGCAGCCCTAAAAACACGATCGTTAAACCCTAAAAACACAATAAAAAGCATTTGAATTTTAAAACTACGAAATAAATAAAACTTTTTATATATAAATACCAGCTTTCTTAGGGAGGATTCGCCAGTTTCCGGCGCCATGAATCTGAACATAATTGCTAAGCTTAACATCTTCCTCGGGAGTCCAGGGACCTTTTTTGAGGCCATTTTTGTCGCAGCAAGGTGTTCTCCCCATGATTTTAGATTGTAAAAGTGAAAATGGTGGATCAAAAAGAGAACGATGACCTGCATATATATAGTTGGAAACAAGAAGGGAAGGGTTAGCCATGGTTGAAGACAATGGAATTCCGTGCCGGCCTTCTTACACGTGTTTCTCTACGTATTACATTACAATTTACATGTGTATAAATTACGCACATGTGAACTCGTGGAGTAAACTAGTGATAAAGAATTATGTATTTTATCAAGGTGACTCAGGTTTGAGTATTATGTGTGTGCGTTATTAAAAGGCTAAGAAAATTGAAATATATTATCTTGTAATCACACTGGCATATTAAAAAAAATCTGCACATGCAATGAAATGTCTATACTACAGTATATGAAAGCAATTATTTGGGAACGTGGTGAACTCCTGATCTCATATTAAACTTTAGATGTTTTAAATAAAATGTATAATAATAATAATAATAATAATAATAATAATAATAAGTCGTGTATAATCATCACCTTTTCAATTACACTTTTAAAGTTTGTCTTTGACAATTTACAATCTAATGTTTCGAAAAAAAATTAAATAAATTGTTTTTAGTGTTAATCTGACAGTGACTTAGTGATCAATATTTTTGTTGACATCGTATACAACGTTAATGGCACAATCAAAAAACAAGCAACGTTGAGGACTTTTTATTATTATTCCTTTTTTATTTTGACGTGTGAGCTCATTTTATTGTATTATTTGTTTATATAAAACAATGTTATTGGAACGATTATAAAATATGAAAAATATAATTCAAATAAAAAATTAAACTATAAGAAGTGTGAGATTGTAATTTGTAATTAGGAAAATTATGAATCATATTTTAATATTCTTTTAATTTTGTAACTCTGATAAAAAGGTTTTTTATTTTTGAATATTACTATGTTATTGAACTTACAATTGATTAGTATGCAATTTGATATTGCACGCCTAATTGAGGCTCGTGAGAAACGACAATAATGGTGGAAGATGCGGATGATGTCTTGCAACGTAAGGGAGATGGAATCGCTGGCAAAGAAGAAAGATGCACGAGAATTTTGAGATGGTATTGAGGTGAGATCGTGTATCTTCAAGAGACAATATTAGAGGTAATTACGCCTTATATTGTACACCAAATTTGGTATTCAGTTTCTTTTGAATTTGTTTTTGCTCCCTTTTGTGGATGTTCGGGGGATTGGTGATTATTTACGAAGCGTCGTTATTTTTTGAAGAATATAGTCACGAATAAAAATTTATTTGTATTTTGGGGGTTGTAAGCGGCGATTATTTTGACATATGAGATCCTATGCGTGTATGCATCATGTCTAGACTGTGGTGCATAGACGATCTACTTCAACATGGTGAAATCGATAGATGGAAGGTATGGTTTTCTTGGGGAATGTCGTGGGATGGATGATTTTTTGAGTTTTAATGAAAAAATAAGATTGATGGTTTTCTTGGCGAATTGCGAGAGCTTGGATGTTACATTACGAGCGCAGGCCTTGGCATTTGTGGCAATGTTTTTAACATATTGATGAAGCTTGTCATATATATGTGTTGTTTTAATAATATCTTTAGCGAGATGTACGGATTGGCTAACACATTGGCGAAGGATAGGATCGATTGCAAAGCTTTGGTTTCAGATGATACAATGAACTTGTATTAATTGATTTGTTGGGACGTGATGGTATGAAGACTCGGTGCATGTTAATTCGTAGTTGTTGCTCCTTGGTTTTACAGTTTACTTGTCGAGCAGGGATAATGTAACACTCCAATTTTTGTCCTAATTTAAAACCTTAACTTAATTGAAATCCCTAAATAATTGAGAATTTTAATTTGAAAACCTAATTAAATTCCAGTGATTAAATTGGGAATTTTCAAAATTTCAATGACCAAATTGCAAAGGTTGCAAAACTTAAGTGTCGTTTCATAAACCGTAGAAAGTTCGATGGCACGCATTGTGATTTACCCTTTTGTCAGGGTATTTGTATTCATTTTGACACCCATTTCTGATTTTTTGGTTTTGTTGCGCCGCACTCCAACGAGGGCCTTGCCGTCGGCCGATCGTTTATTCGAAGCCACCCTCAGACTCCCTGAACTCGAGCAATCAAAACCCTAGCAACCATTTCTTTTTCCCGGTCACCGTTGTTCAGAAAACGATTCGAAGACCGTTCGTTTTTCTCCGTCGGCGTCGCCGATTTCTGTCGTTTTGCCGTGTTTCTGAGTTGGGTGAGTACGAAATGGCATGGGTTGTGTTTGGCTTGTTTTGAAATGGGTTGATTTGGTCGGAATTTTGTGTTTGAGGGTCACTGGCGTGCGTTTCTGACGCCATCCTGATTAAGGGTTAACCCTATTTTCAATTCGGTTGAAAAAGGAGAAAATGAGACTGAACGGGGCCGAATCGATCCATATAGCTAGACCGAACTAAGCAGACCGAGTCAGATGAACCGTACCCTTCTCCATAACAGACCAGATGACATGTGCGATGAAGTCAGCGTTGACGTCAGTGATGACGTCAACTGTTACCCGTTGACCGTTGACTTTTTCAAAAAAGGCCTATTTCATGTTTTTCGACATCCAGATTCCGATTCCGCTGCCTGTTTTCCAAAATTTGAACCCGAAAGATCGTTTTGACCACTTTTATTCGATTATACTTAGTATTTAAAGATTTGAATATCGGGAAATTAATTGGAATTATTCTTATTTGTTTACGACGTTGACTCGGATATTGAGATCCTTCCTCCTCCTCCACCTGGACGACCTTCTGTTGCTCAGACATCGGGATCCGCTCGTGATTTTAATTAATAATATATTCGATATTTATATTATCAGTGTCTTGGCATAGTAGTAGTATCTTTGATGATGTATTTAATTATTATAGGAGCTGACTCTAACCGACCTAGAGATAGAGCTGAGCGTGGGAGACATCAACATCGACGTTGAGTGTTAGCTACCTGAGGTGTGTTCTCTTTTGTGTTATCTGTTTGCAGTGCTTTGTATGTATATGTGTTAATGGATTGAATTGTAAATATGATGTGGTCTGATGTTGTATGGTAATAACATTCTGATGATTTGTGATATTTGACTTGTTTAGTATGTTGTTACATCATCCAATATATATGTTATCTGATTCGGATTATTGTATATCGGATTATATGATTATGCATTTCTGTTGATAAACAATGCATTCAGATTCTGAGCTCGGATTTTATGTCATCTCATTATGGTTGGGATTATGTACGGGGAAGTTTAGTAGCTTCATCATTTGGGTTGAAGTCTGCTTCGGATTAGTGGTTTCACTCTACGGACTGAATTCCACTTCGGATGGTGATGAGGTAGAGAGTGGTTCTGGGGAACCTTACTCTTCGGATGGTGATGTAGTTGGGTGCATGTCATACTGTGTTGCATATTCATTCATACATATTTATGTGATTAAATTGATTCTTGATGGAAAATAGTATTCTGATAATGTATGGTTGACTTTGTTGATATGATGATTCTGTTAGTTCTGTTTGCACTGTAGAGACACGCTGAGCGTTTTCGCTGACTCCCCCTTAGTTTCAATTTCAGATACTCAGGTCTAGACTACGGTACTTGGAGGACCTTGTTTTCCAACAATATTTACTGTTATCAGTATGATTACTCGGATTTATAGAATTTATATGTTTTATCAGATTGTACTTAATTTAAGATTTCGAACATCTTATTTGGGATGTTATGTTTTATCATGCATATATATATATTTGGATATTTAATATTTTCAGGATGATACAATAATTACGTATTGTGGATATTATTATTATTTATTGCGGAAGTGGTATTTTTGCATTTGATTGCTTTACTTGAGGGACAAGTTTCAAACTTGACTTCCTATATTCGATCTAATTCTTCTGGGACGGGTTAAGGGGGTTACATTTAGTGGTATCAGAGCCAGGTTCAACACTCGGCCTGGGTGATTTAAATCAATTTTAAATCGAAAATAAATTTTTGCATGCATTGTCAAATATTTTCGGGTAAAAACGAGAATTTCAAAAAAAACTTATGATCTTTTATGAATAATATTTATACATATTCTGAATAAGGTCTCCAAGTACCGATTCTAATCTTAGGATTATGTCTTTTGTAGATATACTACTATGCCACCTCAAAGAAGTTATAGAGTAGCGGCCGGTCGAGGTCGTGGTCGAGGCTGTGGTTGAGGTCGAGGTCGTACCGCGACTGCAGATAGTGGCATTCCACCTCTTGCGGATTTGATACAAAACCAGGGTGAGGTCTAGGGTGCGAATGTGGAGGAACAACATGTGGACCAGACAAGAGCTCAGCAGACTGTAGCTCAGCAGACTGGTGGAAGAGACCCCACATGTTCAGCCTGCTCAGAGTAGTGGTCCTCGTGATTCAGAGGATAGTGAGACAATGGGCACGGATGCCGTTACTGTTCATAGAGAGCTATTGAGATACCTTCGTCACTCTGAGGGTGTTCGGAGATCCATATCCACAGAGTTTCTAGCTGCCGTGATGACTATGTTCGACGGAAAGACGGGTAAAGACCCGGCAGATGCAAAGTACTGGTTGAAGAAGCTTCAGAGACTATTTGTTGAGATGGATTATCCTATCGACCAAAAACCCAAGGTTGCCATTTCACTACTTCAGGGTGAAGCCCAGAATTGGTGGGAGGTTGAGGAGCATGTTACTCCAGCTAGTAAGTGTAGAACTAATGTTTTGATATAATAATTGAAAAATGTTTTGGACTGATTTAAAAAGTATTTAAAACATTCACTAAGTCCAAACAACTTGAAATAATGTCTAGGGAATTTTTCAAAAGGGTTTTTCATGATTTCAAAGGCCTATTTTCACAAAACTGGCCAAGTGTTTCGAAACACCCTAGGGCGTTTCGAAACAGGTGCCTCCAGTGGCCAAAACGTTTCGATACTCGTATCGAAACGGGCCAAAACGTTTCGATACTCGTATCGAAACGGGCCTTAGCGTTTCGAAACGGCTAGGCCGTTCCGATACGCCCACGTGGCACTGACCACAAGGTCATAAACCCCAACGGCTCTTTCCCAACTAACTTTTAAATGCAGGTCGTTTCGATACGGGCTAAGGGCGTTCCGATACGCGTTCCGAAACGGCAAGGGGGTGTTCCGAAACGGGTACCCTGACAGACTGCAACGGCTCTTTCTATATTGAGGGTGTTCCGAAACGGCTTCGAGCGTTTCGAAACGGGGAGCTGCAGAACTGCATTTATGAAGGGAATTAAAGGCTCCAACGACTCTATTTCAACCCCAACGGTCCTAAACGGCTATAAACTCAATTGGGAGTATAAAAGGGACCTCCAAGCATCAAGAGAAGACTAATGCTTCAATTGTCAATCAACAAATGATCAAGAAATTGTCTTAGCACTTAAATTGTCATTTCTTGTATAGACAAACACTAGTGAGCCAAAATTGTCAAATTTGCTCAAGTGTTTTAGGTTTTGGGTGAGTGCTTAATTGTGAAAACAAACACCTATTAGAGGGTTTAAGTTTGCTTTCATTTGTCTCTTTGTAAAAGAGGGTTTTGATCAAGGCTTGGGTAGAAGCTTGATCGGTTGTAAGGGTTTCCTCCTAATCCTAGAAAAGGGGACGAATCAATTAGTGGATTGATTGTGAAATCCTTAGTGGGAAGCTAAGATAGTGGATGTAGGTGCTTGTTAGAAGGCCGAACCACTATAAATCATTGTGTCAATGTAACCCCCTTAACCCGGTCTGGACGGTTGACCCGAATTAAGAAAGTCACACGGGGAAAACCAAAGTCAACCCGAAAGTCAACCTTGATTAACGACCCTTTTTTTTCTTTTTAATCTTACCTAGATGCACCTTAAACTTAGATGTGATCAGGCAAACAGCATACTCAAAGATCGCAAACATCAGAGATCAAACAGGGACCCAATTGAACAATTTACAACTTTAGGGACCAAATTGTAAATTCTGAAAACTTTAAGAACTTAACCAAATTTTAAGTTACCAACTTAAAATTAATCATGTTTCATGCTTCTCTGCCAAAATTCAGCTCAAACAGACATCCCAAACTCATACAATTGCTCAAACAAGATTCAGGACCAAAATACAAACATTTTGAAACATTTAACCGCCCATGTCAGCCCCCAACGGTCACCCGTTCCGAAACAGGCAAAGCCCGTTTCGAAACACGGGACCGTTCCGCAACGCGTTCCGCAACGGGGGTCTGGCAGAATGCTTTCCGTTTCGGAACGGTGGCACCCGTTTCGGACGCCTGGGTTTATGCAGGGCACCCGTTCCGAAACAGTGTCATCTGTTCCGAAACGCCTAGCCCAGATTGTTGCATTTTGCTCACTCAACACATCATTGACCATCCAATCATGCTCCAAAAGCCACTAAACTTTACCAACATGCAATTCAACATAAACGAGACATACTTGCATCAACAATTCAACAGAAACACAACATATAAGAAAAGCCCCAAATCTATAGGCATGCTTCCTACACAAGCAACCATTTAGGCACAAACCTTCCAAATCAAACTCATATAAGCCAATTCATGTTCCAACAACATTAGCAACAACATTAAAACATTCTTGATCAAACATATACGATCACACACACATAAACCCGAGAGATTCTACCCCATTGCCTTTATTAACTATAGCTATTCACCAAGACATACGTCTCCATTGGAGTCCACCTTGAATCCCTTGCTCCTTGCTGTCCAAACTTCAAGAATCTGCATTGATGGACAAAAAGGAGCGTAAGCACATAATGCTTAGTGAGGAATGCTCAAACCAAAACACCATCAATGCAGCGGGTCATTAAACACTTTTAAAACAAACCCGATTTGTTTACCAAAGCCATGCTTGAAAACCATTTTCAACAACATGCTTAAAACCATGCATTGCACATACATGAAAACCAACCCTTAGCTTAGCAAGCTAAGAAAACCTTTTCAAAGAACAACTCACAATAATCAACCATTTAGCCAATCTATGCTTAAACACCTTATGCAAAGCTTAAAACAAAACCATGGAAAACACTCCCATTTCACCACATACCTTTCTTAAACTTGAAAGCCATTTCAAGCCAGATACCTTTTAAACCACTTATTCAATCAATCCAACACATGCATTAAACCAAGGCAACATATAAACCACAACGTTATCATCACATGCCTTTTAAAACAAGTCTTAACAAGACTCCAATGCATTAAAGAGATTTCATGCACATATGCATCATTTACCTATGATAATCAACACTTGTTCAACTTAACAAGTAAACATGCATTCACAAGCATTAACCACTTTTCATGCAACCATGCATCTTTTCAAGCATCCCATGCTTCTTTATAATCAAGAACATTACATTGGCTTCCAAGTGACCAACACATCCACTTTCCAACTCAACACCCGATCGGATACGCGGATCACAAGCGTTGTCCCCTACGCCTCATACACACTACCAATCCAAGGTCTCCAAATGGACTTTTAAACACCATTTGACCTCAACACCCTAAGGTTCCCATGTATGGACTTTTAAACACCATACAACCTTAGCTTTTCCCGAGGTTCCCATGTATGGACTTTCAAACACCATACAACCTTTGCATCACCGATTGGTAGTTGTATAACATCACTAACGAGATCCGGGACACCCTACACAAGATCCACACATGGGCATTACACCTCCATTGTGATCTCAACAAGCACAAGG
This sequence comes from Hibiscus tridactylites, assembly GCA_958450335.1. Taxonomy (NCBI): domain Eukaryota; kingdom Viridiplantae; phylum Streptophyta; class Magnoliopsida; order Malvales; family Malvaceae; genus Hibiscus; species Hibiscus tridactylites. The sequence continues at coordinate 47,450,952 of OY288281.1, forward strand.
TTCTCACATATGGACTTTTAAACACCATATAACCTTTGCTCAACCAAGGTCCTCGAATGGGCAACACCTCCATTATGACCTTAACCATCTCGTTAGGATACTTGAAGGGAGCTTTTCCGGTCCACTCTTGACCACTCCACCTCCAAGGCGACTTAATTCACGGTGCACCCAATTCTATAGCCGGCTAACTATATCCGATCAACGAACCAAGAACCATTTTCCTCACTTGCCAATATAACCAACTTACCATCATTAGTCCAATGATTCACATGCATAACCACAATGCATAAACCATCATTTAATTCACATGCATAACCACAATGCATAAACCATCACTTAACATCATCAATCCACTGTTTTAAAGCATTACACAAAGCCATTGAATCAACATGCAACATCATGCATCAAAATCACAATTTCCATGTACAAAACCAAGGATCTCTTACCTTGAGCATCCTTTACATATGGCTTTCAAAACCAACATTAAACCATGCTTACAATATGCTTTCAAAACAGAATATAAACCATGCAAAACACATGCATTTCAATCATCAACCACAATTGCTTTAAAAGCCAATTCACTACACAATTCATGAGCGAAAACCATTTACTTACTCTTGAGCTTAGCAAAGTTGTTTAGACTTATACTAAGCTCCCAAAACCTTCAAACCTTGGTTTTAAAGCTGAAAACCCAACTTCACTCACCGATACACAAAACAAGGCTAGCCAACAAGCCTTCCAAGCATCCGAAACCTTCCGCAAACACCTCCAAAGCTCACGGATCAAACTCCCCTGTTTCAAACACACAACAACAGAGCATTAATGCATCTTTATGCATTAAAACACCAGCAACAACAACACAACTCGCTGCTCATCACAAATCCAACATTTCGGCTACCAAACACAACCGAAATCACCTCCAAACACTTCCAAAACTTAGCCCAGCCAAGATCCATCACTTCTAACCATTTTTAAACATCAATTAACATCCAAAATGATCACAAACACATCCTTATACCTCCAGGTATAACAGATCACCAAAAACACTCCAAAAACAACCAAAAACTCAAGCCAAACTTAGGAAATTCAACCTATCCGAGATTGCATTAGTTAAGCCTCAACTTCTAATCAATTTAGCATTCATTTAACATCATTTTGACACTCCAAAACACTGCCCAAACAGATCACACGAAAATTTCACCAAAATCACCAAATCTTGCATTTTAGCCAAAAATCAAGATTTCAATTGAAAAGCCATTAACAAAACATAAATCAAGGATTGAGAACTTAGTAATTTCAGTAAAGAACTGATAGTTTAGAGGAGAAGGACGTTCTTACCTCCAAACTTGAATTTCTCCATTTTAGAGCCAAAAAGCTTGATGAAACAACTTGCAAATTGAGAGGTTTTGTTGATGAGATGATTAGGAATCAAATGAGAGTTGAAATGAGAGATTTAGATGCCAAAATCAGAGAAGGAAATCTGGAGAATTGTGTTTGGGTTGAGAGAAAATGAGAGAAAAGGGAAATTCAGAGAAAATGGAAAGTTAGTTAAGAAATTGGTTTCCCTCCACTTTCATAAACTTTAAAATCAGAATAAAGCCTTAAAATATCTTAGAAAAATCTGGAGAAACTCTTTTTGGAATAATAGCTCCTTAAAGATTCAAAGTTTCAATCCTTTATAAAACTGTCTCGCAACTTTCAAAAATTACATTTTGGTCACTAGCCAAAATGTCAACCTTCCGAACCTCATTTTCCAAAATTGATTTCACAGTTCACTTTTATATATTAAAAGATGATTTTAGAACATTTTCCATATTTTTAATGCAACCCGAACTAGGCTTTCCTAATTTCACCTTTATATATTCGATCAGCACTTTGACCGAACCGGTCAACGCCTAAAACTTCTGAGCCCAAAACCGGGGCGTTACAGTCAATCTTCTTTTTAGCTTCCTTAACCCTTCCACCCAAATATCCACCTCTCCACCACTTGGTGAGCATAATTGGTTGATCGAATCGAGCCCCACACAACCCAACAATTGGTATCAGAGCTTGGCTCAATCGAAGGGGATTCACATCCTATTGAGAAGATCCGGCAAGCTCGATCACTTTTTCATCAACCGGTTCAAATGGCGCAATCCATAGACAAACCGCCCTTCTTCGACGGAACCCACTATGCCCATTGGAAGACTAAGATGAAGTTCTTCATCAAATCAAGAGATTACAAGCTATGGGATGTAGTTGAAGATGGTCCGTTCGTGCCTAAAAGAAGTAAAGCGGAGTGGAGTGCTGACGATCGCAAGAATATGGAGCTTAATTGCAAAGCCTTGCACATCTTGTTTTGTGCATTTGGCCCAACCATCTATGAGAAGATGTCTTCTTGTGAGAGTGCCAAGGAGGTATGGGACAAGCTTGAAGTCACATACGAGGGGACAAACGAAGTCAAGGAGACCAAGATTGGGCTCCTAACCTTGGAGTATGAGAACTTCAAAATGGATCCAGAAGAGAACATCGAGAAGATGTTTGATAGATTCTCCACCATCACCAACGGTCTTAAAGGTTTTGGAGAAGCCATCCCGGAAGAGAAGCTTGTTCGAAAGCTCATCTACTCACTTCCCGAGTCTTGGGACTCAAAGAGGACCGCCATCATCGAAGCCAAAAATTTGAAGACCTTGAAGCTTGATGAACTCATGGGGTCACTCCTTACTCATCAAATCATGAAGAAGAACAAAGAGGATGAGAAGAAGAGGGAAGAAATAAGAGCTATGGGAGAGAAGAAAATCAAAGGGCTTGGCATCAATGCTAGTGCCATGGCTCTCAAGTCCTCCACTTGCCATCATGTCTACTCAAGTGAAGAGGAGGAGGAAGATGAAGAGATAGTTCATCTCTTCAAGAAGTGTGCCCCTTTCATGAAGAAAGCTTTGAGAGAGCTTGAACGAGAACCTAAAAGAAAGGAGAGGGCAAGCACTTCAAGCCATAAGAAGAAGGCACAATTGGTTACTTGGAGTGATGAGGACTCCACCGACAATGAACAAGCCAACCTTTGCCTTATGGCCATCGAAGAAGATTCAAGGGTAACTTCTAATTCATCCACTTCATGTTCTTACACTTTTGATGAATTACAAGATGCCTATGATGATTTGGTTTTAGATTTTAAAAGCCACATTTTGAAAAACAATAAATTGATTTCAAAGTTAAAAATTCAAAATGATTTGCTTTCTAAAACCAAACTTGAACTTGAAGCAAAACTTGAAGAGTTTGAGTTAAAATGTCTTGATTTACAAAAATTGCTTCAAAAAGTTCAAGGAGAAAAAGATTTGATTTCCAAAGAGCTTGAAAAGAAAAACAATTTTGGAAAAATCAAACTTTTATGTTAGACAATCTAGTGCACCTAGATTTGTGAAAGGAAAATGTTTTAGAAGTGTTTGGGTCCCAAAAGGACTAACCACTTCAATTAAAAAGGATGACATTGAAAAATTGATTCCTAAGGGGTCAAAAATTTGTGCTACTAATGTTCATGGATCCAAAGCAATTTGGATACCAAAAATCACTTGATTGTCTTTTGCTAGGTGTGATGGAGATGTTCAACAAGTCAAACATTGAGGGGGAGCTCCATACACACAAGAAAGAACACTTGAAGAAGGAAGGCTTCACATCCTCCCTTAAATTCAAGTGTTGGTAAATTTCTAGTTGTTTTTGCTTTTATTTGTTTATTTTAATTTAAATTCAACTAGATGATCATATATGTTGGACTAACATTTCAATGATGCTTTGAGTAAGGGGGAGCCATTTTAAAACCAAATTCTTACTTTTGTCAAATTTTTACCTCTATTGTTATTTTTGAACTTAATGTTTTAAATCTTTTTGATATAACAAAAAGGGGGAGAAATGGTTTGAAAAATTGAATTTTCAAATGAATAAGGGGGAGCCTTATGTGAATTAAAATTTTAATCTCTTATTCACTTTTTTAAGTTAAAGGGGGAGAATTCCAAACAATTTTTCAAGTGGTTTTATTATATCAAAAAGGGGGAGATTGTAGAACTAATGTTTTGATATAATAATTGAAAAATGTTTTGGACTGATTTAAAAAGTATTTAAAACATTCACTAAGTCCAAACAACTTGAAATAATGTCTAGGGAATTTTTCAAAAGGGTTTTTCATGATTTCAAAGGCCTATTTTCACAAAACTGACCAAGTGTTTCGAAACACCCTAGGGCGTTTCGAAACAGGTGCCTCCAGTGGCCAAAACGTTTCAATACTCGTATCGAAACGGGCCTTAGCGTTTCGAAACGGCTAGGCCGTTCCGATACGCCCACGTGGCACTGACCACAACGGTCATAAACCCCAACGGCTCTTTCCCAACTAACTTTTAAATGCAGGTCGTTTCGATACGGGCTAAGGGCGTTCCGATACGCGTTCCGAAACGGCAAGGGGGTGTTCCGAAACGGGTACCCTGACAGACTGCAACGACTCTTTCTATATTGAGGGTGTTCCGAAACGGCTTCGAGCGTTTCGAAACGGGAAGCTACAGAATTGCATTTATGGAGGGAATTAAAGGCTCCAACGACTCTATTTCAACCCCAACGGTCCTAAACGGCTATAAACTCAATTGGGAGTATAAAAGGGACCTCCAAGCATCAAGAGAAGACTAATGCTTCAATTGTCAATCAACAAATGATCAAGAAATTGTCTTAGCACTTAAATTGTCATTTCTTGTATAGACAAACACTGGTGAGCCAAAATTGTCAAATTTGCTCAAGTGTTTTAGGTTTTGGGTGAGTGCTTAATTGTGCAAACAAACACCTATTAGAGGGTTTAAGTTTGCTTTCATTAGTCTCTTTGTAAAAGAGGGTTTTGATCAAGGCTTGGGTAGAAGCTTGATCGGTTGTAAGGGTTTCCTCCTAATCCTAGAAAAGGGGACGAATCAATTAGTGGATTGATTGTGAAATCCTTAGTGGGAAGCTAAGGTAGTGGATGTAGGTGCTTGTTAGAAGACCGAACCACTATAAATCATTGTGTCAATCTTCTTTTTAGCTTCCTTAACCCTTCCACCCAAATATCCACCTCTCCACCACTTGGTGAGCATAATTGGTTGATCGAATCGAGCCCCACACAACCCAACAGTAAGGTTAATTGGGATCATTTCAGACAGACTTTATGTGATTAATATGTCGGAGCTGGGTATATAGCTAAGTGTAGAGATGATTTTATGAATCTGAGGCAGAACGATATGTCTGTGAATGATTATGAGATCGAGTTTATGAGATTGATTCAGTATGTCCCTAGATTGGTGACCACTGAGAATGACAAGTGTGATTGGTTTCTGAAGAGATTGCGTCCTACGATAAAGGTCTATGTTGCTCTACATATGGACAAGGAATGCAAGGATATTACTCGACGAGCTAGGACAACTGACAGTAATGAGGCAGAGTTAAACAACTTGAGTCGCATGGATCAGATAGAGGAAAGAGACCAGTATCAGTGCCAGTTCAGCATAGTTAGGGGAATCAATTTAGGAAGAGAGTCAGAGATGAGTCAGACTATCAGAGTTATTCGAGAGCTAGACCAGTGACTTCTTCTGTTTCTATTGCTAGTGATGGTGGTTCGACTGGTACTCGAGGGGTGACACAATGTCCTTTTTGTAAGAAGTGGCATTCGAGCGAGTGTAGGAGGCAGACTGGAGCTTGTTTCAGATGTGGTTCATTTGGGCACCGTTTTAGAGATTGTTCGGTTCCACCTCCCTCGGCTTTTAATAATACTTAGTCTCAGGCATCAATACAGACTCCCGGCAGGGGAAGAGGTAGACCGGCTAGTAGAGGTAGACCAGTTCTGAGTAGAGGTAGACCAGCTCTGAGTAGAGGATCAGCAGGATCAGGGGCTAGACAGCCGGGGTTGGTTTATTCTACTAGGAGGCACGAGGATCGTGATGAGTCAGATGTTATTGCCGGTACTTTCTCTATCCATTCTATTTCGTACTTTTCTATGCTTGATAATGGTTCGACTCATTCATATGTTGTGAGTTCTATGTTTGGGGGTTTGAGATTTCTGTTGAGGATACTGTTGGTGATGTTACTATACACAGTCTAGTGGGTAATCCTGTTGAGGTTACTAAAGTATACATGAATTGTCCTCTTGAGATTCAAGGGGAGATCTTTCCAGCTGATTTGATGGAGTTACCTTTTCGGGAGTTCGATCTTATCCTAGGTATGGATTGGTTGTCTGCTCACTATGTTACTTTAGACTGTGAAAAGAAAAGGGCTACACTGAAAACTTCTGATGATCGTGAGGTGATTCTGATTGGTGAGCATAGAGGGTTCCTATCTAATATCGTTTCAACTCTCAAAGCTGAGAAAATGATCAGGAAGAGTTTATTGCTTATCTTGCCTATATCCTTGATCCGAGACAATCTGATTCTGGATTAGATAAGATTTGAGTTGTGAAAGACTTTCCAAACGTTTTTCTGGAAGAATTACCTGGGGTACCGCCGAAACAGGATGAGGTTGAGTTTGGCATCGAGGTTTATCCGGGTACAGCTCCTGTGTCTATGGCACGTTATCGTATGGCACCGAAAAAACTTAAAGAGTTGAAGATTTAGTTGCAAGAACTGTTAGATCAAGGTTTCATTCGACCTAGTGTTTCTCCTTGGGGAGCTCATGTTCTGTTTGTTAAGAAAAAAGATGGGACACTTCGACTCTGTATAGATTATCGGAAGTTGAACAAGCTGACAACCAAGAACAAATATCCTCTTCCTCGTATTGATGATCTATTTGACCAGTTCTGGGGAGCTACAGTATTCTCTAAGATATACTTGAAATCTGGTTATTACAACCTCAAGGTTAAGGATTTTGATGTGTTCAAAATAGCTTTTCGGACACGATATGGTCATTATGAGTTCCTTGTGATGCCTTTTGGGTTGACTAACGCCCCTGCCACTTTTATGGATATGATGAATAGGGTGTTTCAACCCTATCTTGACCAGTTTGTTGTGGTATTTATTGATGATATACTGGTATATTCTAGATCTGAGGCAGAGCATGACCAACTTCTTCGGATTGTGTTTCAGACTCTGCGAGAGAAACAATTATATGCAAAATTCAGTAAGTGTGAATTTTGGCTTTCTGAGGTTATGTTTCTAGGTCATATAGTTTCTGCTCAGGGTATTCAGGTTGATCCGAAGAAGGTCGAGGCTATTATGAGTTGGAAGCAGCCCAAGAATGTTCCTAAGTTTCGAAGCTTCATGGGTTTAGCCGGTTATTATCAGAGATTCGTTGAGGGTTTCTCTTCTATTGCAGCTCTGTTGAATAAGCTTATGAGGAAGGATGTTCCCTTCTTTTGAACTCAGGCTCAACAGTCTAGTTTCGAGAAGCTTAAGTCTGTGTTGACTGAAGCACCACTTTTGATTCAGCCTGAGCCTGGTAAGGCTTATATAGTTTACAATGATGCCTCGTACACCGGATTGGGGTGTGTTATGATGCAGGGCGGAAAGGTAATGATGACTTATGCGTCTCGACATTTGAAACCACATGAGTGTAACTATCCTACCCACGATCTAGAGCTTGATGTTGTTATTTTTGCGCTTAAGATCTGGAGACATTATCTCTACGGAGAGAAGTGTAATATCTATACAGACCATAAGAGTCTAAAATACCTCCTCACTCAGAAAGAGCTTAATCTAAGACGTCGTCGTTGGTTAGAGCTTCTCAAGGATTATGATTGTGAGATTGAGTATCATCCGGGTAAACCTAATGTCTTTGCTGATGCATTGAGACGTAACGCCATTTCATATTTGAGAGCTTTGTTTGCTCAGATGAGTTTGTACGACGATGGAAGTCTGTTGGTAGAGCTTCAGTTATTCCTACATTGATTTCTGATATTCGAGCTGAGCAGTCTAGTGATCCGTTTTTGATGCATCGTATCAGAGAGGTGCATGAAGGTACATCTCATGATTTCTCTGTTGATCAGGATGGAGTATTATGTTTCCGTGGCCGGTATTGTATTCCGAGGAAATTTGGGTTAAAATAGGTTATTCTCCGTGAGGCCCATGACAGTCCTTATTCTGTGCATCCTGGTGGTGACAAGATGTATAAGAATCTTCGTGAAAGGTACTGGTGGAAAGGTCTCAAGCGAGACGTCGTCAGATTTGTATCGAGATGTTTGACCTGTCAGAAAGTCAAAGCAGAGCATCAGCGCCCGTCATGGTTACTTCAGCATATTGAGATTCCTCAGTGAAAGTGGGAGCGCGTGACTATGGACTTTGTTAGTGGACTTCCTTTGACTCCGTCGAAGAAGGATTCCATCTGAGTTATTGTTGATCGTCTGATGAAGTCCGTGCATTTCATTCCTGTTCGAGTTGACTATTCTTTGAGTAAGTTAGCTCAACTTTGTATTTATGAGATTGTTCGACTTCACGGGGTACCATCATCTATTATTTCTAACAGAGATCTGAGGTTCACTTCAAAATTCTGGGGGTCTCTTCATTATGCTTTGGTTACTCGGGTGAACTTCAGTACATCTTATCATCCGTAGACAAATGGTCAGTCTGAGTGTGTGATCGAGATTCTTAAGGATATGCTGAGGGGTTGTATTCTTGATTTCAGAGGCAGTTGGGAGGATTTTCTACCGCTTGCATAGTTTGCTTATAATAATAGTTATCAGGCCAATATCAAGATGACATCGTATGAGGCTTTGTATGGGCATAGGTGTCGTTCACCTATTGGTTGGACTGAGTTGAATGAGCACAGATTGTTGGGACCAAAGATTGTGCTTGAGGATGAGCAGACTTTCAGATTGATTTGGGATTGGCTTAATGTTGAGTGTATAAAAGTTCTATATTTTACCCCTCATTTACCCATATTTTTGCTGCATTCAAGCATATTTCATTGCATTTAGGATAGATTTCTGCATAAACATCACAATTAGATAAAATTGCACAGTTGCTACTGATTTTGGTCACTTTTGCAGGTATTTGTTGTGGCAGACTCAAGGCAGCAAAGGAGCAGAGCTGGAGCACAGGACTGGAGTTAAGGAGCAAAATGCTACCGTGGCCACTACCATGGCAGCCATGACGACAACATTAGTGAGGTGGAAGAGTGAAGTGGAGCTCGACAGATAGAGGATTTAAAGCCGGTCTGTCGTGGACCACTCCTATATTTTTTCGAGCCCAGAGGAAGAATGAAGGCCAAGCCCAAAGTCCGAGGAAGAAACTCAAGGCAAGAAAAGAGGACGAATTAAAGACATATACTCAAAAGATTTAATCTCCAATAGAGTTGTACTTTAGTTTAAACTTGTATTCTTACCATATTAGAAAACTTAGACCCAAGGCCTATATAAAGGCATGTAATTCGATCTAGGTGAGGATATCTAATACCTAGCCGTCTTCACCAAAACCCTTGTCGTTTTCCCCCTCTTCATCATGTTCTAAACTCCCCCTAGGGCTAAGGGTTGATTCTGTAAAGTAGTTACAAGGATTGTATTGTTTAGGAATTTTCTGTTCAAGCAATAAAAACTTCAAGTTTATTTATTCTGGTTTTCACATCTCGCAAGAGTATCAGGAGAGCATTGTGAGGTTATCTATTTGTTTGATATCGGGAGAGTCAAGCATATGAACAGAATAAATACGCGTTTTCCAATTTATGGTTAAACCATCTTGGCTTAGGGATAAGTACGAGGTTAAGTGGCTAAGGAAGAATTCAACAACATTGGTGTTCACCCTTCGATTTACGCCGGGAGGTATCATCTAAGAAGTGTCCATCAACAGAACTTGGGCCTAGGGATAGGACAAGTCATAGCAGGGATTTTTGCCAAACTTGAAGTGCAGAGTTGTGTGATCGCTGCCGCGACATCAACAGACTTCTGCCGCGACAGGGACGACGACAGAACAGAAGTTCTCTTACAGTGCAACACCTGCACTACCAAGCAAATCAATATCGACCTAATTCTTAAATCTGATTCTTTTATCTCTTACTTTACTTGTTTCTCAAAATTACTTTCCAAACAATTTAAACTCTTTCTCTCTCTTGTGCAACAACTCTAGGATAAAGCTATTTCCAGTCCCTGTGGAGACGATATTCGATACTCCAAGTATCACTTTACTACTTGCGTCGTGTACACTTGCACTATTTGCGATAGGACTTTTGACACGCAACAAGTTTTTGGCGCCGTTGCCGGGGACTGGCAACATATCTTTACCCTTACTCTTACTACAGTATTTCTTTTTAATTTTTCTGTTTTTCTTGATATTATTTACCCTGTGCTTTTCACAAGGCTTTCCGTTTGCTTATGTGCAAATCTAGACGAGGCAAAGAACCTGAGTACGAACTAGACCCTGAAATCGAACGCACGTACAACCTTAGGAACCGAGTCCGACTCTTGATAGCAAGAAACGACTATCTTGAGGAACAGCTAGAAGCAATGCATCATAACGGGGTAGATGATAACCAAGGGGTTATTGGAGATCCTCCCCAGGATGTCCGGAATGGACGGCCTGTGGCTGCCGCACGACAGTCCTGCCGCGACTACATGGTCAATGGCCATGTTGAACTGGAGACCACCTTGCCAGACGTGGAAGCTGAGAACTTCGAGCTGAAACCTGTTATGTTCAGCATGATAAATTCCGCTGGCCAGTTTAGTGGTGCTGCAACTGAGGATGCCCGAGAACATCTGAAAATGTTCCAAGAAATCTGTGGATCGTTTAGATTACCAGGAATAAATCCGGAAGTACTGAGGATCTGGTTATTTCTTCATTCACTGAGAGACAAAGCTAAAACTTGGTGGAATAAACTAACGACGGGTTCAATACGAACTTGGGTAGATCTCTCTCTTGAATTCTTATCTCGTTTTAATCCTTCTCATTTATCTGAGAGATTGCGTAATGAAATTGCTACTTTTCAGCAGTAGGATGACGAACCAACGCACGAGGCATGGGACAGATTTACAACTCTTCTAAGGAACTGCCCGATGCATGGATTCCCCGTGTGGAATCAGGTCGTTAAATTCTACAATGCTGCCAATACACACACTCGTCTGAGAATAGATTCAGCAGCAAATGGGCTATTATTGGATAAGGAACCAGACGAGGCAATGATAATGTAAAGGATTATGAAGCTGACAATTCCTTAAAATCACAGGTTGCATACCTCACAAATGTGGTGGAGAATCTGCAGCGAAAAGACTCTAAACCCGTATATTCAACAGAAGAGGTATGTGAGACTTGTAGTGGAAACCACAGTTCGGAAGATTGTCCATTACAATTAGAAGAAGGGATGTATGTTGGTAATTATAACAAGCCAAGAAACTATGATTCCAACAATTACAATCCCAACTGGAGGAAAGATCCTAAATTCTCCTGGAGCAATCCGAACAATGCACTGAATCCTAAAATGCAGAACAACCAAAACCAAGGGGTACCCAGAATCCTATCGCGACAGCAGCCACAGCAGCAGCCGCAACAACACAGGCAGCCGCACCTAGTATACTGGAGCAAACATTGGAAACATTCATGTCACAGACAGGAGCATACATGGAAAACATGGATCACTTTGTCAAGAAAACTGAGTCACTCATGGACAAGAAAGAAATGAGGATGACAAACCATGAGGCTACCCTGAAATCGCTTGAGACACGGATGGGCCAGGTTTCCCAGCATATCAAGCCAAGGCAAAACGAAGGATTCCCTAGTGATACTGAGGTCACTAGAAAACCCACACATGAGCAGTGTAAAGCAATCACAACTAGGAGTGGGAAACAGTTACAAGGGCCAAAGATGAAGACCATACCAAGTGAGGAACCGACCCTAGAATTACCTGCCATGAACACTGCCCCGACAAAGGAAGAACAACCTGCTGTCCACACTCCTGCCACGACAACAGAAAAGGGCATAGGAGCATACAGAGGATGATGAAGAACTTAAGCCTCCTCAGATCTGAATACCATGTGAAGGACGTCTTGAAGATTACCGTCCTCCACCCCCATTTCCACAGCGGTTACAAAAATAGAAACAAGAGTACCATGTCAAAAAGATTTATGATATTTTTAAGCAGGTGCACATTAATATACCACTGTTAGAGGCCATCAAGAAGATGCCCGGTTACGCGAAATTTCTCAAGGATGCCATGTCAAAAAGATCCAGACTTGGGGAATTCGAAACGGTAAAAATGACAAAAGGATGCATGACTATCTTACACAGGCATCCACCCCAGAAGAAGAAGGATCCTGGGAGCATCATCATACCGTGCATAATTGGCAACAAATTCATGCGTAAGGCACTTTGTGATCTTGGTGCTAGCATAAATCTAATGCCCAAACTTATGTTTCAGAAATTAGGTATTGGACGAGCAAGGCCCACGACAGTCATGCTGCAGTTGGCAGACCGCTCTTACGTACAACCAGAAGGGAAGATCGAAGATATTTTGGTAAGAGTGGATAAATTTATTTTCCATGCTGACTTTCTTGTTTTAGATTGTGAAACAGATGAAAACGCACCGATCATCCTGGGGTGACCCTTCCTACCCACATGCAGAACTGCGATCGATATGGAGAAAGGAGAACTGACCATGAGAGTGAATGATCAAGAAATCAAACTCAATGATCTCCAAGCAATTAAACATGCTAATACAGAAGAAGAGTGCAAGGCCATCGCTGAAGTAACCCTTGACCAACCCTGCATCAGGTCAAGCTGCCATGACATAAAGTTTGGTCACTGCCACAACAGTCATCTGGAAGACTGTCAAAGAAGCAATGACGATAGTGACTCATCCGACTCATAAACATCTGACACTGAATGTCATGGGGAGGTAAATTGGATAGGCAATCGTCCAGGTAAGTTCTCCGAGCCTCTTAATTATACCTCGAATGAACATATAATCAAGAAGCCTTCAATTGAAAAGCCACATGTTCTAGACCTTAAGCCCCTGCAAGGGCATCTTAAATACGTCTTTCTTGGTTTAAATGATACATTGCTCGTAATCATCTCTTCCAAGTTAATGTAGAAATAGGAGCAACATCTAATCAGAATGCTACAGCAGCATAAGAAGGCCATTGGATGAACGATAACCGATATCCAAGGCATCAGTCCGGCATTATGCATGCACAAGATTCTCTTGGAGGATGATCATAAGCCGACTATTGATGCCGAGAGACGTTTGAACGAGGCTATGCGAGAAGTGGTTAGAAAAGAGATTATCAAATGGCTTGACGCCGGAATCATATATGCCATCTCGGATAGTAAGTGGGTGAGCCCGATGCAGTGCGTACCTAAAAAGGGAGGAATAACTGTGGTGACCAACAAAGAAAACAAGCTAATCCCAACCAGGACTGTGATCGGTTGGAGGGATTGTATGGATTACCGAAAGTTTAATAAAGCTACTCGGAAGGACCATTTTCCCCTACCTTTTATTGATCAAATGCTTGATAGATTAGTGGGGAAACCTTACTATTGTTTTCTTGATGGTTACTCAGGTTATAATCAGATAGCAATTGCACCGGAGGATCAAGAGAAAACTACCTTCACATGCCCGTACGACACTTATGCTTTTCGGAGAATGCCATTTGGGCTCTGCAATGCACCAATAACCTTCCAAAGGTGCATGATGGCAATATTCTCCGACATGGTGAAGGATTTCCTAGAGATTTTTATGGACGACTTTTCCGTCTTTGGAGATAGTTTTGAAGGTTATTTAGGCAACTTACAGAAGGTGCTTGAATGATGCGAAGAGGCGAACTTGGTCTTGAACTGGGAAAAATGCCACTTCATGGTGGATGAAGGGATAATACTAGGCCACAAAGTGAGCTGCCGCGACATAGAGGTGGACAGAGCCAAAATAGAAGTCATCGAAAAACTGCTGCCACCCACCACAGTCAAGGGGATTCGGAGTTTCTTAGGGTATGCCGGGTTTTATCGACGATTTATTGCAAATTTCTCAAAGATTACCAAACCCTTATTCTATCTATTGGAGCAGAACCGTCCCTTTGATTTCAATGCCGAATGTACTGAGGCATTCAGAATTCAGAAGGAGAAGTTGGTAACAACCCTAATCGTACAACCACCAGACTGGAGTATGCCACTTGAGATAATGTGTGATGCTAGTGACTATGCTGTCGGGGCAGCACTAGGGCAAAGGAAGGATAAGCTCTTCCATGTGATTTAGTATGCCAGCAAAACATTAAATGATGCCCAAATCAACTACACCACGACAGAGAAGGAGCTGTTAGCAGTGGTGTTCTCAATCGACAAGTTTCGTCCGTACATACTTGGAACAAAGGTGGTGGTCCATGCGGACCATTCACCATTCTGCTGCTGCAAGAGTTTGACATTGATATCAAGGATAAAAAGGGAACAGAGAACCAAGTACCAGACCACTTGTTGAGGCTAGAGACGGGAAGGAGTCAATCCATAGATAGGACCAACATATTGGAGACCTTCCCGGATGAGCAACTGTTTGCTGCCACCAGCACTAACGCGACAGCAATGGCGTCATGTAAGCTTTCTGAAATCCCTTGGTACGCTGATTTTGTTAATTACAATGTTAGTGGGGTACTACCTCCTGAACTTAATTACAAAGCAAGGAAGAGGTTCCAAAATGATGCAAAACATTATTATTGGGACGAACCTCTTATTTTCAAACATTGTGCAGATCAAATTATCAGGAGATGCGTACCACGAGGTGAAAAGGAAGTTGTGCTTCACCACTGTCATGCTTCCCCATATGGAGGACACTTAGGTGGAAACAAAACTGCTACCAAAGTTCTGCAATCTGGTCTCTATTGGCCCACACTGTTCAAGGATGCACAAGCCTTCTACAAAAGCTGTGACAAATGCCAAAGGACTGGGAACATCTCGAGAAGGCATGAGATGCCACTACAGAGCATTTTAGAGGTCAAAATCTTCGATGTATGGGGAATCGACTTCATAGGACCATTCCCAACATCTTATGGGAACCTGTACATCCTACTGGAAGTGGATTATGTGTCCAAGTGGGTAGAAGCAATCGCCACTCAGAAAATGACGCCAAATCTGTTCAAAGATTTCTGCACAAGAATATCTTCTCCATATTTGGCATCCCAAGGGCGATCATTAGTGATGAGGGGAGACACTTCGATAACAGGGTAATTGCTGCTTCCTTGAGAAAATACAGAGTAAAGAACCGGATTGCAACATCATACCACCCTCAAACCAATGGGCAAGCCAAGATATCCAACCGAGAAGTAAAGAACATACTTGAGAAGATGGTTAAACCCACTCGAAAGGATTGGTCTCTACATCTCAATGATGCACTCTGGGCCTATAGAACAACATTCAAAACACCATTGGGGATGTCACCCAAAAGACTCATATAAGGGAAAACATGTCACTTACCTGTTGAGATAGAACACAGAGCTTACTAGGCTATCAAGGCAATAAATATGGACTGAGATAAGGTAGGACATAAAAGGCTACTAGACTTGAATGAAATTGAAGAAATTTGAGCAATGGCCTATGACAATGCCAAGATCTACAAGGACAAAACCAAGAAGTGGCACGACAGGAAGCTGCTGCCACGACAGTTCTGCCCAGGGTAGTAGGTGTTGTTATTCAACTCTAGGTTGAAGCTTTTCCCAGGAAAGCTTAAATCTAGGTGGTCCGGTCATTTCCAGGTTGTCCAAGTTTTCCCCCATGGTGCCATTACAATCAAATCCTTAAATAACGGGCACCAATTCAAAGTCAATGGACATAGACTCAAGCATTATCAGGGGACTGAAGCCCCAAGGATGCAAGAAGTAGTTACTTTAGGAGATGCCCCTCAAAGCATCCCTAATTTAACTTATTTTTTATTTTTTATTTTAATTATTTATTAGGAATTAAGATTTATTTATTTAATTGTTTTAGAAATCAAGATTTTTAATTTAGTTTATATGTTTAAATATTTTTTAGGAAACAAGGGAAGCAAAGCAAAGAGACAGAATGAACATGCCCACCACATTCAAAACAGCCCAAAAAGCCCAACGGACGAGTCTGTCGTCACAGCCTGTCATCAGCTGTCGCGACAGACGTGAAGAAGACAGACTGACACGGAGCTGTTGCGACAGACTCGCAAACGCGTAACAGACACGGAAACGCATGATAGACGCGTCAGAAATTGCGTAACATCTGGCCCCGTTATTCGTGCCTACCGTTACAGCTCCAACGGGCAGAAAAGCACCCTTCTATATAAACCCCCACTCACTATTCATTTTCCATCTCATTCTCATTCTCTCAACTTGCTTTCTCTGTTTTAGATCTCAAAAATTTTCTTTTCAATTTTCTACAGTCCTTGCAAATGGCTACCAGACAAACCCGCCGCAGTGCTGCCTCTACTTCTGCCACAGCAGTATCCACCCCAAGTCATAACGCCATTCCCGACCGTTTCACCTCCTCCGAATCTGCCACGAGGTACTACAGTTCCTTTCAAAAGAGGGACATGTGGGAGGAATGAGGGTTTATCTACACACAACCCACGAGAGATATCAGGCTAGAGAGCTTCATAGCCAAGAAAATTCAAGCCCTTAAATGGCAGAAATTTGCTGCCCAATCCGAGGAGATGAACATAACCCTCGTCAGAGAGTTCTACGCTGTCGTCGACAACAAAGAAACCAAGACAGTAACCGTTTGAGGAAAGCAACTCTCCATCGAGCCTGCGTACATCAACACACTCTACAGATTGTACGTGAGTAAGAAGAAGGACTCCCACAAAAGGTTCGTCAATAGCCTGTCGCCGGCATACTACAACGCGGTCATGGCAGAGGTCACAGAAGAAGGGACAGAGTGGAACAACGACCCTAAACATAGATGGACCCTAAGGAGAACCCAGCTGACTCCACAAGCCAAACTATGGAATCACTTTGTTAATAAGCGCATCATGCCATCCTCCCACAACAGCACGATCGACAGACCAAGGTTAGCCCTTGTTCATTTCATTTTAAGTGAAAGATAAATTAATGTTGGCCGCTACATACGGGATGGAATACTTGAGTGTGCCCTCCGACCGTTGGGTCCCCTCGTCTTCCCTTACATCATCACCACCATCTTCTGGGGCCGCAATGTACCAGAGATTGAGGAAGATGTCAAAGTCCAAGGATAGGGGTGGACGCAACAAAATATTTACAGCCTAATGGAGTTGAAGGCTGCCACCCCGCTGTCCTACATCAACCCCTCTGCCACGACAGACCAGACGACAGGCCCCAGTTCCCCAGAACCTGTCGTAGCAGACGACATGAGGACCTCCAGCAGACACCTCCGCCCAGATTCTGTTGACGCTGAAAAGGATGGAGGAACGACAACTCGGACTGATGAGCTTTATGAGGGACTTCACGGCCGCAACGGTAAATTTCATTCAAAATGATTTACATTTTACCCATGTGCCTTTCCCCTCCTTCCAATAACAATTCTTTGCTGCCCCCACACCTACCCTGCTGCAAGACCCAGAACTCCATCTGCTGCCTCCACACCTACACCTGCCACGACAGGAGAAGGCGGCAGGCAATCTGCCACCGCCAGAGGAGAGAAGAGAAAGGACTCCCTCCCAGAAATCGACCCCAAATATTGGGAAGGGTTCTCCTCCTCCTCCGTCTGGCAGGATACTGACTCCGAGCCATCAGTTGCCCGAGACATCTCCAAAGACTACCCTCCGATGAAGAGGAAGAAGCTCAATGAGACTGTTGAAGGACCCCCCGGCCAAGGCAAATCTGCCACAGCAGCAACAACTCCGACGATGACATCGAGGTCCTGGACCAGCCACCACGCATTTCACCAACACGTGTCCAGCCACCTCGGGAGGCAAAGAAGAAAACAACCTCTGCCTCCCCCAGCACACTACCAGCCTCTGCCATGAAAGTCACTACATGCCGGAAACTCCAGATCAGCAGCAGCAGCGACGACAACTCCTCAACTTAAGTTTCTTTCTTATATTTTGTTGTCCTTGCTGTTTTATTTATTTTGTGATGTATTTTGTTTTTCTGTTTTTTCATTTTCATCCTGTCAGGCATTGAGGGCAATGCAACCCTTGAGTTTAATTATTAGTTTATTTTTAAGTTTATTTTTGTGTCGAAAAAAATGAAAATAAAAACAAAATTTGGCTTAAGTCTTTGAACTAAACTTACCTGCCGCGACATACTCTGTCGTGACAGTGCCTTCAGGAAATTTTAGGAATTGTTTAGAGCCTTGCTATAATTCTGATCTGTACAACACTCTTTGTGACTCTCATGCTATCTAGACTTCTGTAGTGCACTAGAATATGAATGTTTACTCACTTGAAATTGCCCCTAGAGGTGCTATCACTAGCTCTAGGAAAACAATAAAAGAAAGAAAAATATTCAGACTCATTTGCTTGCAAAACTGTCATGCACTGATTTTAGGGAGATTTCTCTTTGAGCTTAGGTTAGAAAAAAACTAAAGGAGCCTAAGAATTGCCTCCAGAAAAGATGCAGTTAAATCAAGAGTCAGAAAAAATTAAAGGAGCCTAAGAATTGCCTCCTGAAAAAATTGAATTGGCATAAACTCAAGTTTTTAAGCATGACTATTCTGGTACACTAAAAGAGTCTAAAATAATTTAACTAGTTGGCTATGATGCGTTTGTGATGACTATGTCTTGTATAAATTTTAAATGCTTAAAATGTCATGTTAGTTGGGACTAGTGTCTCAAATAAACTTTATTTCGATTTTTGTTTTAGAAATGCATGAAATTGGATTTACTATTGGTTTGGTAAATTAATTGAGGGAAGAAGGATTAAAAGAAAATTTGACATTTTGATGTGAATTGAATTTGAATAGTTGATTGTCATTATTGAATTTTTGGTGTTATCATGTGTGATTAAGGTATGGTTAAAATAAAATGACTGAAATTGAGATTTGCAATGTGCGAATTGATTGATGGAAATTTGTTATGAGAACCGAAACATGTACTTAGATGCGATACATGTATGATATGTTGTGTATGATTGGAATTATATGTTTTGTGATTGAGATTATATGATTTGTGGCTGAAATTATACGTTTTGAGAATTGAATTATAGGAGTTATGACTGAAATTATATACATTGTGATTTAAATTATACGAGTTGTGAGTGGAATTGAGTTGGTATGTGAATTAGTAAAAATGATCGAATGACTAATTGTGGATTCTGATTGATAATTATGTGAATTATATCTAATTACATGAATGATAAAGCCCTTGGTTATATGGCCATTCTAAGTAGTACGACATGCCTAGAGTGATTATTCACCCTACTGTTATATGTGACTCGATTACCTAACTCACTATATAAACCAAGGCAAATAAATTAATAAATAATTAAAGTGGAATTAGTTATATGTGAAAGTTTTGATAATTTTGATTATTGATATATTTGATAATGCCCTTTGATCGAATCATGTTTACTTTGTATAATTAAGTTCTAAAATTGTTATCTACTACAATTTGCTGCTGTTTGTAATAAGTTAATAATTGTTTGATTGTTTCTTCAAAAAAAATTGTTTGATTGTGAATTTCATCATAAGCATGAATTGGTTCGAATGATGCTATATGGAACAAGTTACTTTGTGTTGTTTAAATGGGACTAGAGTCCTAAGTAACTTGTCTAGTTCAACCTAAAATGAATTAGGATTCTAGATTCTAAATAAGGGATTATACATGCTTGTTTAATGGATTAAAATGAACCATAAACTCATGGAATCGAATTGGCTAAGATCAGAGAATGAATTACATCAATACTGAAATAAAGAGATGTTGTGTAGCGAATGAATTAATTTGAATCTAGCACTATCATGCCGTATTTTAATTGCATTAATAGGTAAGTTGGACTGACCTAGACTAGTAGGAATATGTGTATACGTTGAATAATAATGTTAGAAACATGGCCTAAATGAATAATGAAACTAAAATTGAGTCTAGTAAAATCTTCCCAGGAAGTTCTATTATGAACAGCAAATTTAAAAATTCACCATAAATTGTGTAAGTCGAATTAAGGGCTAAAATTTATATGGAATAAACCTTAGTATGTATATTTTCATTTGGAGAAAATAGAATTGGATTCTGATATGTGATCTAGAATCTAAGGGTCTAATGGTTGCGCATTTAGGTAATGAATTTTAGTACAAATGATCAATATGTATTAAATCAATACCTAGGTCGAATTTAGCTTTACAGGCTTGTATTGAAAGTTAACATGGACTTTAGTAACTTGCTAGATAAGAAACTCAACTATTAGAGTTTAGTTCTAAATGAAAAGAAAATTTTTAATCGACCCGTATTTTTGTGTTCTGCTCGCAAAATTTTCTCATCGTAACGCTCTTCGCTCCTAACCCGGGAGAGGGGTGTTACATGGGGTGATGATTGGTTTAGGAGTAAATGGAGGTGATGGTGCAGCAAAAATAAGGGTAAAAATATGAGGGTAAAGTTTCAAGGTTTGAAAGTTTAACCTAGGCGGCTACGGTTTCTTGCTTCCGCCGACAAATTACTCTCTCTTGGACTTGATTTACATAAGGTTCACATGTTTTTCGACCTTGTGACAGTGGGTGTCCAAATGTCGGCCTGTCCTGGCAAAATATCTTGTACTAAAACTCACAAAAAAACCTTTCAAAAGCTGAAAAAGAAAATAAAAATAAAAAAATAAACTGAAATACGAAAAACAAAAATGACTAACCTAACTACTTACTATGATCAAATGATGATGACATAATTACTGAATTTTCGCAAGGAGAATAACCTCCTTGGCATTCCTCTGACTTCCTTCCCAATAATGCTTTATTCTCTGGCCATTCACTTTGAATGTTGTCACTGTTTTCATGTCCTTGATATCTACTGCTTCATGAGCGTAAGGCTTGACAACTTCTAATGGTCCTGGCCATCTGAAATTGAGTTTTCTTGAAAATAACTTAAGCCTTGAATTTAACAACAACACTCTTTGCCCTTCTTCAACTGTCTTGGAAAAATTCTATTGTCATGCCACCTCTTTGTTTTTTCTTTATAAAGCTTGGCATTTTCATAGGCTTGTGCTCTAAACTCCTCCAATTCATTCAAATCTAACAAACGTTTCTTACTTGTAGCTTTCCATTCCATGTTCAACTATTTGGTTGCCAATATGCTCGATACTCTAATTCCACTGGCAAATGGCATGACTTCCCAAATACAAGCTTGTATCGGGAAGTTCCTGATGGAGTTTTGAAGGCTATTCTGTTTGCACACAAGGAATCATCTAGCCTCAAGGGCCAGTCCTTCCTCGTTGGGTTCACTGTCTTTTCCAAGATGTTCTTGATCTCCTTGTTTGAAAATTTTACTTGGTCATTTTTTTGAGGGTGGTAGGCAGTGGTAATTCTTTGCTGGATTCTATACTTGCATAGAGTTTTAGTGATTAAATGGCATTTAAAATGAGTACCTTCATCATGAATGATGGCTCTGGGGCACCGATTCTCGTAAAGATATGCTTGTGTAGGAACTTGGCAATTGCCTTGGCATCATTTGTTGGGAGCGCAACAGCTTCAACCCACTTTGACACATAATCGATTTCTACAAGGATGTATAAATTGCCAAACGATGGAGGAAAATGACCTATAAAGTTTATCCCCCACACATCAAACAACTCTATCGGTATAGTATTATATAGTGGCAATTGATGTCTGCTGTAAATGTTTCCAGTACGCTGGCATCTTTCGCATGCCTTGGCAAAATAATGGACACCATTGAACAGTGTGGGTCAGAAAAATTTTGACTGCAATACTTTACCCGCCGCCTTAATTCCAGCAAAGTGTCCTTCATATGATGCTGCATAGCAAAGTTGAAGAATATTTTGTTGTTCATTTTCTGGCACACAGTGACGAATGACTTGGTCGACACATTGCTTGAACATGAACGGCTCATCCCAATAATATTGCCGGATATCTCTCAGAAATCGTTTCCTAGCATTACTTGACAAGTCTAGTGGCAATATTTTGCTGACCATGTAGTTGACTATGTCAGCATACCATGGAATAGTAGTGACCGCAATCAAATTTTCATCAAGGAAATCATCTTTAATGGCAGCTGTGTTGCCATCCTCATGGTAGTGCTTTAGTCGAGACAAATTATCAGCTACCTGATTCTCACTTCCCTTCTTATCTCGAATCTCTAGGTCAAGCTCTTGCAACAAGAGTTTCCATTGGATCAGTTTAGGCTTGGCATTCTTCTTTGCCTAAAGGCACTTGAGTTTCGAGTGGTGTGTTTATACCACAACTTTACTACCCACCAAGTAAGATCCGAATTTTTCAAAAGCAAATATAACTGCAAGGAACTCATTCTTAGTTGTTGTGTATTTAAGCTGAGCCTCATTCAACGTGTGGCTGGCATAATAGATGGTATGAAAAATTTTGCCACGCCTCTGTCCTAACACAACTCCAACGACGTAGTCGCTGACATCGTACATGAGCTTGAATGGCTCATTCCAATCTGGTGCCATGACTATAGGGGCATTAATTAACCTCTATTTTAATTCATGAAAAGCTTTCAAACAAGAACCATTATACGAAAAGGTGGTATTAAGTTCCAAAAGTAAACATAAAGGTTTAGAAATTTTTGAGAAATCTTTAATAAAGGAATTATACATGCTTGTTTAATGGATTAAAATGAACCATAACATCATGGAATCGAATTGGCTAAGATTAGAGAATGAATTACATCAATACTGAAATAAAGGGATGTTGTGTAGCGAATGAATTAATTCGAATCTAGCACTATCATGCCCTATTTTAATCGCATTAATAGGTAAGTTGGACTGACCTAGACTAGTAGGAATATGTGTATACGTTGAATAATAATGTTAGAAACATGACCTAAATGAATAATGAAACTAAAACTGAGTCTAGTAAAATCTTCCCATGAAGTTCTATTATGGGCAGCAAATTTAAAAATTCACCATAAATTGTTTAAGTCGAATTAAGGGCTAAAATTTATATGGAATAAACCTTAGTATGTATATTTTCATTTGGAGAAAATAGAATTGGATTCTATTATGTGATCTAGAATCTAAGGGTCTAATGGTTGCGCATTTAGGTAATGAATTTTAGTACAAATGATCAATATGTATTAAATCAATGCCTAGATCGAATTTAGCTTTACAGGCTTGTATTGAAAGTTAACATGGACTTTAGTAACTTGCTAGATAAGAAACTCAACTATTAGAGTTTAGTTCTAAATGAAAAGAAAATTTTTAATCGACCCGTATTTTTGTGTTCTGCTCGCTCAATTTTCTCATTGTAACGCTCTTCGCTCCTAACCCGGGAGAGGGGTGTTACATAGGGTGATGATTGGTTTAGGAGTAAATGGAGGTGATGGTGCAGCAAAAATAAGGGTAAAAATATGAGGGTAAAGTTTCAAGGTTTGAAAGTTTAACCTAGGCGGCTACGGTTTCTTGCTTCCGCCGACAAATTACTCTATCTTGGACTTGATTTACAAAAGGTTCACAAGTTTTTCGACCTTCTGACAGTGGGTGTCCAAATGTCGGCCTGTCCTGGCAAAATATCTTGTACTAAAACTCACAAAAAAAACCTTTCAAAAGCTAAAAAAGAAAATAAAAATAAAAAAATAAACTGAAATACGAAAAACAAAAATGACTAACCTAACTACTTACTATGATAAAATGATGATGGCATGATTACTAAATTTTCGCAAGGAGAATAACCTCCTTGGCATTCCTCTGACTTCCTTCCCAATAATGCTTTATTCTCTGGCCATGCACTTTGAATGTTGTCACTGTTTTCATGTCCTTGATATCTACTGCTT
The DNA here is from genome assembly GCA_958450335.1 of Hibiscus tridactylites. Taxonomy (NCBI): domain Eukaryota; kingdom Viridiplantae; phylum Streptophyta; class Magnoliopsida; order Malvales; family Malvaceae; genus Hibiscus; species Hibiscus tridactylites. Next base: position 47,474,712 of record OY288281.1, read on the forward strand.
CATGAGCGTAAGGCTTGACAACTTCTAATGGTCTTGACCATCTGAAATTGAGTTTTCCTGAAAATAACTTAAGCCTTGAATTTAACAACAACACTCTTTGCCCTTCTTCAACTGTCTTGGAAAATTTCTATTGTCATGCCACCTCTTTGTTTTTTCTTTATAAAGCTTGGCATTTTCATAGGCTTGTGCTCTAAACTCCTCCAATTCATTCAAATCTAACAAACGTTTATTACTTGTAGCTTTCCATTCCATGTTCAACTGTTTGGTTGCCAATATGCTCGATACTCTAATTCCACTGGCAAATGGCATGACTTCCCAAATACAAGCTTGTATGGGGAAATTCCTGATGGAGTTTTGAAGGCTATTCTGTTTGCACACAAGGAATCATCTAGCCTCAAGGACCAGTCCTTCCTCGTTGGGTTCACTGCCTTTTCCAAGATGTTCTTGATCTCTTTGTTTGAAAATTTTACTTGGTCATTTGTTTGAGGGTGGTAGGCAGTGGTAATTCTTTGCTGGATTCTGTACTTGCATAGAGCTTTAGTGATTAAATGACATTTAAAATGAGTACCTTCATCATGAATGGTGGCTCTGGGCACCGACTCTGGTAAAGATATGCTTGTGTAGGAACTTGGCAATTGCCTTGGCATCATTTGTTGGGAGCACAACAGCTTCAACCCACTTTGACACATAATCGATTTCGACAAGGATGTATAAATTGCCAAACGATGGAGGAAAATGACCTATAAAGTTTATCCCCCACACATCAAACAACTCTACCGGCATAGTATTATATAGTGGCAATTTATGTCTGCTGTAAATGTTTCCAGTACGTTGGCATCTTTCGCATGCCTTGGCAAAATAATGGACACCATTGAACAGTGTGGGTCAGAAAAATTTTGACTGTAATGCTTTACCCGCCGCCTTAATTCCAGCAAAGTGTCCTTCATATGATGCTGCATAGCAAAGTTGAAGAATGTTTTGTTGTTCATTTTCTGGCACACAGTGACGAATGACTTGGTCGACACATTGCTTGAACATGAACGCCTCATCCCAATAATATTGCTGGATATCTCTCAGAAATCGTTTCCTAGCATTACTTGACAAGTCTAGTGGCAATATTTTGCTGACCATGTAGTTGACTATGTCAGCATACCATGGAATAGTAGTGACCGCAATCAAATTTTCATCAAGGAAATCATCTTTAATGGCACCTGTGTTGCCATCCTCATGGATGTGCTTTAGTCGAGACAAATTATCAGCTACCTGATTCTCACTTCCCTTCTTATCTCGAATCTCTAGGTCAAGCTCTTGCAACAAGAGTTTCCATTGGATCAGTTTAGGCTTGGCATTCTTCTTTGCCTAAAGGCACTTGAGTTTCGAGTGGTGTGTTTATACCACAACTTTACTACCCACCAAGTAAGATCCGAATTTGTCAAAAGCAAATATAACTGCAAGGAACTCATTCTCAGTTGTTGTGTATTTAAGCTGAGCCTCATTCAACGTGTGGCTGGCATAATAGATGGTATGAAAATTTTTGCCACGCCTCTGTCCTAACACAGCTCCAACGACATAGTCGCTGACATCGTACATGAGCTCGAATGGCCCATTCCAATCTGGTGCCATGACTATAGGGGCATTAATTAACCTGTATTTTAATCCATGAAAAGCTTTCAAACAAGAACCATTATACGAAAAGGTGGTATTAAGTTCCAAAAGTAAACATAAAGGTTTAGAAATTTTTGAGAAATCTTTAATAAAATGACGATAAAAACCTGCATGTTCCAAGAAACTTCTAACACCTTTAAAACTTGTGGGTGGTGGCAATTGTTTGATTACCTCTACCTTTTCTTTGTCTACTTCTAGTCCCTTCGTGGTCACTTTGTGTCCAAGAACTATGCCCTCCTTCACCATGAAGTGACATTTTTTCTAGTTCAGGACCAGGTTGGTTTCAATGCATCTCTGTAGATCCAGTCCCAAACTCTTAAGGCATTCCTTGAAAGTTTTGCCAAACATAGAGAAGTCATCCATGAAGACTTTTAAGTTTTTCTCGAACATTTCCAAGAAAATCGACGTCATGCAATGCTGAAACAATGATGAGGCATAACACAATTCAAAGGGCATTCTTCTAAAAGCGAATGTCCCATATGGAAACATGAACGTAGTTTTCTCTTGATCTTCTAGAGCAATGTCAATCTAATTATAGCATGAGTAGCTATCTAATAAGCAATAAAATGCCTTTCCTTCTAATCTGTCCAACATATGATCGATGAAGGGAAGTGAAAAGTGATCATTCCACGTGGCATTATTTAGCTTCCTATAATCCATGCACACCCTTTAGTCTATCACAGTTCTCGAGGGGATCAGTTCATCTTTGTTGTTCTGGACCACGATCCACCCTTCTTTGGTACACACTGTACTGGGTTGACCCACAGACTAGCAGAAATGTGATAAATTATCCCGACATCTAGCCACTTTATGACTTATTTCTTCAATACCTCCTTCATGCTAGGACCGAGTCTCCTTTGGGTCTCGATTGTTTTGCCATGGTAATCCTCCAAAATGATTTTTACATGCAGATTGTTGGGCTTATTCCTCGGATATCAGCCAAGGTCCATCCCAAGGCTTGCTTAAAATTGCCCGTATCTCCAGCAATCTATCTTCATGATCTTCAGTCAAATTAACAACAATGATCACTGGAAAAGTGGAGTTGTCTCCCAGGTAAGCATATTTGATGCAGCTTGGCAAAGATTTCAGTTCCAATTTCGGTGCCTACTCTATAGATGGATTGGGTGCCTTGATTTCTCTTCCACCAACTCAAGTGGCTCAAGTTTCCCAAAATAACTTATGACCTTATTCAGCATGGTTGGTTCTTCAGATTCTTCACTCGTCATATCTTCATCATCGAGTTCTCTAGAATCACCATCAATGTCTTGTGCCATGCCCATAGTTAAAATGGACTTCATCGACTCAACAACTTGGCATTCCTCATGTTCATATGCACACTTAAGAGCTTCAAATACGTTAAACGTAACATGTTGGTCATTCATGCGCATGGTAAGCTCACTTTTTGTACATCAATTAAATTCCTACTCGTGGCAAGAAATGGTCTTCCCAAAATTATTGGGACATTGTCATCAGCTTCATATTCTAAAATAATAAAAATCAGCAAAAAATGTGAATTTATCTACCTTTACAACACATCCTCAATCTTATGCTTAGGAAGTGCATAAGATCAATCTACTAGCTGAAGTGTTGTTGTGGTAGGCCTTGCTTCAATTCCAAGCTCATGAAAACTGACATTGTCATCAAATTGATGGTGGCTCCTAAGTCACATAGTGCTTTACCCATGAATCTATTGCCTATTGTGCGATGGATAGTGATACAGGGGTGTTGTTGAAGAAAACAACATTCCTCGTTCATTCACGGATCTAGGATAATAGCAAGTATTTCTCTGCAATAGAAACAAACATGATGTTGAAGTTAGATATTTTAAATAGTAAAAAAAATGAAAGAAAAAAAATTCAGAATTGGGAAAGAAGAAAGTTGCAGAAATTTTTAGGATAATTTGAACGACGAAGATGAAATTCTTCAAACATTCAACAACGGTAGCAACGTTCTTGGAATTTGACACGATGAACTCGAAAGAACCTGCATAATCTGTTATGCAAACCCGAATCGAATCTGTTCTACAATGTCGAAAGATGAACAAACTCCAAGGAAGAACTCGAACAATCTGTTGAACGAACCCGAACCTTATCTTGAATTTGTTCGAACAAAGCACTTGGACCCTTCAATTATCTAACAATTCAGAACCCGAAGTATCAAGGAAAAAGTTCTAAAAAGAACTAACTTTGAGAGAAAATTCTCACAATATATTTGATTCATAAAAAGGTCTAACTTTTGTACAATGCCATTCGTCTAGTATTTATAATACAATGAAAAGAAAAAAAAGAAAAAAAAAGAAAAAGGTGCCGGTTATTTCCATGTGGATGACATTCATTTATTTGAATGTAAAATTCATGTGCTTGGCGGCATGTGTATTTTCAGCACATGCAAAATGTGGTTTTCTTTGATTTTGAAATTCAAAGATGAGAACCAAATGATTTTATCCATTCTTTCTCTGCCGTACATGGGTAAAAACAGGGTGAAATCACGTGGATAATTGGTGAAGAGACACAATTTGCACCGGCTGCATGATTTTTAGTCCACGTGCATGAATTGGCTTTTTCTTAAAGCTTGAATATACTTTTAAATGGGCTGCACACATATATAACAAAACATTATTCCAAACATATATATATATATATATATATATATATATATATATATATATATATATATATATATATATATATATATATCATATTATATACATATTTAAATATACCTAATACGTAATATAACCTAAACATGTCACATATCAATATGCAACACATTAAAAGGCTTACTATCTAAGGCACAAACATTATCAAATGATTCGGAAATGTTAGCACAAGTAAGGAAAAGAGCTTCCCTAAAACGTTTAGCCCTAGATCGTGTTATTGGTCCTAACGGTAAGACCTCCGGATCAACAACATGTGTTGGTGAAGGTGTGCTCACATCACCCCCCCCCCCCTTCTTGAAAAGGATTTGTCCTCAAATCTGTAGAATCACCATAAGGGGTTAAGTCAGAAACATTAAACGTGGCACTTACATTGTATTCTCCGAGTAGATCTATCTTGTAGGCGTTATCATTCACTTTCTCCAACACCTGAAAAGGACCATCTCCTCGCGGTAACAGCTTGGACCGCCTTTGGGCGGGAAATCGTTCCTTTCGGAAATGAATCCAAACCCAATCACCAACATCGAAGGTGACTCGCTTTCTTCCCTTGTTTGCTTGCTTTTCATACTGTTGAGTCCTTCGTTCTGGGTTCTCCTTAACCTGTTGATGCAACTTCTTCACATAATCGGCTTTGCTTTGACCATCTCTGTTCTTCACCTGTTCCTGTGGCAAAGGCATCAAATCTAGAGGCGTAATAGGATTAAAACCATAAACAACCTCAAATGGTGACATTTTAGTAGCAGAATGTACAACATGGTTATAAGCAAACTCAACATGTGGCAAACAATCTTCCCAAGTCTTAATATTCTTTTTAATGATGGAACGAAGTAAAGTAGATAAAACCCTGTTAACAACCTCAGTTTGTCCATCAGTTTGGGGATGACAAGTAGTAGAAAACATGAGTTTCGTACCTAATTTGCTCCAAAGAGTCCTCCAGAAGTGACTCAAAAACTTCACATCCATGTCAGAAACAATCGACCTAGGAATACCATGTAAACGTACAACATCCCTAAAGAATAAGTTAGCCACATTAACAGCATCATCAGTCTTATGGCAAGAAATAAAATGTGCCATTTTCGAGAACCTATCAACCACAACAAATACATTATCTCTACCATTTCTAGTTCGAGGCAATCCCAAAACAAAATCCATCGAAATATCAGTCCAAGGGGAATCAGGAATAGGTAGAGGTAAGTACATACCATGTGGTGAAACCTTCGATTTTGCCTTCCTACATGTCACACAACGTTCACAATACCTTTCAACGTCTCTGCGCATCTTTGGCCAAAACATATGCTCCTTCAGTGTGTGTAACGTCTTAGTGACACCAAAATGACCCATTAATCCACCTTCATGTGCCTCACGAATCAGAATATCACGCATCGAACCCTGTGGAATGCAAATCCTGTTTTCCTTGAAAAGATAGCCATCATGCCTGTAAAACTTTCCATCTGCACCTTTCGAACAAGCATTAAACTTATCTCTAAAATCAGGATCATCAGGGTATAATTCACGAATATATGCAAAACCAATCAGATGTGAATCAAGATAACTCAAAAGTGCATACCTACGTGACAATGCATCAGCAACGACATTTTCTTTCCCTTTCTTGTAACGAATGACATAAGGAAAAGATTCTAAAAATTCAACCCACTTAGCATGTCGTTTATTCAATTTATGCTGACCTGTGATGTAACGTAAAGCCTCGTGGTCGGTGTGGATCACAAACTCCTTAGGCAACAAATAATGTTGCCATGTCTCCAATGCCCGAATCAGCGCATACATCTCTTTATCATAAACCGGATAGTTCAATGTAGCACCACTCAATTTCTCGCTAAAGTAAGCAACGGGCCTCTTTTCCTGCATCAAAACAGCACCTATATCAATTCCAGAAGCATCACATTCAATTTCAAACATTTTATCAAAATCAGGTAATGCTAACACAGGTGCTCTAGTCAAACAATCTTTAATTTTCAAAAAGGCATCTTCTTGTTCTTTACCCCATGAGAAGACTGAATTCTTCTTTATAATCCCAGTTAAGGGGGCGGTAATAGAACTGAAGTTAGGAACAAACCGTCGATAAAAACTCGCTAAACCATGAAACGATCTAACCTGAGTAATCGATGTCGGTCGTGGGCATTCCTGAATTGCCTTTATCTTCTCAGGATCAACTTCAACTCCCTGAGAACTAACAATGTAACCAAGAAATGTGAGTTTGTCAGTACAAAATACACACTTCTCCATGTTACCAAATAATCTTTCTTCTCTCAAAACCTGCAAAACAGCTCGTAAATGTCCTACATGATCCTGTAAAGACTTGCTATAGATCAAGATATCATCAAAGTATACAACACAAAATTTACCAATGAAAGATCGTAGAACATGATTCATCAAACGCATAAAAGTACTAGGTGCATTAGTTAAACCAAAAGGCATTACTAACCATTCGTACAAACCTAGCTTTGTCTTGAAGGCTGTTTTCCACTCATCGCCTTCTCGCATGCGAATCTGATGATAGCCGCTCCTTAAGTCAATTTTGGAGAAGATGACGGCTCCGCAAAGCTCGTCCAACATGTCATCAAGTCTTGGAATGGGATGACGATACTTAATTGTGATCTGGTTCACAGCTCAACAATCTACGCACATCCTCCAAGAACCATCTTTCTTCGGCACTAACAGCACCGGAACAACACACGGACTCAAGCTCTCTCGAATGTAACCATTGTCCATCAACTCAGTAATTTGCCTTTGAAGCTCTTTCGTCTCTTCAGGGTTGGTTCGATAAGCCGGCCGGTTCGGAATAGTAGCACCTGGAATGAAATCAATCTGGTGCTCAATGCCACGAAGAGGTGGCAATCCCTTCGGTGTTTCAGCTGGAAACACGTCCTCAAACTCCTGCAAAAGTGTCAAAATCGGTGAAGGTAGATCAGTAGGAAAATCTGTCAATAAACAATAATCTTTAAACATCAAAATAAGAACAGATTGTTGAGAGGAAAGACATTTCCTGATTTCGCTACTGCTCGCATACACGGACATCTTCTTCTTCTCTTTTGCAGTCTCTTTATTCTTTTTCAAGCTTGCCTGATCTTCAAACACTTGACTCGGTGTCAAAGGAGCCAAAGTGATCTTCCTACCTGCATGCATAAAAGAGTAACGATTTGTATAACCATCATGCATTACCTTCTTGTCATACTGCCAAGGGCGTCCCAAAAGAAGGTGAGTAGCATCCATCGTCACAACATCACAAAGGACCTCGTCCTTGTAGTTTCCAATTGAAAATGGTACAATAGTCTGTCTGGTCAGTTTAAGCTCGCCACCATCATTCAACCACTGTAACTTATATGGATGAGGATGCTTTGTCGTTTTCAGACCTAACCTGTCAACCATCACTGAACTGGCAACATTAGTACAACTACCGCTATCAATAATCACAACACATACCTTGTCTTGCACTTTGCATCGTGTGTGAAAGATATTCTCACGCTGTAGATCATCTGGTACCTGTTGCACATTCAGACTTCTTTTAATAACCAAAAGTTCCATTACCTTACCAGATTCAGGAACCTCTAGGTCGGTCTCATCTTCCTCTTCAGTAGGGAGATCATGCACTTCCTCCTCGGAATCTGACTCTATCTCACCATCATCTCGCATCAACATAACCCTCCGGTTAGGACATTGACTAGCAACATGTCCTCTTCCAAGGCACTTGAAACACTGGATATCTCGCGATCGTTCTTTTACCACCACTTAATGTTTGCCACGCCCATTATCAGAAACGGGAGGCTTTGGTGTGCTGGATTCGCCTTGCTCTCGAATCCGAAGTGGCGTTTGCGGTGCTTGTTTCCTGGAATTGTTAGGAGTATATAAAGGATTTGAAAAAGATTTAAAGGAAGGGTTACCTCGATTTGAAGACTTCCTGCGCTGTTGTCGTTCAATCTTTATTGCCATCTGCACCATGTCATCAACCTCGACATAATGTTGTAACTCAACAACGTTGGCAATCTCGGTGTTCAACCCCGCTAGAAAACGTGCCATGGTAGCTTCTCGATCTTCCTCGATATTTGCACGCATCATAGCCATTTCCATATCCTTGAAATAATCCTCAACGCTCCTATTTCTCTGTTTCAAATTTTGCAACTTTTGAAACAAATCACGATGATAGTGAATAGGAACAAACCTTTTACGCATTAGTCGCTTCATCTCGATCCATGTTGCAACTGGATCATCACCAGTACGTCTACGACTAAGCAGTAACTGGTCCCACCATATCAAGGCATAATCAACAAACTTTGTTGCTGCTAATCGAACCTTCTTATGTTCCGAGTAATTATAACACTCGAAAATGTGCTCCACTTTGCTTTCCCAAGCCAAGTATGCATCAGGATCTGAGCGTCCCTGAAAAGAAGGAATAGCAATCTTAATGTTAGTCAAATTATCGTCTACTTGTTGCACACGTCCTTGTCTAGGAATATGTTGCCTCGGTGACCGTTCGTCTTCATTTTCGTTCAACACATCATTAACAGAGTTGGATCCTCCATCAAACCTATCCATCCTCGACTGTAATGGCTCTAAGGCGGTAGCCACTACTCGTTGCATCATTCTCTCTAAGGCTTGCATTTGAGGAATCAGTGGATCCTGTTCAACCGTGTGATCATCGGAACCTGTCATAATTAACAACAAAAAAACAAACAAACAAACTAACAAACGGGTTAAAGGTTAGAGAAAAAAAGTAGTCCTCACCAATCACACAACAAAAATCCTCACTAGTCACTCCAAAGAATTTGCACTCAAGAAAATAAGGAATTAACACTCAGCACTCGTGTTTCACTCGGGAGAATACTCAAATGGCTCTTTTTGTCTCCCCTTCTGTTCTCACACGCTCTGTTTGCCTTTTCCCTCAATCTATCGTACTTAGTTCTTTAAAGGAACTGATTCCGATGTTCAGATTCTGCAAGTGTTGTCAAATTGAAAGAAAACAACGGGTGACGGGTGAATATTGTTAGAACAAAGATAAGGGTTAGAAAAAAATGAAAGTTGAGAATGGGGCTGAAAAAAAAAGATAAGAATATGAAATGAAAGAAAAGATGCTAAAAGAACAAGAATTTAGCAACTTACGCAGTAGAAATGCTTACCACCATCCTATCTCCGGAACAAACAAGAAAAGTTGATTTCGGGTGATTACAAAGCATTTCAAGGTAAGATAGACACATCCTTCATCATTTCACGTCCAAACAGCACATATTAACACAAAATACCCCAAATATTCGAAACTGGTTTTTTTGAATATTTTTTTTAATTTTTTTCGAATTTTTTTTTGCTTTGACTTTTTTTGGGTCAAACTTTGACTTTTGACTTTTTTTTCAGAAATTTTTTTTTGAATTCTTTTTTTTAATTTTTGTATATATTTTTTTTGATGTTTGGTAGTGCAGAAAGTGCTAAAATCCGACCAAAGCTCTGATACCATATGATATAGGGGTGTTGTTGAAGAAAACAACATTCCTCGTTCATTCACGGATCTAGGATAATAGCAAGTATTTCTCTGCAATAGAAACAAACATGATGTTGAAGTTAGATATTTTAAATAGTAAAAAAAATGAAAGAAAAAAAATTTAGAATTGGGAGAGAAGAAAGTTGCAGAAATTTTTAGGATAATTTGAACGACGAAGATGAAATTCTTCAAACATTCAACAACGGTAGCAACGTTCTTGGAATTTGACACGATGAACTCGAAAGAACCTGCATAATCTGTTATGCAAACCCGAATCGAATCTGTTCTAAAATGTCGAAAGATGAACAAACTCCAAGGAAGAACTCGAACAATCTGTTGAACGAACCCGAACCTTATCTTGAATTTGTTCGAACAAAGCACTTGGACCCTTCAATTATCTAACAATAGAGAACCCGAAGTATCAAGGAAAAGTTCTAAAAAGAACTAACTTTGAGAGAAAATTCTCACAATATATTTGATTCATAAAAAGGTCTAACTTTTGTACAATGCCCTTCGGCTAGTATTTATAATACAATGAAAAGAAAAAAAAGAAAAAGGTGCCGGTTATTTCCATGTGGATGACATTCATTTATTTGAATGTAAAATTCATGTGCTTGGCGGCATGTGTATTTTCAGCACATGCAAAATGTGGTTTTCTTTGATTTTGAAATTCAAAGATGAGAACCAAATGATTTTATCCATTCTTTCTCTGCCGCACATGGGTAAAAACAGGGTGAAATCACGTGGATAATTGGTGAAGAGACACAATTTGCACCGGCTGCATGATTTTTAGTCCACGTGCATGAATTGGCTTTTTCTTAAAGCTTGAATATACTTTTAAGTGGGCTGCACACATATATAACAAAACATTATTCCAAACATATATATATATATCATATTATATACATATTTAAATATACCTAATACGTAATATAACCTAAACATGTCACATATCAATATGCAACACATTAAAAGGCTTACTATCTAAGGCACAAACATTATCAAATGATTCGGAAATGTTAGCACAAGTAAGGAAAAGAGCTTTCCTGAAACGTTTAGCCCTAGATCGTGTGATTGGTCCTAACGGTAAGACCTCCGGATCAACAACATGTGTTGGTGAAGGTGTGCTCACATCAGATAGTGAAACTTCTCGGATATTTCAGTTTTGGTGGCAATATATTTGTTATCATTGCACTACATCATTCAGTAAGAGAAACAATCTCGAAATCAGCAAGTTTCCTCTTTTTGGACAGAATGACCTTCATGAATTTGACATAGTTGGGCATTTTTCGAGAGCTTCTACCAAAGGTATGTTGATCTACAGTTGTTTAAGGACTTTCAAGAAGCTTTTAAATTGCTTGTCTTGCTTGTGTTTCTGGAGTCTTTGTAGAAAATATGGTGGCGGATAGGCAAACATTTGCTTCGCTGGTTTTGCCAAAGTATTTGTGGCATCAGATTGAGGTCTGAAAATATCAGTGCTAGCCTTCTTTTTCTATGCTTCCTTGGGTTCATCTACTGGCACCAACTTCTCATCTTGGTAAATAGTTAACTGTTTGACAGGTGTCTCGGTCTCGCATTGTTTTCCACTCCGAAGAGTAACTCCTTTGCATTGTTCTCTCCCTTTTTGCCGAGAATCCTCTGTATCACTTGGCAAAGTTTCTTGGGGTCTGTTACTGAGTGCATTGGCAATCTGCCCTAGCTGAACCTCCAAGTTTTGCATAGATGCTGCTAAACTTTGGACAATTGCATCATTTCTTTCCATGTAATCCGTCAAAGAATTTCCCTGGGTAGATCATTGCCCTGATTGGAAATTGTTTTGTGCTCTCTGTGGCATTTGATTTGATTGAATCCTGGCGGTGTATTGTTTTTCTGACTCTGGGTATTAAATTGGTTACCTCCCTAATTTGCCTAAGAAAATTTCAAATGCTGCTTCTAACCCGCATTGTAAGTATTGGAGTGAGAGTTAAAATTGAGATTGAAATTGCCAACAAAATTTACCGATTCAAGATTTTATGGGCATTCATCCATATGGTGATCCTCTCCACAATTAGTGCAGAATGGTCTAGTGCCTTTACTTCTTAAACTTCAATAGGCTTTTGCATTGCTTTCACTATGTTAGTGAGGAAGGAAATTTGAGCATTGATAGATGACAAAGTGTCAAGATCCTATTTTCCAGCAACTTTTGTTTCGGTTCCCAGTCTAGCAGTAGGATACTGGAGGTCATTGGTGGAAATCCTTTCAAGGTCCTTAAAACGCTCCCAGGCATCATACAAAGTCTCATCATCAGCATGCCTAAAAGTAATGATTTCACTTTGCAACTTGGCATTAAGTTTAGGTGGTTGGAATCTGAGAAGGAATTTCTAGCATAATTCTGCCCATGAAGTAACTGAACCAGGTGGCAAAGAACTTAGCTACATTTTGCTCTATCTCTTAGAGAGAATGAGAATAGTCTCAACTTCATTGTTTTTTCATCTACACCATGTTGCTAAAATAGTTGGTAAACCTCCATGAATTGCTTCAAGTGTTGTCCTGAGTCTCTAGTAGGTGATCCATAAAAGTGACATACATTCAAAAGCGTGTATATAATTACCAGTTTAAGTTCAAAATTAGTTGTATTTACCTCTGAACCAATCAATCGTGGCATCAAATTATCCATGTTCGATGCCTAGTGTTTTCTAATAGGTCGTTCTTCTTCCATAACAACAACAAGAGCGAGTGGTATCTCTTCATGTATTGCCGAATTCTCCTGGTTGTTGGCATTATTTCCGATTTCACCATTACCATTAAGAGCTATTTTTTTAAGTTTCTTTTTCAATATGCGTAAGATTCTTTTAATTTTTGGGTCGTATGGCCAATCCTCCTTCGCAATGCGGCCCATGGTCATACACCAAGCAAAACAAAATAAGTAGAATAAACAAACACAAGTAAAAATCAAAACAATAAATTCCGTTGCAATCCCTGGCAACGGTGCCAAAAACTTGTCGATTGACTAACACTTGGCAAACAAATGATGAATTAACGTAAATATGCATGTAAATAATGCCATTTTAGGTCTTTTTGCATGCAAGTATACACAGTCAACAAGTAATATATTAATAAGCTGAGTATCGTAACCATAAGGATTGTCCAAGAATTAAATGCCACGATATTTTACTTGTGAATGGGAACAAAAGAGTAGAATTGGATTTCAGATTTTGATTAAGAAAATGACTAAGGAAAAAATGCAATGAAATTTAGACACTTTGGCAAACAGATGTATTAAAATGGATGTTTTCCGTTGACAATAGATGTATGGATTTCACGCTAGCTATGACAACAATTAAAAGCTTTCAGCCTTATTTTTATTTTCGAGAAGATTTTATGTAGTAGTGCCTTTGTTGATGGAAATACCCTAAGTTAATTACGATTAACCCCTATATGTCTATAGTGATGTTTTTGAATAATTAACTTGGCAAAGTTTTAATCTTTACTCTTAAGGGGTAGATTCACTCCCGAAGTAAGCTCATATACTTGAAAATCTTCTATCAAAGTTTCTTTGCTTAGCACCTAGCAATTAATTATTATCTCCTATCTTTGTTAAGATATTAAGGGATAATAGGCATGCAATGCCAACTGTCGTTCGACAAAAAATTTATGAAAATTAAGCACTAGCAGAATAGACAAAAATGGCAAGGCATTCAATTATTAAAAACTGAAAAACAACTAAGCGTTCATCACAAAAACATCCCAGCCAGCTTAAGAAATTCAGTTCATGGCCGGGGAAACCATCAACAAAATATTGTTTGTAAACATCACCATCATAAAAATCAGAATTAAACTAAGAGAAATGGACAAAGAAGGAGATCCATCGATGCAACTCTTCGATGGATCCAGAGCTATCAGTCACATCATGGTCGAACCACGATTTTCCTTCTACCTTCTTTCTTCACCACGGCGCAACCTACTTGGCTACACAATAGGCTTCCTTTATGTGGGCGCTCATGGAAACTGTAGATTGAGTTTGAATCTTGAAAGTTTGTTACGCGGTAGGATAGGCGCGCCATCCTCTTATCATCTTTTTGAATTTTAGGGCTAATTGAGTCTTTGACCAATGACTAACTAACTGGACATCGACATCCTTTTTTTGCCAATAACACTCGATATTTCTCTTCTACTCCTCTAGCTTACTGCTCATGACAACTGCGTCTGCTCTTGACCTACCACCAAAGCAAGAAAATACCCATTCTTTCTGGCAAAAGAAACATTCCTTAACTTCTAGACGGAAATGCATGAATCTACTAGTTAAATGCACAAATATTTACTCAAAGTCAAGTAATATCATGACAATATATACATGAGAAGTAGTGCATTTGAGGAATTAACATGTTAGCTGAAGAGCCAACACAGTTTCCAATCGGTTTACAACGGTTATGCGCAGTCTTTTTTTAGGGGGAGTAGTTCTTCGATGTACCGCATTGGGAGGTGGTCGACCTATTGCACCAAGATATGGGGTTGGGTTAACATTGATGTTTTTCCTTGGTTTCTAGGTTTTTGTTGCCAAGCTTGTCTCGTAGTCTTTCTGTAAGTATTATCATGTGCAATATTCTTCCTCCATTTAGGCTTAGGGAGGTTTTTTAACGAGGCTCATGGTAGTTGTAACGCCCTAAACGTGACGTCACATTTAGGCTTCAAGCCCAAACCCAAGCATAAAATTTTCAACTAGATTTAGCCTAAACCATCAACATTTTCTTAAGTCCAATGATGTTTTAAATAAAATAAGAAAAGATAGTTAAATTGTTTACAAAGAGAGGTCCAAGTTTAAAACAAATAATTAAAATCTTTCGACATTATAACTATTAACTCCTCAAAGTTTCTACTTGTTACATATATATTGCCATGTTATTGCTGAACTTTGGGTACATGTTGGTTTATTTAGCTAGTAGATTCATGCATTTGCATCTAGGAGTTAAGAAATATACAATTTTTATTGCCAGAGTGAAGGAGTACTTTTTTGTTGTGGTTGGCAGGTTAAGAGTAGAAGAAGTAGAAGAGAAATGCCGAGTTTAGTTGGCAAAAGCATGACGAGGATTGCTAAGTTCAGTTGGTAAACAAAGGACGACCGATGCCCAGTCAGTTATCCCTTAGTCACAACCATGTCAACCATAATTGAAAAAGAGGATAAGAATATAACACGCCTATATTTGTGCATAACAAAATTTCAAAAACTAAACCCTAACTAGGGTTCCCGCAAGCACCTATATAAAGGAGATCAATGATCGAGTAGAGGAGGCTACATCGTGACGAAGAAAGAGAATAGAGAGCAAATTGTAGTTCGACCAGGCCGTGAACGAGAGCTCTTGATCCATTGAAGGGCTTCATCGATGAATCTCCTAGTTTTAATTCTAATTTTATGGTTATGTTTATAAATGATGATTTGTTGGTTGTTTCTCAAGCCATGAACCAATTTCCCGAGCTGTGTTCTTTAAACCCAAAACACTAGGGTATCGATACTACTCCCGAGTACCGATACTGAAGCCTAGAAATAACTTTCTTAGGCTCGAGAATCATCCCTAAATCCCCAAATTCAAAACTAACAACCCCTTTAGTTAATCCTACAATTTATGGGAGGTATTTTAGGGTGATTTATAACTATTTTCACAAGTCATTACCACTTAATCTCAGATTTTCCTTCAACAACCATTTTCAAGCATTCAAACACCCAAATCATCAAACAAGCATACAAGGCATCATCCTTAGGATTTGCATGAAACAAAAGGAGTTGAAAGTGTACTAACCTTCTTCCAAATAGCTGAAAAAGAAGTCCCTTGCTCCAAGCCCTCAAGCCTTCCTTTTTCCTTGATCCTTGGAGTGCTCTCCAACTTTTTTAACTACAACCAAACGTTGTAAAATGGGTTACAACATTTCTAGAAAGATGATAAGGGAAGGATTTACCAACAGAAAAACATGGTTAAAATTGTCATTCCTAGTCACCCTCTCCGACCTCCCCTAAAACCCATATATCGCACTCACCACCAAAACCTTTAATCCTTACCTTGATAGATAGATCACTTGCTTTAGATTACAACACTCTTAAGCCAAAATATGAGATTATCACTCAAGGGGACAAAGATTGAACCTTTGTCTTTGAATCTTCAAGGGAAATGGTGAAGAAAGATGAGAAGAGGTTGGGAGACAAGTGTGAGCTCATCCCTTAGTTTTTTCTGCAGAAATTAAAGAGCTACTCTTCTCTCTTCCTTCAAAAGTGAGGGAATTTACTCCACTACCCTTTCATCTCCTTCCCAAACTTAACCAACCCAAACCAAAGCCCAACACACACATGAGAAGCCCACTTAGGTTTTAATATTTAGGCCCAACAACCCAGCCCGAGTGCTAAGGTGAAACGACTTGCGGATCCCAAGATCCGAGTCGTTACAACTCTCTCTCTCTTAAAGAAAATTTCACCATCAAAATTTACCCTATGGAAACAAATGCGGATACAACAACCTCATGTCCTCCTTGACTTCTCACGAAGCCTCATTAACCTCGTGTTTACTCCATAACATTTTTACTAGGGGTTAATGAGGAATATCTGAATCATTCAAGTAAATTTACTTCAATGAGGCTTACAAGTAAATTTTGTTATGATTATGCTCAATTCCTTGCCTAACTTGAATGATTCAAATTTCCCTTTGACTTTGGTCCGATTTGCATTGATTTGGGATTTGTTTCCCCTTTTCCATATTTGATGCAATCTCTTCCCTTATTTTTTTATGTCAGACTAAAAATCAGTGACAATAGTAATTTACCAGCTTTGTGGAGAATATGAAACCAAGGATGCAAAGTTGATCGAATACCGTAAACTGATCTTGGAATTGATGAAAGAGTTTGAAGAAATAACTTGCACTTACCTCCCTAGAGAAGATAATCAAATGGTTGATGCCTTAGCTACACTAGCTTTGGTGTGTTCAAAGCAAATAAACCAGAAGATATGATGCCAATACGAATGTAGAGCTATGACACCTATGCTCACTGTTACTGCATAGAAGAAGTGGCAAATGGAAATCCGTGGTATTTTGATATCCTGCAGTATAGTAAATTCTAAGTTTATACTCAAGAGGAAAATGATAATGATAAAAGAACTATCAGAAGAATGTCACCGAGATACGTCCTAGATGGGGAGGTTTTGTATAAAAGAGGCAAAGATTAGATACTACTAAGGTGCGTCAATGCCCGAGAAGCGAAGAACATCTTGGTAGAAGTACATGACAGAATATGTGGAACACATGCCAACGACTTTGCAATGGCTAGGAAATAATGAAATACGAGAATTACTAGTCAACTATGGAAGGAGATTGTATCGACTCTGCCAAGAAATGTCATAAGTTTCAGATATATGCCGATAAGATCAATTCCCCGCCGGTACCTCTTCATACAATGAAATCACTGTGGCCTTTTGTAGTTTGGGGCATGGATGTCATTGGACAGATTCGTCCCAAAGCTTCAAATGGACATCACTCCATCCTGGTGGTCATTGATTACTTTACCAAATGGGTGGAAGCAGCTTCGTAAGACAATATTACAAGGTCAATAGTTTGCAAGTTTCTGAAGAAAGAAATTATCTGTCAAGACGGATTCCCAGAAAGAATTATCATTAATGACGCCACTAATTTCAACAACAAGGTGATAACATAAGCATGCAAACAATTCAAGATAATGCACCACAATTATGTGACTTACCGCCCTAAGATGAATGGGGCACTGGAGGCAGCTAACAAGAACATCAAGAAGATCATATCAATGACGATAGATACTTATAAAGATTGGCATGAGAAGTTACAGTTTGCCTTGTTTGCATACCGAACTTCAGTAAGAACTTCAGCTAGGGCAACACCATACTCTTTGGTATATGGGACATAAGCAGTACTCCGATTGAAGTCAAGATCCCATCCCTTTGGGTCTTGAGAAGTAAAGTTGGATGAAGCAGAATGGGTACAAACTCGTTTTGATCAGTCAAATCTCATTGAAGAGAATAGACTAAAAGCAATTTCTCATAGTCAGATGTACCAAAAAAGAATGATTCAGGAGGAGCAATTTCTCATAGTCTAAGAGAATTCTGAGAGGGTGATCTAGTGCTGAAAAAGATCTTGCAGATACATCAAGATTTCCGTGGAAAATGGATGCCTAATTGGGAAGGACCTTATGTTGTCAAAAAGGCCTTCTTTGGAGGAGCCTTGATCTTAACTGAAATGGATGGCAAGGAGCTACACAAACCTGTAAGCTCGGATTAAGTTAAGAAATATTATGTCTGAAGAATAAAAAAAGAGATTGAAAAAAGGAAAAAGAAAAGAAAAAGTAGAGTGAAAACCCAAAAAGGGCGTTTTGCAAAATAAAAATATCTATGACGAAAACCCAAAAGGGCGTCATAGGTATAAAAAAGAGAAATCAAAAAAGAGAAAACAAAAAAAAACAATTGAAAACGAAAATGAAAATGGGGGTTCAAGATGAAAACTAGAAAAAAGCGTCTTGAAACCAAATGACGATTTGGGTTAGAAACTCGTAAAGGGCGGCTCAGATGTTTTGTGAATAAGCATCCGACAATTAAAACCTATCGGACACCCAATATTTTAGGAGGGATTTCACATCTATAGACATCTTTACAACGATTGAATTCCATTGGACAAAGGTTCAAGCTCGAAACTATCTTCGGTTGATGGGGTTACTAAAACCTTCATGTTGTGGATACCCGAGGATCTGTCCTTGTTTCATGTTTTTGTTGCTTCATTTTGCCATGAATTTTCAAACTCCATTGTATTTAAACTCATAAGCTTCAATAAAATTCATGAATTCTCTTCCGAGCTTTCTGTAGAACTAATGTTTTGATATAATAATTTAAAATGTTTTGGACTGATTTAAAAAGAATTCAAAACAATTTCAAAAGTCCAAATAACTTGAAACTATGTTTAGGGATATTTTATAAAGGGTTTTGCATGTTTTCAAAAGCCAAAATACACAAAACCTTCCAGGCGTTTCGAAACACCTTAGGGCGTTTCGATACGGGGGATTCCAGTAGCAAAAGTGTTTCGATACGGGTATCGAAACGGGCCTTCCCCGGATGTGAATTTTGCCCAGCGTTTCGAAACGAACTATGCCGTTTCGATACTCCTACGTGACATCGACCACAACGGTCATAAACCTCAACGGCTATTTTCCAACTAACTTTTAAATGCAGAGCGTTTCGATACGGTGCCTAGCGTTTCGATACGGCCCATGGCGTTTCGATACGGATGCTCAACGGCTCTTTCTACTTAAAGAACGTATCGAAACGGGTTCAAGCGTTTCGATACGGGTAGCAGCAGAACTGCATTTATGGTGGGAAATAAAGTCCTCAACGGCTCCAAATCATCCCCAACGGCTAGTAACGGCTATAAACTCACCAAGGAGTATAAAAGTGACCTCCAAGCATCAAGATATGGTTAATGCTCATATTGTCAAGCAACAAATGATCAAATATTGTCTTAGTGCTTAAATTGTCAATTTTTGTATAGACAAACACTAGTGAGCCAAAATTGTCAAATTTGCTCAAGTGTTTTAGGTTTTGGGTGAGTGTTTTAATTGTGCAAACAAACACCTATTAGAGGGATTTGTGTTTGTTTTTTTTATCTCTTTGTAAAAGAGGGTTTGATCAAGGCTTTGGGTAGAAAGCTTGATCGGTGTATAATGGTTTCCTCCTAAGCCTAGAAAAGGGGATGAATCAATAGTGGATTGATTGGAAATCCTTAGTGGGGAGCTAAGGTAGTGGATGTAGACCTTGGTTAGAAGGTTGAACCACTCTAAAATCATTGTTTCATTTACATTTTAGCTTCCACACCCCATCCACCCAAAAATCCACCTCTCCACCACTTGGTGAGCCATATCGGTTGAACGAATCGAGCTCCTCACAACTCAACACTTTCTTTTTATTCCAAGCATCACACAAGTAGATTAGTATAAAATACATTAATAATAGGTGATTTCCTGGTATTACTATGTTTTTGAAAGATGCAGGTGAATTTTGACAGTCAAGATTATTGAAGAAGAGTTTGAAAATAGGACATAGAGTAGTACGCTGGATCAACAGAAAATAAGGAAATATTGAAGCATTTGAGTCACAAAAGCCTGAGCGAGCTGCAGAGATCGAGTCAGAAAGAAAGTGATTTGAAAGGTGAAAACCCACAAGGGCGTAGAAAAAGGGAAAACGAAAAAAGGAAGAAAGAAAATGAAGAAAATGAAAAAGAAAAGAGAAAAACACAACAAACAAAGAAAAAGAAACAAAGAAAAAAAGAAGAAAAAAAACCAAAGTGAAAACCTGAAAGGGCGCTTTGAGAAAAGAAAGCTAAAGTGAATACCCGAAAGGGCACTTTAGAGAAAAGGGCTAGAAATGAAGAAAGGAGGTTCTGAGGGTTACTCTCAAATGTGAGTCGAAACATCAGTGTAGACTAAGAAGTAGTGAAGAAGAAAAACAAAGAAAAAAAACAGATCGGTTTCTCAGAAGGCAGAAGATGTCTAATTAATCCCAAAGTGTTGTGGTTCATGTATCATATAGAAATTAGGGTCATACTAACCCACATCCAAGCATTGTAATTTGTTTTGACAGGAAATCTGTGAAGATAGAGCTCCAAAAGTGAAGAGTTCGCCTAACAAAGACAGAGCACCTAATGTGAAGAGTTCGCCCAGCAAAGACAGAGCTCCTAATATGAAGAGTTCACCCAGCAAAAACAGAGCTTCTAATGTAAAGAGTTCACCCAGCAAAGATAAAGTTCCTATTGTGAAGAGATCCGTCTAGCAAAGAATATAGAGTTCAAAATTAAAGGAGCTTGTGAGATCGTCACCGTTGAAAAATGTATCAACATCGACAAGAAGCTTTGATAGGAAGATCAGGAAGTTCGTAATAAGAAGAACTTGTTTGGGGTTTCTTTAAGAAGAATGAAGAGTGGAAATTTGTAAGAAGAACTAGCGGCTCAGAGCAACAACCAGTCGGTATGGGTAAAATTCGTGTCTTTGCAATCTTTGTCCAATTCTCGTTCCACAGCAATGAGCAAAGAGGGGTAGTTGTAATACCCTAATTTTACTCGGATATGGGAACATATATACAATATTCTCTTAGTAAATAAAAAATAAATAAACTATATAAATAACAATAATAAATAAATAATACCAAAATAGATAATAAACCCATATTACAATAGTAATGTCTATTACTTGATCAGTATATATACATATATATGTTCATTTTACACTTAAAAGCTTGTTTACAATATTAGGCCCAAGCTCCTATATCTTGTTATCCTAAATAAGCATAAACAAATATGGTGAACTCTTTTTCCTGCCCATTTTTGTTGACCAAATCGGTAAAGGGGGCTAATTAGCACATTTGTGCTTCTTTATCCCACCAAAATGGCCACATGTCATCAAATGGATGGCCACTTGAGGCTTCACGCTGATTAAGCCCATCTGCTGACATCATCCCTTGCATCGGCTATAAAAGGAAGCGAGGGAGTTAGTGGGAGAGAAAAATGACAGTTCAATTATTATCCTAATAATTGAAGAGAGAGAAAGGAAGAGGAGAGGTCTCTCAGGAGAAGCTAAACGGTCGTTGGAAGGAAGAAATGTTGCCGAAGATACAGTGCCGTCGCCGGAGTTCATTGAGAGGTATATTGCAGCCTCTCCTTTTTTCCTGTACTTAAACACCAAAACAAATTAGATTTAGGTTCCTAAAAATTAAAAATAGTAGCAAAATAGATTAAAACTTAAGAAATCTAGATCTAAAGAATAGAGGAACATCATATTTGAAAATAAAA
This sequence comes from Hibiscus tridactylites, assembly GCA_958450335.1. Classification (NCBI taxonomy): domain Eukaryota; kingdom Viridiplantae; phylum Streptophyta; class Magnoliopsida; order Malvales; family Malvaceae; genus Hibiscus; species Hibiscus tridactylites. The sequence goes on from OY288281.1 coordinate 47,496,337, forward strand.
AGTTGGAAAACTTTATCTCGTTGATATATTTATTTCGGTAGTGGCCGGAGGTGCTTTGTAACACTGATGGAGTGAAAAATGAGTGATGAGTGACTGAGACGGGTAGTTTAGGCTTAGTAAGGGAGAAGAAGGATGCATTCTATTGAATCCAGACTTAGTTTAAGATTTACAGTTAAAATCAGGAAAATTAAAGGTTTTGGGGTTTTGAACGGCGACGAACGGTGGCCAGAATAAGTTTAGAGATGACCGAAAGTGGTAGTCAGAATTACAGTGACGACCAGATATGATAACCAGCGGCGGCTGGCATCACCTATGGCGGCCAGCAAACAGATCATAGTGGGGTTGCAGTGGCGGTGAAGGATCGATTAGGGGAAGGTGTAAGAACACATATTGTGTTCTTAGGAAATGTAGGAATTTGATCTACAAAACATAAAATATGAGGGATTAGTGTTTGTGGCGGATTAAATCGATTGAAATGGATGAATGTGGTATGAACTGAGGATGAATGGGAGAATTTGATCTGTTTGAGTTCATGGTTTATGGGTTTTGGCTGTTTTAAGGAGAGATGATTTCGGAGAGAGTGAGGGTAGTGAGAGAGAGATCCCAAAGCAAATGGGCGAGTTAACTCGCTAAAAGGGTTTTTGTACCCCGAGTTAAACGGTGTCATTTTGGCACCAGGTAGAATTCAGTCCGCGCGAGTCATTCGGGTCGCGTCTTAGGATTCACGCCCTTCTTCTGATTCTTTCTAATTTGGGCATCAAATTTTACATGTATTTCAGTTTAGTCCTTTTTTTAATAAAATCAGAATTAAACTTTCAATTCATTTAATTAGGTCCTTAATTTCAATATTAATTTAATTTTAATTGCTTTAAATTATTTGTATATTTCATGATTTAAAATGAAGCATATATTATAATTGTTTAGATAACTTTATTCACTTAGATTTTATTAATTGTTTAGAGCCTTTAGTACTTTGGTTCCTTTAATTAAAATTAAATAACTTAAATAGGAAAGACAATTGTAGAAAATAAGTGAGTATTAAATGGGAAGCTTTTAAGTTCTAAGTTGAATAGTGTCTCATTGCAATGAGATGTTATTCGAAAGAACTTTTATGTAGAACATTTGATATTCACTTAAACCTAGGAAATAACAAAATTGATTTTGTTAGTAAAATTAAATCCTTAATTAGAGCTAGAACTTTAATAATTACATTTACAAAATAAATTAAGAATATTATTCGATTTAGGGGTAAATATGGATAGTACTCAAGCAATTGGGTGTTATTACATAAATACCCTAAGTTTAATAATATTCATAGTTTAAATATTTAATTTGATTGGAGCCTTTTAAGTTTGAACTTTAAAATCAACAAGACAATAATTGGCAATGCATGAAAACCTTTTATATTCAATATATATTTTTGAATATGAATCGAAGTGTCCTAAAGCAACTGGGTACTTCTAATCTCATATTCGAATAAAAATATATTTTTCTTATGAAAGGATATTTCTATTTAAAATTCAATTAATAATTATGGTTAAATTAAATTCAAATTATTATTCGAAATGCCAAAATGCCATGTAAAATTAAAAGGTATTGACAACGGGCGTTTGTGGGGTGCTAATCCTTCCCCACACGTAACCGACTCGCGAACCCGAATTTTAAGAAAATGAATCTCTTGTTGTTTTTATGGTGTCCGGTCTACCAAATAGATCGGTGGCGACTCCAAAATATCTTTTTCAAGATTAAATAAAGGAAAAATCCAATTTAACATGGAAAACCTAATTTTCAAAGATCGATCGTCGAGCTATTTTTACACTCGGTTTAAAAATGGTCATGACAACTTGTGTTAGCCTGGCACAAAATGGAACGTTTCATCCAAAGGTCACATGACTGTGAAATGACTAGCATTGAAACCACATGCGATGGGATGGAACCACTTCTTGAAAGCTAAACTCATGCCGACCACACATAATGAGACTTTTTCAGAAGAGAGGATGGCTTTGTTGCACTAAATGGGAAAAAATCAACGTGGGTCATCTACTCGTGGACGAGACCTACAATGTGCTTGTAAGGTAGTGGTAGTTTGATTTTTCCTTCACTAATTTCTACAATTTGTAAGCAGCATAAGGTACCACAGCTGGATTTAGACAATGTCCAAAAGTTGAACCGACATCTGTTAAGCCTACATCTGCTGCCAAGGTTCCAAAGGTTGAATCGACTACACCTATGCTAGCTGACATAATGACATTACTTTCTCAGATCTACGAATGCTAGGAGGTCATACTGCAGAAATTGGAGAAAGCAGAGGAACAAAATTTGGCACTATGGAAATATACTGGAGCATGAGACCTATCCCTAAAGACAACTCTTGAGGGCATCACCACCAATCCTTGGTCATCGTTCCCTAAGTTCCCACCTAAAATTTTTATGCCATAAGGAATGTCGCCTAGCCCATAGTTTATTCATACTCCGACCCAACAATTTGATGCCATTGTCCCTGTTTCACCTGTCCAATTTGAATCTTTCAAGACCGAGACTTTGCGGGAGTTTGAAGAGGAAGTACTTGCAAAGACCGATGTGTCATATGTTTCCCATGTTTATTCTATCGCTCTCGTAGAACCCGTTGAATCTAAGTTGGTGAGGATAATCGAGGAGGTCCTCCATGATGTGAAGGCTTCCACGGATGTCTCAAAGCTACAGCTGAAAAGGAAAATGTCCATTGTACCAAATCGAGGGAACTTATCAAGAAAAACACATATGTCTCACGCATTAAACATTCTGAAGAGAGATTTCTTCCCCTTAAATCCTTTATTTTCATATTTTTCATTTTTATCATGCATTTCATTTGTATATATGTGTTTTCATGCATTGAGGACAATGCACACCTTTGGTTTGGGGGTGTTGCCGCACATTTATTGACATGACATGCATTCATTTTTATGCTTATGTTTGCATTTTGTTGCCATGTAGATTATATTAACACATGCATACCAAACCATTAAAAAATTAATTTTCCAAGCCTTGATTGATCTGATAATTTTGCCAACACATTTGCTAGCATAGTTAGAGTTTGTACTAGTGTACCATGTCCGATGATGAATTTAGAATTTTTAGTTAGCATGAGCCAGCAGATTAGTAATGCTTGGCAATTGATCTCCAGTTTATGGAACTTTAGTCTCACTTAAACACGTAGTATGCATCTAGTTCCCAAGACAAACTTTGGATTTTCAAAACCGATCTCAGAATAAAAAAATGTCAGGGTAAATTTAAAGAATAAGGAAACAATGATTTGCCAAAGGTAAGAAAAATATAGAACTCTCCTATGCCTTAGAGATAATACGTAGCTTGGGGATTCATGGTTTTCTCCCTCTTAGTTCTCAAGACAAAAACTTTAGGGTATGAGTATGATGAGTAAGCCTAGTAATGTCTGGGTTAACGTGGGGGTTTGTGGTTTGCTCTCTCTCACTTCTTCTGCCAAACATTATTACAACGCAAGCATGAAAATATTGCCAGCATAAACCCTTGGTGAATAAAACAAAAAAACATATATTAAAATAATTCTAAGTTTGGATAGTAAATTTGAATAAGGGAGTTAGATGATACTTGATGCAAATTGCCCGCACTTTATGCACACTTCATGACCTTAGACTAGAGTTATATTGCTGACTTGAATTTGTTGATCTGTTGGCATTACTGCTCTAGGATATGTGAGGACAGAACTAGGGCCAGATTCTACTTGCTAGCATGTGTTGATAATCAGGGTAATTTTGCCGAAGTACTTTGTTTATTTTCTGTTTTCTTATTTTGTAGTTGTATTACTTGAGGACAAGCAATGAGCTAGGTTTGGGGGTGTTAACTCCTAAAAAGTATTACTTTTCATGTATATATTGTCATGATATTGTTTGACTTTGAGTACATATTTGTACATTTAGCTAGTAGATTCATGCATTTGCATATAGGAGTTAAAGAGTAACACCCGGGTTTAGGGGTCGAGTGTTAGGTGAGTTAAATTGGGTTCGGGTTGTTGGGCTTGATTTAAATAAAATGGGCTTTGTTTTGAGTTAAAAAGACCATGTGTTTTCATTAAGGGTAAAAGAGGGATTTTCTAATAAATAAAATAAAACAAGTAAAAGAAATGTTTTGAAAGTCATCATCTTCTTCCTTCAAACTAAAAACCACGACAAAACCCCTCTCCCCAACCCCAAACAATGTTCCATCATCTTCCTCAGCGTTTTCAAGAGTTTTTATCAAGGTAATGATATTTTTTACTTCTCTTCATCCTTAACATTTCCATGGTTTTAGATTTTCATAAACTCCATTTTTTGAGTTGTTCATGTGTTCAAATTTTTGAATCAAATGTGGAAACTTTGTTGGGTTTATATTGAGTTTTTGATTTGTAAAGTCTAAATATGTTATAGTCTTTCTTTTAAGTGTAACATAAGTTAAAATAGTGTAGGTTTAATGAAATCCCGAGATTGGTATTTGTGGGTGAGTTTAAGGGTGGAAATCTTGAGTTTTTGAGGTAGTTTTGTGAGAGAAAGTTGGGTTGATGTTATGGTTATGCTTGGGGGCTGTTTTGAACATGTTTAGTGATGATTTGGATGATGAATTTGATGGGTAATTGCTAGTTTGTGTTCAAGTCCGAAAATGAAGAGTTTGGGTTAGTTCTTGGCTTGGAAATGTAGTGAAATTGCCTTGAGTTGTAATCTGATTTGTGGTAGTGATTTTGTGGATGTTTTGATGTGTAATGCACTGTTTTTTGGTTGTTTAGAAGCAAGAGAAAACGTTGGAGAAGCTTCGGGCTCAATACCGGGGAACTTGGAGGCTTGATCGACATTCTCAGCTTGTAATTGGGGGTGTTTGGTGAGTGGACTGTTTTCAATGGTTTAAAATTGGTTCAAAGTATGTTATTGGGGTACTAGATTGTGCTTGGTAGGCCAATCTAATGTGGGGTTAAGTTGGTAGCTTAATCTCTTGTTCAACTTTATGTATTTCTTGCTAAATGTGCATAAATGTGGTCTTGTGTGATAAGTGTTTGATTATGCATGTTACGATGTATATTTATGTTGCATGATGGTGATTCATATGTGGTATTGCATGATTGTGAAATCATGGTGAGTTCTCGCTTAGTATGTTGGCACTAGTTATGTTACCAGATATAAATGAGGTAAGATGCCATGTTCATGCATTCTTGTAGCGGTTGGCTATGTCGTTATGTTGGTGTTAATGTATGCCTTGTTGATGATTTATGGATACCATGCTTTGGACCCTGCGTTGTCGATATTTGTTTTTGAGCTCCCTCACTAAGCTTTCAAGCTTACGCTCTCATTTCCGACAATGCAGATCATTAATGTATGCTAAGTGTTGTAGGAGCGTATGTTAGACTACTATGTTTGGTTTCATGTTGTTGAATGTTCAGGTTTTGTGTTGAAGAGTTGTAAACCTTGTTTTATGTGATGCTTAAGTTGCTACATGTTTCTCCTAGTTAATAGTCTCGTTACACATGCTTGTATGTTTAATCATGCTCGTTGTAGGATATGATGCCTCTAGATTGTATGTATAATTGATGCTTTGTAACCCCCTCGTCTCGGGCTAGACGACAGACCGGTCCGAACAAGTTACACGATGAAAACCAAAACAAAACCCGTTAAGGCTCCACTTCGATTATCAACCCTAGAAAATTTTTCATTTAATTATCTTGTCTAAATATTATGTTTAGCCCTATGTGAGAAACGACAGCGGAAAATGATAACGAGGTGATGCAAGCAGCACGTAAGGTAAATTAAATTTACCAAGTGACATGTTAGTTCGATTTCATCCTTACGAAGTAAAGCCATACACAAACGATGCATATAAACTTAACAAGGAAGCAAACAACAAACGGGACTAAAACACCACATCCGAGAACCTTTGAAGATGCCTAAAATCTGAATTACATGTCTGCGTTTCGAAACAGGCTTGCCCGTTTCGATATGTGGGCTCCAGTTTAAAAGCCAGACCAAGCCGTACCGATACGGTCCACTATGTTCTGGTACGGGGGTCTCTAGTGTCGAAACGTTCCGGAACTCGTTCCGAAACAGGCACTCACAGAGGCAAACCGTATCGAAACGCGTACTGAAACGAGAACTCACAGTGTCAAATCGTACCAAAACGGCACCACCCCCGTTCCGATACGAGTGTCCCTAGAGCTACACCCGTTTCGAAACAACCACGAGCGCTTCAAAACGCCTACACACAAATTATTACATTATTCAATAGAAAGCATTAACAAAATAGGAGTCTAACACATGCTCCTACAACACATAGCATCCCCATTGCTAACTATTACATTATTCAATAAAAACCATACTTGAGCAACGACACACGCGCTTGGATGCCCCATTCCTTGCTCCTTGTTAACTCCACACTAAAGATCTGCATTGCCGAAACGAGAGCGTAAGCTAGAAGCTTAGTGAGGGAGCTCTAAAACAAAACATCGACAATACATGGTTCAAACCATGGTATCCATAAGACATTCACAAGACATACATTTACACTAACATAGCAACATAGCCGAACATTACAAGAATGCATGAACATGGCATCTTACCTCATGTTATGCTAAACAAGGATGTAACAAAACATCTTACACATCAACCACACATGAACAAAGTATATTGGCAACTATATATCTTACTCGGATATGCGGATAACTTCTTTTGGGATTTCCGCCCCAACGTACTCAAACAACCATATTACCTTCCGATGGGATTTCACACATCACTGTTTCTTTCATGGATGAGATTTCACTCATCATCACATAGAAACACTTTCCGGTGGAATGTTACCTCACCGTACTCCTCCTTGTTGACTACACATCACCAAGGCCACGTGCGAATTTGACTCTTACCGTGTGTACAGTCATCCTAATGATCGATCATTTATACCCGGTAATTATAACTAGTGCAAACATACTAAACAAGTCTCACCATGATTTCACAATCATGCACACAACGTATCATCACAATATACAACATCAATATATAACAACATGCAAAAACGAACATGTATCACACAACGACATTTGCACATTTAACAAGAACTCATAAACTCAAACAAGAGATTAAGCTACCAACTTAATCCCCACCTTAGATTGGCCTACCAAGCACAATCTATCACCTCAACCACACACTTGAACCAATTTAAAACCATTTTAAACAATCCACTCACTGAACACCCTTAAAGCAAACCGAGAAAGCTGATCAAGCCTCCAAATTTCCTAGAATCGAGCCCGAAGCTTCTCCAACGTTTCCCCTTGTTTCTAATCAATCAAAAACAACATATTACTCAACAAATCATCCACAAAACCACTGTCACAAATCAGATTACAACACAAGGCCATTCTCTACATTTCCAAGCCATGAACTAACCCAAAATCCTCATTTTCGGACTTGAACTTAACCCAACAGAAACCCATCAATTTCAATGCCCAAATCATCATTTAACATGTTCAAAATAACCCTCAAGAATAACCACACCATCAGCCCAACTCTCCTTCACAAAACTACCCCAAAAACCCAAGTTTTCTACCCTTTAACACACCCTCAAAAACCCATTTCGGGATTTTCAACAAAACACTACCATTTTGAAATATGATACACCTAAGGGCAAGAGTATAACATAAATTAACTTTACAAATCAAAAACCAAACGAAAATCCATTAAAGCTTCTTCCTTTTTCTTAAAACTTGAAAACTTGAAATGTCACAAAAATGGGGTTTATGAAAATCTAAAGCTATGGAAATGTTAAGAATGATAAGGAGAAGTCAAAAACATGTTTACCTTGATGAAAGCTCTTGAAATCGTGAAGGAAGTGGATGGAAGAGTGTTTTGGGTTGAAGGGAGGTTTTGTCGTGGAAATGGTTGAAAGGAGAAGAAGAAGAAGACTTTCAAAAAGTCCCTTTTTACTTAGCTCATTTCCTTTATTTAAAAATTTACCGTTTTACCCTTAATGAAATCTCATGGCCCTTTTAATTTAAAACAAAGCCCATTTATTTAAAACAAGCCCACAACTCGAACCCGATTCACACACTTAACTCACGACCCCTAAACCCGGGTGTTACAACTCTCCCTCACTTAAGGAATTTTGTCCTCAAAATTACCTGGCTGGAAGAGATACTAAAAATACCTCTCCATATCCTCCTTTCTTTCCCAAGTGGCCTCTTCCACGCCTCGGCGTTGCCACTTCACTTTCACCAACTCAATCTGTCTACCACGCAACACTTTGCTATAGGATGCCAAGATCTCAACTGGTTCCTCATCGTACGTCAAGTCTGGATTCAACTCAATCTCTTCCACAGGCATAACGTGCAACGGATCTGATCTATACTTTCGAAGCATCGAAACGTGGAACACATTGTGAATCTTCTCTAACTTGGATGGCGAACGTAACTGATAAGCAACCAGACCGATTCGCTTCACAATCTCATACGGCCCAATGTATCTCGGACACAATTTCCCTTTTCTGCCAAACCTCATAACCTTCTTCCACGGAGAGACTTTCAAGAACACTCTATCTCCCACGGCATACTCAACTTCTTTCCTCTTCGAGTCGGCATAAGATTTCTGTCTATCTGAAGTTGCCTTCAAACGATCACAAATTAACTTCACCTTATCGGTAGTCCCCTTAAGCAAATCTGGCATCTGTAACAACTTCTAACCTGCTTCGGCCCAACAAACCGGAGTTCTACAATTTCTACCATACAACGCCTCATACGGAGCCATCTGAATGCTCGACTGATAACTGTTATAGTATGCGTACTCGACTAGCGGCAAGTGTTTCTTCCAAGTACCCTAAAAATCAATGATGCAACAACGCAACATGTCCTCTAAAATCTGTATAACCCTCTCTGACTGACCATCTGACTGAGGATGATACGACGTACTAAAATTCAATCAGGTACCGAAAGTAGTATGCAGACACTCCCAAAATCTGGCTATAAATATTGGATCTCTGTCAGACACAATCGACTTCGGCACACCATGCATTCTCACAATCTCACCTATGTACAAATCGACCAACTTATCTAAGGAGTAAGTCGTATGAACAACTAAAAAGTGAGCACACTTCGTGAAGCGGTCAACTATTACCCAAACTGAGTTCTTCTTCGAAGGAGTCAAAGACAAACCCGAAACGAAGTCCATGGTGATATTTTCCCACTTCTATTCTGAAATCCTCAACGGTTGCAACAACCCTGACGGAACCTGATGTTCTGCCTTCACTCTCTGGCATACCATACACTTACTCACGAAATCAACCACGTCTCTCTTCAAACCAAACCAATAGTATTCATTCTTCAGATCATGATACATCTCCGTACTACCGGGATGCATAGCAAATAGGCTACTATGTGCTTCGGTCAGAATAGTACGTCTCAAATCACTGTCATCCGGCACAACTATTCTATCTCTAAAACACAAGACCCCATCAACACTGAAATTGTAGTCCGACGGTCTACCCTTAGCTATATCTTGCACGTGAGGTGCCAAAGATCTATCTAACATATGTTTCTCTCGAATCAACTGGCCTAAAGAAGGTCAAACCTGAAGCTCGGCCACTAAACTACCATCACCGGATAAACTCAAACTAGCAAACATGGCTCTCAACTCAATAGCTACCTTCCTACTCAAAGCATTTGCCACTACATTGGCTTTACCCGATGGTACTCGATCGTGAGATCATAGTCCTTAAGCAACTCTAGCCATCTACGTTGTCTAAGGTTCAACTCTCGTTGTGTCATTATATACTTCAGGCTCTTGTGATTCGTATACACCGTGCATTTCTCAACATACAAAGAATGTCTCCAAATCTTCAACGCAAACACAACTGCGGCTAGCTATATGTCGTGTGTCAGATGATTACACTCATGAATCTTTAACTGTCTCGAGGCATAAGCTACAACTCTTTCGTCTTGCATGAGTACACAACCTAATCCTACATATGAAGCATCACTATAGATCACATAATCCTTCCCCGACTCTGGCTGAATCAGAATCGGTGCATCTGTCAAGGCTTCTTTCAGTTTCTCAAAGGCTTGTTGTCTCGCATCTTACCACTCAAACTGAACATTCCTCTGAAGCAACTTTGTCAAAGGATCGGCTATCTTCGAGAATCATCCGCAAACCTCCTATAGTAACCTACTAAGCCTAGAAAACTACAAATCTCTGTCACAGACTTTGGTTGCTTCCACTCAACAATGGCTTCTATCTTCTTTGGATCAACTCTAATCCCCTCGGTTGACACTACATGTCCTAGAAAGACTACTTCTCTGATCCAGAACTCACACTTACTCAACTTAGAGTACAACTGGTTGTCTAGCAAATTCTGCAAAACTAACCTCAAGTGCTTGTCATGATCTTCCTCGATACACGAATACACCAAAATATCGTCTATAAAAACAACCACAAACTGATCTAAGTACTGATGGAAGATTCTATTCATCATATCCATGAAAGCAACTGGTGTGTTTGTCAACCCAAACGGCATAACTAAGAACTCGTAGTGGCCATATCTAGTCCTAAAAGCTGTCTTCGGTACATTCACCACTTTTTACCTTCAACTGGTAATAACCGAATCTCAAATCAATCTTCGAAAAGACTGATGCCCCTCTTAACTGATCAAACAAATCATTGATATGCGGCAAGGGATAATTGTTTTTCACTGTCAACCGATTTAACTGTCTATAATCGATGCACATCCTCATACTACCGTCTTTCTTCTTCACAAACAATACCGAAGTGTCCTAAGGTGAAGAACTCGGACGGATAAAACCTCTATCTGACAACTCTTGTAACTGAGTCTTCAACTCTTTCAGTTTTTTTGGTGCCATACGGTATGGAGCAATCAAAACAGGAGCAAAATCTGAATATATCTCTATAGCAAACTCTACCTCCCTGTCAGGCGGTAAACCCGACAATTCTTCCAGAAACACAGTCAGAAAATCACACATTGTTCTGATATCCTACAGTCTAACTTCATTCATGTTCGGATTCTTCACATAGGCCAAGTACGCCTCACAACCCAACTCAACTAATTTCTAAGCCTCTAAGGCTGAAACAACATTCGACAAAAATTTCACATTCTCACCTACTACCACAATCTCGTAGTCATCCGCAAGCTCCAAGAAGACTCTCTTTGTTTCGAAATCTATTCTAGCCCTATGCTCTGTAAGCCAATCCATACCCAAAATCACATCGAAGCCATAGAAGGGTAACTCCATCATATCCATTGGAAATATATGGCCCTGAACCATTAATGGACACCTTTTGTACATCTTCCTAAGCACTATTGTATCCCCGAAGGAACTAGTAACACTAACACCTACCTCTAGTACCTCACAAGGTAAATTCAACATCTTTGCATGCTCACTCAAAATATATGAATGCGTAAACCCGGAGTCAATCAAGGAAAGCAAACTCAGAGACTGTATCGAGAAATTACCTGCAATCACATCTGTGTCGTTCTGTCCCTCTCGATAAGCATAAACTCTAGCCTGACCTCCACCCTCCGGCTGAACTGCAACTATATGTGCTACATTCCTCTGGACGTCGTTCCTCGGCTCGAAGTTACCTCGACCGCGCCCACGGCCTCTTGGGTAATCAATAGCTCTAGTAGAAGCCTGAACCTGAACTAGTGCAGACCCAACCTGACGTGGACAATCACGCCAAAGGTGATATCTAGATCCACAGTTCCAATACGAATAAAAGTTTCCCCAACTCTCTTCGGTGTGATGCCTCCCACACCTAGTACACTCGGGCAAATGCCCACCAGCTCTCTGGCCCTGATGGCCTCTCCCGTGGTTACCACCACCACGTCTATGATCAAAATGGTGCATATTATCCTTGTGCCTCTTGGCATCACCTCTATCAAAGTCGCCAGACCTCTTCCCGGAACTAGAACCACCTGAACGTTTAGTTAGACCCAAACTGTGCTCTATGTCCTTGGCCCTAGCGACCAAGACATCGAAGTCCGTGTAATCCATAGCCAAAGTATACCTCTTTACCTCCTCACTCAACCCGTAACGAAAACGGTCACATCGTTCCCTCTTAGTGGGAACTAGCTCGGACGCATACTGACTCAATCTGACAAACTGTATCTCATACTCGGTAACTATCATGTTACCCTGAAGCAAAGCCATGAACTATGTTTTCTTCTCATCAAGATAACGGGGACCCATGTAATTCTTGCGGAAGGCGGACTCAAAGAACTCCCAAGTAATCTCGGCACCTGGCATGCCTGTAGTAATGGTGACCCACCAAGTGTAGGCATCACCTTGAAGCAGAGAAACAACACATCCCAGTCCGTATGCTCCAGTACAACCCATCTGAGACAAGATACGGACAGTCTTATCAAACCAAGCCTCTAATCTCTTGGGTGCCAACCCTCGGAACTCTTCACCTCCCAAACTGTGAAGCCTCTCAAGTGGCAAACCGGTGCCCTCACCCTGAGGTTGTGCCACTGCCTGTCCCCCAGCCACATCTGCTTGAAAAAGCCCCAGCTATAGCCTGAACCAACGAAGCTAGATCTATACCGGCCGAACCTTGGCCAACCTGAGGTCCTACGCCCTCAGCTCTTGCCTCACCTCCCTCTTGACGAGAAGGAGAAGGAGGAGGGGGAGGAGCCTCCACTTATACTACTGGCTCAACTTTCGGATCTGCTGCCCGTGGTTCCGGATGAACCATCCTAGTCCTGCCTCTGGGTCTCATCTTACGGCTAGCAAGATATCAACTACAAACAAAATAAACACACAAGGATTAGGTTAGCAAAGGCAAGGGTCCAACGTGCTCAAGTACTCCTTTACTCAAAATCTTTTCAAATAAGTAATAGTAGCAATGGGAACTCGACACTACGCCTCAACACAACAATCATATAAGCAAACAAGCAACAAGCATACATAACAAAACATCCACCGTACAACATACACCGAGATAGCAACATAACACTTCAACCTTACCTTACTTACCTTCCCGAGGTCGCGGAAACCTCAGGCTCTGATACCAACAAATGTAACCCCCTCATCCCGGGCTAGATGACAGACCGGTCCGAACAGGTTACACGGGGAAAACCGAAACGAAACCCGTTAAGTCTCCACTTCGATTAGCAACCCTAAAGAATTATTCATTTAATTATCTTGTCTAAATATTATGTTTAGCCCTATGTGAGAAACGACAACGGAAAATGATAATGACACGATGCAAGCAGCACGTAAGGTAAATTAAATTTACCAAGTGACATGTTAGTCCGATTTCATGCTTACGAAGCAAAACCTTACACAAACGATGCATATAAACTTAACAAGGAAGCAAACAACAAACGAGACTAAAACACCACATCCGAGAACCTTTGAAGATGCCTAAAAGCCCAATTGCATGCTTGCGTTTCGAAACAGGCTTGCCCGTTTCGATACGCGGGCTCCAGTTTAAAAGCCAGACCAGGCCGTACCGATACGATCCACTCTGTTTCGGTACGGGGATCTCCAGTGTCGAAATGTTCCAGAACTCGTAACAAAATAGACACTCACAGAGGCAAACCGTATCGAAACGCGTACCGAAATGGGAACTCACAGTGTTAAATCATACCAAAACGGCACCACCCCCGTTCCGATACAAGTGTCCCTAAAGCTACACCCATTTCGAAACAACCATGAGCGTTTCAAAACGCCTACACTGTGGGTGACCCTGAAAACAATTTTTTGCTCCTTCAAACATTCCCAAACATGCCCCAAATCAACAAGATTCATAAAACATCAATCATACACATAATCTAGAGGCATTACATCCTACCACAAGCATGACCAAATATATAAGCATACACATATAGGCCAATTCATTCATAGGAAACAAACATGCACATAAACATAACATAAAACAAGGTTTACATGCTTCTCACACAAAACACTTAGACATCTCATAAAACATGGTTTACAAATCCTCAACACAAAAGCATTAACAAAATACGAGTCTAACACATGCTCCTACAACACGTAGCATCCCTATTGCTAACTATTACGTTATTCAATAAAAACCATACTTGAGCAACCACACATGCGCTTGGATGCCCCTTTCCTTGCTCCTTGCTAACTTCACACTAATGATATGCATTGTCGAAATGAGAGCGTAAGCTAGAAGCTTAGTGAGGGAACTCTAAAACAAAACATCGACAATACGACGTTCAAAGCATGGTATCCATAAGACATTCACAAGACATACATTTACACTAACATAGCAACATAGCCGAACGTTACAAGAATGCATGAACATGGCATCTTACCTCATGTTATGCTAAACAAGGATATAACAAAACATCTTACACATCAGCCACACATGAACAAAGTATATTGGCAATTGTATAGCCTACTCGGATATGCAGATAAATTCCATTGGGATTTTCGCCCCAACGTACTCAAACAACCATATTACCTTCCGGTGGGATTTCACACATCACCGTTTCTTTTATGGATGGGATTTCACTCATCATCACATACAAACACTTTCCGGTGGAATGTTACCTCACCGTACTCCTTCTTGGTGACTACACATCACCAAGGCCATGCGCGAATTTGACTCTTACTGTGTGCATACTCATCCTAATGATTGAACATTTGTACCTGGTAATTATAACTAGTGCCAACATACTAAACAAGTCTCACCATGATTTCACAATCATGCACACAACGTATCATCACCATATACAACATCAATATATAGCAACATGCAAAAACAAACATGTATCACACAACCACATTTGAACATTTAACCAGAACTCATAAAGTCAAACAAGAGATTAAGCTACCAACTTAATCCCCACCTTAGATTGGCCTACCAAGCACAATCTATCACCCCAGCCACACACTTGAACCAATTTAAAACCATTTTAAACAATCCACTCACCGAACACCCTTAAAGCAAACTGAGAAAGCCGATCAAGCCTCCAAATTTCCCGGAATCGAGCCTGAAGATTCTCCAACGGTTCCCCTTGTTTCTAATCAATCAAAAACAACATATTACTTAACAAATCATCCACAAAACCACTGTCACAAATCAGATTACAACACAAGGCCATTCTCTACATTTCCAAGCCATGAACTAACCCAAAATCCTCATTTTCGGACTTGAACTTAACCCAGCAGAAACCCATCATTTTCAACACCCAAATCATCATTAAACACGTTCAAAACAACCCTCAAGCATAACCACACCATCAGCCCAACTCTCCTTCACAAAACTACCCCAAAACCCCAAGTTTTCTACCCTTTAATACACCCTCAAAAACCCATTTCGGGATTTTCAACAAAACACTACCATTTTGAAATATGATACATCTAAGGGCAAGAGTATAACATAAATTAACTTTACAAATCAAAAACCAAACGAAAATCAATTAAAGCTTCTTCCTTTTTCTTAAAACTTGAAAACTTGAAATGTCACAAAAATGGGGTTTATGAAAATCTAAAGCAATATAAATGTTAAGAATGATGAGGAAAAGTCAAAAACATGTTTACCTTGATGAAAACTCTTGAAATCGTGAAGCAAATGGATGGAATAGTGTTTTGGGGTTGAATGGAGGTTTTGTCCTGGAAATGGTTAAAAGGAGAAGAAGAAGAAGACTTTCAAAAAGTCCTTTTTACTTAGCGCATTTCCTTTCTTTAAAAATTTACCATTTTGCCCTTAATGAAATCTCATGGCCCTTTTAATTTAAAACAAATCCCATTTATTTAAAACAAGCCACGACTCGAACTCGATTCACAAACTTAACTCCTGACTCCTAAACTCGGGTGTTACATGCTTTGTGATCTTTGATGTCTCGGGACAAGTTTGAGGATGCTAAAACCTGTTTTCGGGTCACTCTATGTGCAGGCATTTCGAAACTCTCGAGATAGTTTTAGAACGGTTGTAGCTCTAGGGATACTCGTATCGGAACGAGGGTGGTGTTGTTTCAATACGATTTGGCCCCCATTTCGATACGGTTTGCCACTGTGAGCCCCTATTTCGAAACCAGTTCTGATACGTTTTGTCATTGTAGACTTACGTTTCGGAATAAGGTGGGCTGTATCAGAACAGCTTGGTCTTACTTTTAAAATGGAGCCCGCGTTTCGAAACGGGCAAGCCTATTTCGAAATGCATACAGGAAAATTGGCTAATTGGCATCTTCAAAGGTTCTTGAACGTTACGTTTTAGTCCCAATTGCTTGTTTGCTTCCTTGTTGAGTTCATATGCATCTTTTATGAATGGTTTGTTTTGTTCGCATGAAATTAGACTAATTAAGTCAGTTGGTAAATTTAAGTTGCCATATGTTCTCTTGGATTGTTTTGTTATCATCTTCCGCTGCCGCCTTCGCACATAGGATTAAATGTAACATTTAGATAAGATAATTAAATGAAAAAACAATTAGGGTTGCTAATCATAGTGAGGCCTTAGCGAGTTTCGCCTTGATTTTCCCTGTGTAACCCGTTCGGACCAGTTTGTTGGCTAGACAAGGACGAGGGGGTTACATTTGTTGGTATCAGAGCCAGGTTTCCACGACCTCGGGAAGGTAAGTAAGGTAATTTTAAAGTGTTGTGTTGCGTTATCTCAGTGTATGTGGTGTGGCGAATGCTCTTGCTATGTATGCTTGTTGTTCGCTTGCTTGCATGGTGTTTGGAAGCATGTGTTAGTATGGTTGTTGTGTTGAGGCGTAGTTGTCGAGTTCCCATTGCTACTATTACCTTATTGGAAAAGATTTTAAGTAAAGGAATACTTGAGCACCTTGGACCCTTTCCTTTTCTAACTCAATCCTTGTGTGTTTATTTTTTTTGTAGTTAATATCTTGCTTGACGTAAGATGAGACCTAGAGGCAGGCCTAGGGTGGTTCATCCGGAACCACGGGCTGCAGCTCCTGAAGTTGAGCCGGTTGTAGAGGCGGAGGCTCATCCACCTCCTCCTTCTACTCCTCGAGAGGGAGGTGAGGCGAGGGCAGATGGCGTAGGACCTCAGGTTGGCCAAGGTTTGGCCGGTATGGATCTGGCTCCTTTGGTTTAGGCTATAGCTGGGGCTTTTCAGGTAGCCGTGGCCGGGGGACAGGCTGTGGCACCACCTCAGGGTGAGGGCACCGGTTTGTCACTTGAGAGGCTTCGTAGCTTGGGTGGAGAAGAATTCCAAGGGTTGGCACTCGAGAGATTAGAGGCTTTGTTTGATAAGACTATTCATATCTTGTCTCAGATGTGTTGTACTGGGGCATGCAGATTGGGATGTGTTGTTTCCTTGCTTCAGGGTGATGCCTAAACTTGGTGGATCACCATTACCACAGGCATGCCAGATGCTGAGATTACTTGGGAGCTCTTTGAGTCTACTTTCCACAAGAAGTATCTGGGTCCCCGCTATCTTGATGAAAAGAAGAGAGAGTTCACGGCCTTGCTTCAAGGTGACATGACAGTGACCGAGCATGAGGTACGGTTTGTCAGATTGAGTCAGTACGCGTCCGAGCTAGTTCCTGCTGAGAGGGAACGATTCAACCATTTCCGTTACGGGTTGAGTGAGGAGGTGAAGAGGTATACTTTGGCTACGGATTACACAGACTTCGATGTCTTGGTCGCTAGGGCCAAGGACATAGAGCACATTTTGGGTCTGGCCAAACGTTCAAGTGGGTCTGGTTTAGGGGAGAGGTTTGCTGGCTTTGATAGAGGTGATGCCAAGAGGCACGGGGACAATAGGCATCATTTTGATCACATCCATGGGGGTGGTAACCACAGAAGGGGCCATCAGGGCTAGAGAGATGGTGGGCGCTTACCCGAGTGTGCTAGGTGTGGGAGGCATCATACAAGAGAGTGTTGGGGAAACTTTCATGCGTGCTGGAACTGTGGAGCTAGAGATCACCTAAGGCGTGATTGTCCACATCAGGCTGGGCTTCCACCGGTTCAGGTTCAGGCTCCTGTTAGAGCTAATGAGTACCCGAGAGGCCGTAGGCGCGGTCGAGGTAACTTTCAGCCGAGGAACGATGGTCAATGGAATATAGATCATGTAGTTGTGGTTCAGCCAGAGGATGGAGGTCAGGCTAGAGTTTATGCTCATCGATAGGGACAAAACGACACGAGTGTGATTGGAGGTAATTTCTTGATTCAGTCACTGAGTCTACGCATTCATACATATTGAGTGAGCATGCAAATATGTTAAATATACCTTGTGAGGTACTAAAGGTAGGTGTTATTGTTACTAGTTCCTTCAGGGATACAGTAGTGGTTAGGAAGATGTACAGAAGGTGTCTGTTAATGGTTCAGGGGCATATATTTCCAGTGGACATGATGGAGTTACCGTTCTATGGCTTCGATGTGATTTTGGGTATGGACTGGCTTACAGAGCATAGGGCTAGGATAGATTTCAAAACAAAGAGAGTCTACTTGAAGCTTGCAGATGACTACGAGATTGTGGTAGTAGGGGAGAATGTAAAATTCTTATCGAATGTTGCTTCAGCCTTGGAGGCTTAGAGATTAGTTAAGTTGTGAGGCGTACTTAGCCTACGTGATGAATCCGAACATGAATGAAGTTAGACCGCATGATATCAGAATAGTGTGTGATTTTCCGAGTGTGTTTCTGAAAGAATTGTATGGTTTGCCGTATGAAAGAGAAGTAGAGTTTGTCATAGAGACATACTCAGATTCTGCTCCTGTTTCGATTGCTCCATATTGTATGGCACCGAAAGAACTGAAAGAGTTGAAGGCTCGGTTACAAGAGTTATCAGACAGATGTTTTATCCGTCCGAGTTCTTCGCCTTGGGGCGCTCCGGTATTGTTTGTGAAGAAGAAAGACGTTAGTATGAGGATGTGCATCAATTATAGACATTTGAACCAGCTGACAGTGAAAAACAAGTATCCCTTGCCGCGTATCGATGATTTGTTTGTTCAGTTGAGAGGGACATCAGTCTTTTCGAAGATTGATTTGAGATCAGATTATTACTAGTTGAAGGTAAAAGAGGTTGATGTACCGAAGACAGCTTTCAAGACTAGGTATGGTCACTACAAGTTCTTGGTTATGTCGTTTGGGTTGACAAACGCACCAGCTTCTTTCATGGACATGATGAACAGAATCTTTCATGAGCACTTAGATCAGTTTGTGGTTGTATTCATAGATGATATTTTGGTGTATTCGCGTACCAAGGAAGATCATGATAGGCATTTGAGGATAGTTTTGCAGACTTTGCTAGACAACCAGTTGTATGCTAAGTTGAGTAAGTGTGAGTTCTGGATCAGAGAAGTAGTCCTTCTAGGACATGTAGTATCGGCCGAGGCGATTAGAGTTGATCCGAAGAAGATAGAATCCATTATTGAGTGGAAGCAACCAAAGTCTGTGACAGAGATTCGTAGTTTCCTAGGCTTAGCAGGTTATTATAGGAGGTTTATGAATGGGTTCTCAAAGATAGCCGCTTCTTTGACAAAATTGCTTCAGAAGAATGTCAAGTTTGAGTGATCATATGCGAGACAGCAAGCCTTTGAGAAACTGAAAGAAGCGTTGACAGATGCACTGATTTTGATTCAGCCAGAGTCGGGGAAAGAGTATGTGATCTACAGTGATGCTTCATATGTAGGGTTAGGTTGTGTGCTCATGCAGAACAAAAGAGTTGTAGTTTATGCCTCGAGGTAGTTAAAAAATCATGAGCGAAATTATCTGACACGCGACATAGAGCTAGCCGCAGTTGTGTTTTCCTTGAAGATCTGGAGACATTATTTATATGGTGAGAAATGCATAGTGTATACAAATCACAAGAGTCTGAAGTATATAATGACACAAAGAGAGTTGAACCTTATACAGCGTAGGTGGCTAGAGTTACTTAAGGACTACGATCTCACAATTGAGTACCATCCGGATAAAGCCAATGTAGTGGCAGATGCTTTGAGTAGAAAAGTAGCTATTGAGTTGAGAGCCATGCTTGCTAGTTTTAGCTTGTCTGGTGATGGTGGTCTAGTGGCCGAACTCTTGGTTAGACCTACCTTAGGCCAGTTGATTAGAGAAAAACAGTTGTTAGATAGATCTTTGGCACCTCACGTGCAAGATATAGACGAGGGTAAACCATCGGACTACAGTTTCAGTGTTGATAGGGTCTTGTGTTTCAGAGACAGAATAGGTGTGCCGGATGATAGTGATTTGAGACGTATCATCTTGACCGAAGCACACAGTAGCCCGTTTGCTATGCATCCTAGTAGTACAAATGTATTGTGATCAGAAGAATGAATACTATTGGGTTGGTTTGAAGAAAGACGTAGTCAATTTCGTGAGTAAGTGTATGATATGCCAAAGATTTAAGGCAGAACATCAGGTTTGTTGCAACCGTTGAGGATTCCGGAATGGAAGTGGGAAAATATCACCATGGACTTCGTTTCAGGTTTACCTTTGACTCCTTCGAAGAAGAACTCAATTTGGGTTATAGTTGACCGCTTAACAAAGTGTGATCACTTTATAGTTGTTCATACAACTTACTCCTTAGATAAGTTGGCCGATTTATACATCACTGAGATTGTGAGACTGCATGGTGTGCCGAAGTCGATTGTGTCTGACAGAGAGCTGAGATTTAAGCCAAATTTTGGGAGTGTTTGCATAGTGCTTTGGGTACCCGATTGAATTTCAGTACGTCGTATCATCCTTAGTCAAATGGTCTGTTAGAGAGGGCTATACAGATTTTGGAGGACATGTTGCATTGTTGCATTATTGACTTTCAGGGTACTTGAGAGAAAAACTTGCCGTTGGTCGAGTTCGCATACAATAACAGTTATCAATCAAGCATTCAGATGGCTCCATATGAGGCACTGTATGGTAGAAAATGTAGAACTCCGATTTGTTGGGCCGAAGTAGGTCAGAAGTTGTTACCGATGCCGGATATGCTTAAGGGGACTACCGATAAGGTGAATTTAATCTGTGATCGTTTGAAGGCAGCTTCGGATAGACAGAAATCCTATGCCGATTTGAAGAGGAAAGAAGTTGAGTATGTCGTTGGAGATAGAGTGTTCTTGAAAGTCTCTCCGTGGAAGAAAGTTATGAGGTTTGGCAGAAAAGGGAAATTGAGTCCGAGATACATTGGGCCGTATGAGATTGTGAAGGGAATTGGTCCGGTTGCTTATTAGTTACGTTTGCCCTCTGAGTTAGAGAAGATTCACAATGTGTTATATGTTTCGGTGCTTCGAAAGTATAGATCCGATCTGTCGCATGTTATGCTTGTGGAAGAGATTAAGTTGAACTCAGACTTGACGTAAGATGAAGAACCAGTTGAGATCTTGACATCAGATGGCAAAGTGTTACGTTGTAGACCGATTGAGTTGGTCAAAGTGAAGTGGTAGCGCCGAGGTGTGGAAGAGGCCACTTGGGAGAGAAATGAGGATATGGTGAGGCAGTTTCCATATCTCTTCCAGTCAGGTAATTTCAGGGACAAAATTTCCTTAAGTAGGGGAGAGTTGTAACACCCGGGTTTAGGGGTCGGGTGTTAGGTGAGTTAAATTGGGTTTGGGTCATTGGGCTTGGTTTAAATAAAATGGGCTTGGTTTTGAGTTAAAAAGACCATGTGTTTTCATTAAGGGTAAAAGGGGGATTTTCTAATAAATGAAATAAAACAAGTAAAAGAAATGTTTGAAAGTCATCATCTTCTTCCTTCAAACTAAAACCCACGACAAAACCCCTCTCCCGAACCCCAAACACTGTTCCATCATCTTCCTCAGCGTTTTTAAGAGTTTTTATCAAGGTAATGATATTTTTGACTTCTACTCTTCATCCTTAGCATTTCCATGGTTTTAGATTTTCATAAACTCCATTTTATAGGTGTTTATGTGTTCAAATTTTTAAATCAAAGGTGGAAACTTTGTTGGGTTTTTTTGAGTTTTTGATTTGTAAAGTCTAAATATGTTATAGTCTTGCTTTTAAGTGTAACATATGTTAAAATGGTGAAGTTTTAATGAAATCCCGAGATGGGTATTTGTGGGTGAGTTTAAGGGTGGAAATCTTGAGTTTTTGAGGTAGTTTTGTGAGGGAAAGTTGGATTGATGGTATGGTTATGCTTGGGGGCTGTTTTGAACATGTTTAATGATGATTTGGATGATGAATTTGATAGGTAATTGCTAGGTTGTGTTCATGTCCGAAAATAAAGAGTTTGAGTTAGTTCTTGGCTTGGAAATGTAGTGAAATTGCCTTGAGTTGTAATCTGATTTGTGGCAGTGATTTTGTGGATGTTTTGATGTGTAATGTACTGTTTTTTGGTTGTTTAGAAGCAAGAGAAAACGTTGGAGAAGCTTCGGGCTCAATACCGGGGAACTTGGAGGCTTGATCGACATTCTCAGCTTGTATTTAGGGGTGTTTGGTGAGTGGACTGTTTTCAATGGTTTTAAATTGGTTCAGAGTATGTTACTGGGGTACTAGATTGTGCTTGGTATGCCAATCTAATGTGAGGTTAAGTGTGTAGCTTAATCTCTTGTTCAACTTTATGTATTTCTTGCTAAATGTGCATAAATGTGGTCTTGTGTGATAAGTGTTCGATTATGCATGTTATGATGTATATTTATGTTGCATGATGGTGATTCATATATGGTATTGCATGGTTGTGAAATCATGGTGAGTTCTCGCTTAGTATGTTGGCACTAGTTATGTTACCAGATATAAATGATCGATCATTAGGATGAGTGTGCACACGGTAAGAGTCAAATTCACGTGTGGCCTTGGTGATGTGAAGTCATCAAGGTGGAGTACGGTGAAGTAAAATTCCACCGGAAAGCATATATATGTGATGATGAGTGGAATCCCATTTGTAAAAGGTAACGGTGATGTGTGAAATCCCACCGTAAGGTAATATTGTTGTTATTGAGTACGTTGGGCGAAAATCCCAACGGAAGTTATCTGCATATCTGAGTAAGCTATATAGTTGCCAATATACCTTGTCTATGTGTGGTTTATGTGGTAAGATGTTCTGTTACAACTATTCTAAGCATAACATGAGGTAAGATGCCATGTCCATGCATTCTTGTAGCAATTGGCTATGTTGTTATGTTGGTGTTAATGTATGTGTTGAGTTGATCGAACACTTGCAAATGGCCAAGAGGGGGGTGAATTGGCAATTAAAATTTTGGTGAAGAGAAAGATTGAAAATAAAAATGACACAAGGGGTTATAGTGGTTCAAGTTCTCCAAATGAACTCTACATCCACTACCTTAGCTCCCACTAAGGATTTTCAAACAATTCACTAATTGAATTCGTCCCCTTTTCTTGGATGAGGAGGAAACCTTACAATTTCGATTAAGCTTTATACCCAAAGCTTAATCCACTCAAATACAAAGAAAGAATTTTGGTAAACTCAAATGTTTCCTCTCAAAGGATATTTGTCTACCCAATTACAATTTGAACAAACCCAAACTCACAATACAATTTGACAATTTGAAAGACAAAGAGTTGAGTACAAGAATATGACTTTGAATAGCTCAAGGGTTTGGATTTTTTGCTTTGATGATGCTTGAATGTTCAATAGTTGTTGCTTGGTCAAATGAAGCTTGTTTTTATACCCTTGCATTGATTTCTAGCCGTTTGGGTAGTTGGGATCATCAATAGAGCCGTTGT
Source organism: Hibiscus tridactylites (assembly GCA_958450335.1). Taxonomy (NCBI): domain Eukaryota; kingdom Viridiplantae; phylum Streptophyta; class Magnoliopsida; order Malvales; family Malvaceae; genus Hibiscus; species Hibiscus tridactylites. Next base: position 47,519,934 of record OY288281.1, read on the forward strand.
GGACATTTTTCCCGCATTAAATGCAGCTCTGCAGCCTACCGTATCGGTACTCGGGAAGGGCGTATCGATACCTGCATCAAAGAGGAAAGAGCCGTTGTGCCTGAAAACAGAGCGTATCGATACGCTTAGAAGGCGTATCGGTACGGTTTTAAGGGGCGTATCGGTACAGTTTTAAGGGGCGTATCGATACGGACTCCGTATCGATACGGTCCAAAGTTACTGGAATCCCAAGCTTTGTTTGTATGAAAAGTGTATCGATACGCGTACCAAGCGTATCGGTACGGTATAACTACCTTTTGAAAATTGGGAAACCAACCAACTGACAAGTAACGGTCATATAATTAAATGTCCGGATTTTTCAAAGATATGCTTAGCGTATCGATACGGTTACCATGCGTATCGGTACGTGTTCATGAAAACAATTGCCCAGATGCATATCGTATCGATACGGTTTTAGTGCGTATCGGTACGGTATGTTCAATAACATTACAGTGACTAAATAGGGTATCGATACGCTATGGGTATCGATACTCCTGGGCGTTTTTGCATACTTATGCTTGGAAAACATAGAAAGGGACTTTGAAAAATATATATGATTTAAGAACAGGTCTTTAATTATTATATTGTTTAAAAACACTTGTCAATTGTGAGACTTTAAAGAGTACTTAAAAATTTATTGTTTTGCAAATTAGTCCTTAAGTTTATGTGTTATATCAAAATCAATTTCGGTTTTACAATCTCCCCCTTTTTGATATAACAAAACCATAAATAAATTTTTAAGTTTTTGAAACTTTGAAAAGCTTTCTCCCCCTTACTTTAAGATAGATTTTCAAAACAAAAATATTTTGACTCTATGAATCTTCTCCCCCTTTTTGTTAGATCAAAATAGAATACAAGGATAATAGCAACAATAATTCATTAAGCTAAAAGCAAGCAAATAGTTCAAATTCATAAACTTCAAAATAAGCATAAAGGTTCGAATGCATAAAGATCAAAGCAACCATAATAATCCAAACTCTTAAAATCCTAAAAACATAGATAATAGGCATAAACTTCAAATCCAAAAAGTAAAAGTGCAATAACAATAATGAAAGACTAAATGGCCTAAGATGAGATGCATGATCTACTCGTCCCCTTCGTCATCATGATCGTCCTCGTCATCTTCTTCTTCATCTTCTTGAGAGGGTTGATTCCTTCGGGTGTGATTGATCCAAGCACCATGGAAGGCGGTAAGAGAGATGTCCATGGAGTCTTGGCGAGCGACCATGGTATCTATCTTCTTATCCATGCCTTGGATGTGATCCTCTAAGGATGTGAAACGAGTATCCATCGGGGTGAACTTCTCATTGAGGAAGGTCATGAGAGTATCCATGGAGGAGGAATCAAGAGGAGCACGATGAGAACTCGAAGAAGCACGAGAGGAACCGACCGGATCAACGGGCGGAGGATCTTGAGGAGCGCGAACCCACTCATTATCAACATAAGTATAACCGGAACGAGCTAGGGAACGCTCATCAATAGGTAGGCCAAGGGTTTCGGGAAAATCATGTGAACAATCAATGCCAAGGGAATGAAATAAACAACTCAAAGCCGTAGAGTAGTAAAAGGATGAGACTAGTTTGGTGTGACGGTGTTGAACTAAGTAGACAAGGTCCGCAAACATGATTTGACACAAATTAGGACGTTTACCTTCTCTAAAACACTTAAGCCAAAAATCATCCGTTTGACGAACAGTTGAATATTTCCCACCCGATGGTCGAAGAAACCAAGAAACAAGAAGGTGAAGGATACGGTCATGAGCATTTAAAACTTTTGCGGGACCTAAATAACCCGTACCCAAAGAATGTTCATCATCAAGACCAACATCTTCAAAACCAAAGACATTGCATAAAACTTTTTGATCAATTTGAAAATGTTTGTCCATAATGGAAGATTCAATGGCAATGACATTCTCCCTAGGTTCATCATGTATACATACGGCATTAGTAAAGAACACAATGACTAGGTTCCTATATAGGATAGGAGGAATATTCAAAAAGGTTAAGAATTTCCATTGCTTAATCAAAGGTAGGTATTGAAACTTGAAACGAGCAGAATTTAAAAAAAGGAATAGACACAACTCGCTCTTCCCTAAGGTTCATTCCTTGCAAAAGTTTATAGCGTTCTCTATCAAGAGGTTCGGGAAAACTTAATTGGATGATATAAGGAAGGTTAGGTGTAGGATTACCCTCGACATCCTCGTTAGGATTGGAAGAAGAGCGATGACGCTTAGTTCCCTTTTTCGGTGCCATAATCCTGAAAATTCATCAAAAAGATTCGAATATGTATGCAATTAACATCCTATTTGATCCAATAAATTCTAATAATTCAAGGTAATTTGTTAAAAAGAATTTTTAAAATTAAAAAGATATTCACAAAACAAAAGCAATATAACAAAAAAAAACAGTTTAAAAAAAATATCGAATATAAATTATATTCGAATAAAAAAAATTTTGATTTTTGAAAAATTTTGTGAAAAAGGTGAAACCCGTGATAATCAAACAAGATTTGTACAAAAATTCAGTTGAAACATCAATTAAAAGCAAACGAAAATTAAAAAAAAAAAAGGAAGAAAGAAGTTTTATACCTTGAATCTTAGAATGGATGAGATAGAGGATGAAAGTGCACAAGATTTGATGCCCAAGGTTTCCCTTGATGTGTAGAGTAAAAACCCTCAAGAAATTTTGAAAATTGATGGTGAAATTTGAAGTATGGAGGGGGTTTATATAGGGTTTCGCGGCTAGGGTTTGTGGAGAGAAAAAAGGGTTTTTGTGTTTTAATGAATTTTAACATATACAGCCCTAAATAGCCTCTCCGTCGAGGCCGTATCGATACGCTATACACGCGTATCGATACCCATTAACCCTAATTTTATATTTGTCGTTACTATCGTATCGATACTGGTTCCGTATCGGTACGCTTGGCTTTGACTATTTCCCTTGACTTGTACCGTATCAATACGAGGGGTCGTATCGATACTTGTTCATCATCAAAAATTCCCAGAAATCAACCCGTATCGATACGCCTGAGCCGTATCGATACACCATTGCCAGTTTCTGCAGTTTTGACAGATTTAAGTGCAAAAATCCAATTTGAAACGTCCCTAAATGCATGTACATGTCATATGAACAAGTTTTAATGGCTAAACTTAATATGTACTCCCCCTAGCAACATGCATAGAAGCAAGAAGGACAAAATTAAAACAAGCATGAATCACAATCAATTTCAAGCAAATTTTGACATTTTGGGACCAAAAAGGTGTCAAGAAAGGCTAGTTAAACCTAACTCTCTCCTAAGGGTCCAAAAGCGCTCTTTATCTAAAGGTTTTGTAAATATGTCCGCTAATTGGTTCAAGGTGTCAACAAACTCTATAACAACATCATTTTTCAAAACATGGTCTCTAATGAAATGATGTCTAATTTTTATGTGTTTAGTTCTAGAGTGTTGGATGGGATTCTTAGTGAGACAGATAGCACTAGTGTTGTCACACCTAAGGGGTATGGTTTCTACTTTAACACCATAATCTAAGAGTTGTTGCTTCATCCAAAGGACTTGAGCACAACAACTCCCTAAGGATATGTACTCCGCTTCGGTGGTAGATAAGGCTACACTATTTTGTTTCTTAGAGAACCAAGATACGAGCATACTACCTAAGAATTGGCATGTCCCGGAAGTACTTTTCCTATATATCTTACACCCCCCATAATCTGCATCCGAGAAAGCATGAAGGCTAAAGGTAGAATCCTTAGGATACCAAAGGCCTAAAGTAGGTGTGTCTCTAAGGTATCTAAAAATTCTCTTAATGACAACTAAGTGTGATTCTCTAAGACTAGCTTGAAACCTAGCACACAAGCAAACACTAAACATAATATCCGGTCTACTTGCGGTAAGGTAAAGCAAAGAACCTATCATGGATCTATAAAGCTTAGAATCAACACACTTACCTCTTTCATCCTTGTCAAGCTTTATGGAGGAACTCATAGGAGTGGCTTGAGGTTTTGCATTCTCCAAGCCAAACTTCTTGAGCATATCATTCACGTACTTAGCTTGATTTATGAAGGTGCCATCCTTCCTTTGCTTGATTTGGAGTCCCAAAAAGAATGAGAGCTCCCCCATCATGCTCATCTCGAACTCACCTTGCATTAGCTTAGAAAACTCCTTACAATAACACTCATTAGTAGAACCAAAAATGATATCATCAACATAAATTTGAACTACTAAGATGTCATTGTTATATCTTTTTATAAAGAGTGTTGTATCCACCTTTCCTTTTTCAAAACCCTTTTCAATTAAGAAATTTGAAAGTCTCTCATACCAAGCTCTAGGAGCTTGTTTTAAACCATAGAGAGCTTTTGTAAGTTTAAACACATGGTTTGGAAATTTTGAATCCTCAAAACCCGGTGGTTGTTCAACATATACCTCTTCATTTATAAAACCATTTAAAAAGGCACTTTTCACGTCCATTTGAAAAAGCTTGAAATCATGATAACATGCAAATGCAAGTAACATCCTAATAGCTTCCATCCTAGCTACGGGTGCATAAGTCTCATCAAAATCAATTCCCTCTTCTTGTGTATAGCCTTGAGCAACAAGCCTAGCCTTGTTTCTCACTATATTACCACTTTCATCTAATTTGTTCCTAAAAACCCATTTTGTACCTATAGTAGATTGATTATTAGGCCTTTCAACTAATGTCCAAATTCTACTTCTCTCAAATTGATTTAATTCCTCTTGCATGGCCAAAATCCAAAAATCATCTTTTAAAGCTTCTTTAATATTTTTAGGCTCAATGCATGAAAGAAATGCAACATGATTCATTAATTTGAGAGAGGATCTAGTAGTTACCCCCTTGGATGGATCACCCAAGATTTCACCACCTTTGACATAGTTTAACTCCCTTGGGTAAGACACCTCCTTTTCCTCAAGAGCCAAGTCTTTCAAGGCTTCAAGAGGTGGATCTTGTGAATCCTCTTCTTTGGTTGGAATCTCATCCACCTTTGACGTTTGTCCTCCATCAATGGCATCAATGATTCCTACATCATCATCATCACAAGATTCCTTCCTCGGAAGGAGGTTATCATCGAAAACAACATGTATTGACTCTTCAACAACTAGAGTTCTTTTATTAAATACACGATAGGCTTTAGAATTTAAAGAATACCCTAAGAAAATAGCTTCATCACTTTTAGCATCAAATTTACCTAAGTTTTCTTTACCATTATTTAAAACAAAACACTTGCAACCAAAAGGGTGAAAATAGCTAATGTTAGGCTTCTTAGATTTTAAAATCTCATAAGGTGTTTTCTTCAAAATTGGCCTAATCATTACTCGATTTATGATATAGCAAGCGGTATTTGTGGCTTCCGCCCAAAAATATTTAGGTAAATTATTTTCACAAAGCATGGTTCTAGCCATTTCTTCTAAAGTTCGATTTTTCCTCTCAACTACCCCATTTTGTTGAGGAGTGCGAGGTGCGGAAAAATTGTGGCTAATCCCATTTTCATTTAAAAACTCATCAAAACCTAGATTTTGAAATTCGGTTCCATGATCACTTCTAATGTGAGAAATTTTAAGTTCAAGATCATTTTGAGTTATTTTAGAAAATGTGATGAATTTTTCTAAAGCCTCATCCTTTGTACTTAAGAATAGAACCCAAGTATACCTAGAATAGTCATCTACAAGCACAAAAGCATATGATTTTCCACCCAAGCTCATTGTTCTAATTGGCCCAAAAAGATCCATATGAATCAATTGTAAACATCTACTAGTAGAGACATCATTTATAGATTTAAAAGAACTTTTATGTTGTTTACCCTTTGAACATGCATCACAAATTTTATCATTTGAAAATTTAAGTTTGGGTAAACCTCTAACTAGATTAAGGGAAATTAATTTCTCTAAGACACTCATGCTAGCATGTCCTAATTTTCTATGCCAAAGCCATGAGTCATGTTCATCATGTGCAACTAAGCATGTATGGGATGAATGAATGTCATTTAAATGCACCATGTAAATATTGCCTATTCTATGTCCTATGAGCATTATTTGATTTGTTTTAATGTTTACAATTTTGCAACCACTTTTATCAAATAAAACATTAAAACCCCTATCACATAATTGACTAATGCTCAACAAATTATGTTTAAGACCGTTGACATACAAAACATTTTCAATGTAAATAGAAGAGTGATTACCAATGGAGCCTATTCCTTCAATGTGTCCTTTGGAGTTGTCACCGAAAGTTACTACTCCACCACTCTTAGGGTTTAGTTCCACAAATCTACTCTTGTCACCGGTCATGTGTCTTGAGCATCCACTATCAAGGTACCAAGAATTTTTGCTTGAAGCTTTAGCCTTGTAGCAATGCTCCCCCTACACACAAAGAAATTAGGCCTTGGTTTTTGGTACCCAAATCATTTTGGGTCCATAAGAGTTAGACTTCAACAATTTGGTTCCCTTAGGAATCCAAGAAGCAATAGCATTCAAATCATTTGAAATAATGAGTTCTCTAGGAAACCAAACACTCTTAACTCTATGACCTCTAGCTTGCTTATAAAAATTTCTTTGTTTAGGTACAAAATGCTTTCTTTTTACATATTGGGATTTAGAGTGATTTCCTTTTTCAAAATTATTTTTCCCAATAGCAATAGATGTTTTAAGACTATCCACTTCCTTTGTGTGATAATCTTGAAAATCGGAAAGAAGTTTTTCAAGTTCAAGATTTTTAGTTTTAAGATCATTTGAAAGATTAACTAGAAACAAAACCTTCTTTTCCAATTCGGAGTTAGTTTTTGAAAATGTCTCATTTTGAATTTTTAAATCGGAAATTGTTTTCTTGTTTTTCAAAATGGACTCTTTGTATTTTCCTACCAACTCATCATACACTTCTTGCAATTCATCATAAGCATCTTGAAGTTCCTCAATAGAAAAATCGAAATTGGATGAGTTAGAGTTTACCTTTGGTTCATCATCGATGGCCATGAGACATAAGTTGGCCACTTCCTCCTCTTCTTCGGAAGACTCATCGTCACTCCAAGTGGCAATTTGTGCTTTGAGCTTGTTCTTCTTCCCAAAGCTTTTCTTTTTCACTTGAGGACACTCGGAACGAATGTGACCCGATTTCTTGCATTCATAGCAAGTAATTTGGTCCTTCTCCTCTTCCTTGCTTTTACTCTTGAAGTCTCCCTTTCTAATGAATTTTCTTCCTCGATTTGACTTCATAAACCGAGTAAAGCGTTTGGCCAACATAGCCATCTCCTCATCTTCATCCTCACTAGAATCGCTTTCTTGTTGTGAGGCCTTTAGTGCGATTCCAACTTTCTTCTTCTCAACTTCCTTCTTCTCCACTATCTTCTTCTCTTGTTCTCTTCCCTTCCTCATAATCTCATGTGTGAGTAGAGATCCAACAAGAGCATCTAGCTTGAGAGTCTTCAAATCTCTAGCTTCAATAATGGCCGTTCTCTTGCCATCCCATGACTCCGGAAGAGAATACAACAACTTTCTCACTAGCTTGTCTTCGGGAATGATTTCACCGAAACCCTTCAACCTATTGACAATAACCGAGAACCGATCAAACATCTTGGAGACACTTTCTTCGGGATCCATCTTGAAGTTCTCATAGCTTAGATTGAGTAGCCCAATCTTTGTCTCCTTGACATCACTAGTTCCCTCATATGTTGTCTCGAGGGTGTCCCAAACCTCCTTGGCATTTTCGATTGAAGACACCTTGGAGTAGATATCCGGACCAAGTGCACAAAATATAACATGAAGAGCTTTGTCATTGACTTGCATCCTTCTTCTTTCATCATCGGTCATTTCGGCTTTGATCTTTGGGATGAGCCTTTCTCCATCTCTCCTCATGGGAATGTATGGACCTTCTTCAACCACATCCCACACCATATAGTCGGTAGACTTGATGAAGAGCCTCATCCTATTCTTCCAATAAGGATAGTTATCCCCATTGAAGAATGGTGGCTTGGTGGTGGATTGGGACTCATAGTTGGAGGTAGATGCCATTGCTTGACTTGTTGTTGATCAAACTCTCCAAGAATCGACTCAAGAGGGTTGTAATCCTTCCAATGAGTGTAGTTCTGATACCAATTGTTGAGTTGACCGAACACTTGCAAATGGCCAAGAGGGGGTGAATTGGCAATTAAAATTTTGGTGAAGAGAAAGATTGAAAATAAAAATGACACAAGGGGTTATAGTGGTTCAAGTTCTCCAAATGAACTCTACATCCACTACCTTAGCTCCCACTAAGGTTTTTCAAACAATTCACTAATTGAATTCGTCCCCTTTTCTTGGATGAGGAGGAAACCTTACAATTTCGATTAAGCTTTATACCCAAAGCTTAATCCACTCAAATACAAAGAAAGAATTTTGGTAAACTCAAATGTTTCCTCTCAAAGGATATTTGTCTACCCAATTACAATTTGAACAAACCCAAACTCACAATACAATTTGACAATTTGAAAGACAAAGAGTTGAGTACAAGAATATGACTTTGAATAGCTCAAGGGTTTGGATTTTTTGCTTTGATGATGCTTGAATGTTCAATAGTTGTTGCTTGGTCAAATGAAGCTTGTTTTTATACCCTTGCATTGATTTCTAGCCGTTTGGGTAGTTGGGATCATCAATAGAGCCGTTGTGGACATTTTTCCCGCATTAAATGCAGCTCTGCAGCCTACCGTATCGGTACTCGGGAAGGGCGTATCGATACCTGCATCAAAGAGGAAAGAGCCGTTGTGCCTGAAAACAGAGCATATCGATACGCTTAGAAGGCGTATCGGTACGGTTTTAAGGGGCGTATCGATACGGACTCCGTATCGATACGGTCCAAAGTTACTGGAATCCCAAGCTTTGTTTGTATGAAAAGTGTATCGATACGCGTACCAAGCGTATCGGTACGGTATAACTACCTTTTGAAAATTGGGAAACCAACCAACTGACAAGTAACGGTCATATAATTAAATGCCCGGATTTTTCAAAGATATGCTTAGCGTATCGATACGGTTACCATGCGTAACGGTACGTGTTCATGAAAACAATTGCCCAGATGCATATCGTATCGATACGGTTTTAGTGCGTATCGGTACGGTATGTTCAATAACATTACAGTGACTAAATAGGGTATTGATACGCTATGGGTATCGATACTCCTGGGCGTTTTTGCATACTTATGCTTGGAAAACATAGAAAGGGACTTTGAAAAATATATATGATTTAAGAACAGGTCTTTAATTATTATTTTGTTTAAAAACACTTGTCAATTGTGAGACTTTAAAGAGTACTTAAAAATTTATTGTTTTGCAAATTAGTCCTTAAGTTTATGTGTTATATCAAAATCAATTTCGGTTTTACAGTATGCATTGTTGATGATTTATGGATACCATGCTTTGGACCCTGCATTGTCGATATTTATTTTTGAGCTCCCTCACTAAGCTTTCAAGCTTACACTCTCATTTTCGACAATGCAAATCATTAGTGTGGAAGTTAGCAAGGAGCAAGGAAGGAGAACCAAAGAGCGTGTGTTGTTGCTCAAGTATGGTTTTTCTTAAATAATGTAATAGTTGGCAATTGGGATGCTAAGTGTTGTAGGAGCGTATGTTAGACTCCTATGTTTGGTTTCATGTTGTTGAATGTTCAGGTTTAGTGTTGAAGAGTTGTAAACCTTGTTTTATGTGATGCTTACTTTGCTACATGTTTCTCCTAGTTAATAGTCTCGTTACACATGCTTGTATGTTTAATCATGCTCGTTGTAGGATATGATGCCTCTAGATTGTATGTATGATTGATGCTTTGTGATATTTGATGTCTCGGGACAAGTTTGAGGATGCTAAAACCTGTTTTCGGGTCGCTCTGTGTGCAGGCATTTCGAAACACTTGAGATAGTTTCGGGACAAGTTTCGGAACGGCACCACCCCCGTTCCGATACGATTTGACACTGTGAGCCCCTGTTTCGGAACCCGTTTCGATATGGTTTGCCACTGTGAGCCCCTATTTCGGAACCAGTTCTGATACGTTTTGTCACTGTAGACCCCCGTTCCGGAACAAGGTGGGCTGTATCGGAACGGCTTGGTCTTGCTTTCAAAATGGAGCCCGCGTTTCGGAACGGGCAAGCCTGTTTCAAAACGCAGGCATGAAAATTGGCTAATTGACATCTTCAAATGTTCTTGAACGTTACGTTTTAGTCCCAATTGCTTGTTTTCTTCCTTGTTGAGTTCATATGCATATTTTATGAATGGTTTGCTTCGTTCGCATGGAATTGGACAAATTAAGTCACTTGGCAAATTTATGTTGTCATATGTTCTGTTTGGATTGTTTCCTTATCATCTTCCGCTGATGCCTTCGCAAATAGGATTAAATGTGACATTTAGACAAGATAATTAAATGAAAAAAAATAGGGTTGCTAATCGGAGTGAGGCCTTAGCGGGTTTTGCCCCGATTTTCCCCGTGTAACTCGTTCAGATCGGTCTGTCGGCTAGACCGGGACGAGTGGGTTACATAAGGAATGTTTCTTTTTCTAAAGTGATAGGGTGTTTTCTTTCTTTGGTGGCAGGCCAGGAGTAAATGTCATGAGCAAGACAGGAGCAGTAAGCCAGAGGAGCATAAGAGAAATATCGAGTGCCATTGGCAAAAAAGTAGGATGAGAATTTCCAATCTCGGTTGCCAAAAGAACAATGTCGATGTGCGTTTAGTTAGCTGATGGTCAAAGACCTAGTCAGCCATAAAATTCAAAAAGAGGATAACGTGTCTATCTTGGTGCGTAACAAACTTTCAAGATTCAAACCCAATCTAGGGTTTCCATGAGCGCCTATATAAGGGAAGCCTATCGTTGAGCCAAAGAGGTTGCGCCGCGGTGAAGAAAGAAGGTAGAAGGAAAACCGTGGTTCGACCAAGCTGTGACCGTGAGCTTTGGATCCATTGAAGGGCTACGTCGACGGATCTCCTTCTTTGTCCATTTCATTTAGTTTAATTCTGATTTTTATGATGGCGATGTTTACAAACGATATTTTGTTGATGGTTTCCCTAGCCATGAACTGATTTTCTTAAGCTGGCTGGGATGTTTTTGCGATGAACGCTTAGATGTTTTTTAGTTTTTAATAATTGAATGCCTTGGCATTTTTTCTATTTTGTTAGTGCTTAATTTTCTTAAATTCTTTGTCAAACGACAGTTGCAATTGCATGTCTATTATCCCTTAATATCTTAACATACTTAGGAGGTAAAGATTAATTGCCAAGTACTAAGGAGAGACACTTCGACAGAAGATGTTCAAGTAGATGAGCTTACTTCGGGAGTGAATCTACCCTTTAGGAGTAAAGATTAAAACTTTGCCAAGTTAATTATTGAAAAACATCACTATAGACATATAGGGGTTAATCGTAATTAACTTAGGGTATTGTCATCGACAAAGGCAATACTACTTTTAATATGCTAGGTAATAAAATTAAGGCTGAAATTTATTAATTGATGCCATAGCTAGCGTGAAATCCATACATCCCTTGCCAACGCCAACCATCCATTTGAATACAACTATTTGACAAACTGCCTGAATTTTCATTGCATTTTTTCCTTAGTCATCTTCTTAATCAAAATCCGAAATCCAATTCAACTCATTTGTTCCCATTCACAAGTAAAATATCATGTCATTTAATTCCTAAACAATCCATCTGGATACGATACTCAACTTACTGTTGTATTACTTGTTGACCGTATATTCTTGCACGCAAAAAGAACTAAACTTGGCATTATTTACCTACATGTTTACGTTATTTCTTCATTTCTTTTCCAAGCGTTAGTCAGTTACAGAAGTCTCTCTCTCCTCTTAAAGACTTAATTGAAGAAACCTTAAGTTTCTGGTGCGAGGAAAATTTGATTTCTTCAAATTTAATGGATGAAATTGAAGGTTAAGATTATAATTAAAGAGTTTGAAGTTTGAGCTTAATTCATTGGTGACTGATTCTGGTTCCAACAAAGGTGAAATGAAACACTAATTCTCAAATTGGTACTATACTCATGCATTGATTTCTTTAGCAATCTATAGTGTGTTATATTGTGTTTTGAAGCTTTGGAAGTTGAAGCAACCTCCAAAGATCAGGAAAAAGCTAAAATTCGAGATTAATCGTGAAATCGAAGAATACGATAAGTTCAATTTTGGTGAGTGTAGGCCAATTGAGTCATTATGTTGTTATTGTGTTATTTGGTAATAATGTGTATACAAATTATTATAAAAGGCTTGAGTAACTTTTCCCCTGAAGTAACCCAAATCATCAAAAGTAATAATTTCATGGACAAAATTGCATCAATTTTGCCCTCGAAATCATTGAATTGCATCAGTTTTTCCCATGAAGTAAGCTCAAATCATGATGGCCAAAAAATATCAAATCATCAAAATTAATGATTTCATGGACTAAATTGCATCAATTTTGCCTTCGAAATCAATTAATTGTATCAATTTTTCCCATGAAGTAAACTCAAATCATGATGGCCAAAAAATCAAATCATCAAAATTAATGATTGCATGGAACAATTGATGCAATTAGATGACTATCAGGGTAAAATTGATGCAATTGAAAATTAATGGAGAAATTGTTGACTTGGGTTTATTTCAAGGACAAATTTATCCCTTAAGCCTTATAAAAACTACAATATATGTATTTTGTCTCAAATCGAGCATTCAAATAGCAATTCGGGATTGGTAAAATATGTGGTAGTATGTTTTGTTATGACATTTCTATGTTAATAAGCTTTTGAGCATGTATATGAGTTTATGAGAAATGTGACATTGTTGAAAAATGTGTTATACATGCCATATGACATGAAAAACAAGTGATGAGATAAAGTAATGGTATCTCTTGTGATAATTGATGTGATTCAATGATGTTGTGAGAAAGAAAATGATAAATTTTAATTGTGAACGTGAGAAATAGCACCTTCAATTATATAGTTAAGTTTCGGATACAATTGACATGCTATAGGGTCCATAGCATTTGGGTACGAATTTTTAAGATTTTAGTCTTGGTGAGACGAAAAAATGTTAAAAGTTACTATACATGTATCATATAACGAATACATGCTAAATAATAACTATACATGTATCAGAGTATATCAACTAATCATGTTTTAGACATTTGTGGTCATCCATGTTACCTATTATTCGTTCCTTCCATATTATACAGACAAGCATTACAAACTATAGAAGTTTAAGTATGTAACTCTAGCTACTAAATATAGAAGAGAAGACAGTTTAAGATTTTATGTGAAAGAAACTTCAAACTCTATTCAACAGAAGATTAACAAAGGGGTCTTAGAAAGGATCCTAGGGTATCCTCGTATACACATCTTAGTCACAAGTAACCTCCTCTAACAGACTAACAAACGAATTGTGTCAGTTGTTTCTAGCTCCACACTCGACTAACTATTATTTTGTTTAATATTCTCCCCACTTCTTCTATCCTCCAGTTCTTCAACAGACAAAACCAATAGCTTCTATCGAAAGATACAAAAGTAATCCCTAGTCAATGGTTAAGTTAACTCATCTGTTATTTGGTGAACAACTGGAACATAGTTAACCTTGAGTTGTCCTGCAACAACTTTATCCCTCATAAAATGAACATCCAAAATCAATGTGCTTGGTGTGTGCATGGTACACAGGGTTGGCACTAATTGCTATTGCGCTTGTATTATCACTCCATACCACTAGGGCTTTATCTTGCACAATTCCTAGTTCACCTAGTAGGGCACTTATCCAGGCTATTTCAGACGTTACATCTGCAACACTCCTATACTCAGCCTCTATCATCGGTCGAGAGACAGCCTTCTATTTCTTGGAGTTCCATGACACTAAATTACCAGCCACAAATACACACCAGCCTAAAGTCGGCCTTCGCTCATCAATACTCCCTGCCCAGGCAGCATCTGCAAATGCTACCACGTTACAACTTTGAGTAGTTCGTGAAAACACGAGTCTAAAATTGAGTGTGCCATTCAAATATCTTAACATTCTCTTGACAGATCTCCAATGATCCACTCGTGGCTCATGTATAAACTTTGCCAACTTGTTCACACTGAAAGCTATGTTCGGACGTGTGTAACACGCATACAACAGTGCACCTATAATGCTTCTATACTCACTAACATTTTTGATTGGGCTACCTCCATCTTTTGTAAAGCCTGGTGATCCTATCATGGGAATGGGAGTAGGATTCAACCGAATCATCTAAAACTTATCCAGCAGTTCCTTTACATACTTCTTTTGGCTCAGTATTAACTGCCCATATTTCTTGCATACTTCGTTACCAAGAAAATAGTTAAGCTCCCCAAGTCCTTCAAGGAGAATTTGGCATCCAGCAAGCTAACCACCTTGTCAATTTCTTCACCGGACTGACCCGTTACTATAATATCATCTATGTATACTAACATATACGTAACCAAGCCATCTCTGCGCAACACAAACAGGGAAAGATCTGCACGCGATTCAATAAACTTTATATCCACAAAATATGTTTTGAGCTTGGTATGCCAATTACGAGGGGCCTGCCTAAGACCATAAAGGGCCTTTTGCAACTTACACACTAGCCTTGAACTATCTGGATCTGTCTTCTAGAAACCGGGGAGTTGATCCATGAAGACGTCCTCACTCAAGTCTCCATTCAAGAACGCGTTATTAACATCGACCTACCTCGGTTTCCAGTTTCTTGTTAAAGCAAGGGACAAGATTACATTAAGTGTAGTGGTTTTGACAACCGGACTGAATGTGTCCTGAAAATCATAGCCTGGCACTTGAAGAAAGCATTTGGCCACCAACTGTGCTTTATAACGATGAACTGTACCATCTGGATTTTTCTTTAGCTTGAAAATCCACTTGCAACCAACTGTGGTTCGTCCCTCTGGTAAGTTAACTAACGACCACGTGCCATTTTTCTGCAAAGCTTCCAATTCAGTAACCACTGCTTGCTTCCTGTTTAACGATTGAAGTGCCTCGTGTATAGTCAATGGTTCTTCTTCACCCATCGATGCAGCCATCACATAGAACTTAGGTTTAAAAACACCTCGTTTGCTATGTGTCATAATAGGGTGACTACTGACAACAGGCTCATTAGATGGTACTTGGTCATATTTTCCTGGTGGGACATTACTAGAGGAACCCTGCACATCATCTTCTTGTAAAATTAGAGCATCTTCATGTCCACAACTTACTCCATCATCAACTGATTGTGCATCTTCATACCTGCTTAAGGGCACCCCTTCATATTGACCATGATCTTCACAAGAAATGTGAATTAGAGAAGTGCTAACAGGCTGATCATGACTTTCACAAGCAACATTAACTGGAGTTGTACTAACTAGAGCTGTGTTAACTACAACAGTTGGATCAGGTCCTTGACCCATAGAAGACATTGCCATGTTATCTTCACCTCGAGTAGTTCCTATAATAACTGGTAAAGCAGCTGACCGTTTAACACCTTCAGTCACATCTTTAACACTAACCTTGCTATCTGCAAACAGAAAAACCAACTCATCAAATATTACATATCGAGAAATATAGAACTTACCATTTGGTGTAAGGCACTGATATCCTCGATGTTGAGGGTTATATCCCAAGAAAATGCAATGTTGTGATCTGAAATCAATCTTGTGGCATTGAAAAACCCTTAGATGAGGAAAACATCGACACCCAACAGTCTTCATGTACATGTGTAAAACCTATGTTTGATTTTGATATAACAAAGTATTTTAAGGACCAAATTGTAAAACTTGAATGAATTTTTAAATCCCTCAAAGGTTTTAAATCAACAAGGATATGCTCTAGTTTGAAAAACTCAAACTCTAAAATATTTTCTAAGTGTTCCAAGGCCAAATTGCTCAAAAACGTCTATGTGTATCGATACGCTTCTCACCGTATCGAAACCTTTTTTACAAACTTAGCCAATAGAGAAAAACGTTTCGATACACTCCTTACCGTATCGAAACTGGGTATCGAAACAGATTCCATTTGTATCGGTATGTTCTCTCTATAAAATCCCAAGGAGTTTGAATCGAGTACCGATACGGTTTCACCAGTATCGATACGGTTTAATATGTTTTAAAAATTCAGAGCTTTAAATATTTCCACCGTTGCCTTGTCAGTTCGTAGGTAACCAAATTTTAAAGTGGTAGTTAATGAGTATGATACGCTATAACTCGTATCGATACGAATTCCTCCAGTGAGATATGTTGGAAAAATTGCATCGATACGGTCTTACTCATATAAAAATGGTTCCCTAACTCGTACCGATATGCCTGAACGCGTATCGGTACGCCTCTCTTATACTTGTGCAACAGTTCTTTCTTTTTTGAGACAGGTATCGATACGCTTCCTCGAGTACCAATACGGTAGGCTGCAGAAGTGCATTTATGGTGGAAAGAGAGGGTTCCAACGGCTATAATCAATTCTCTAACCATCCAAACGGCTAGAATTAATGGAGAAGGTATAAAAACAAGCCTATTAAAGACCAGCAACAACTATTGCATCTAAGAGAAACATCCATACACAAAATCCAAGCTCAAGTGCCAAAATTCTTATTCTTGTAAAATCCCAAATTGTATTGTGTGTAAATCTTATCTTGTATCTTTAATTTGGGTTGAGTGCTTATATTCAAAGGGGCAAATTTGTATTGAGAGATATTCTTTTTTCCTTCAATTTCTTCTTTGTAACCAATTGAGGGTTTGGTCAATTTTGGGTAGAAAATTGACCGCTTTTGTAAAGGTTTCCTCCTAAGCCTAGAAAAGGGGAAGGTTTACTAGTGGAGTTGTTGGAAAATCCTTAGTGGGAGCTAAGGTAGTGGATGTAGAGTTCATTTGGAACTTGAACCACTATAATTGCCTTGTTCTTCATTTTTATTCATTCCACTTCACTTCCAAAATTTTAAAAACCCAATTCACCCCCTCTTGGATTTGATCAATCATTTGATCCACTCAACAATTGGTATCAGAGCTTGCCTCTTTGAAGGATTAACAACCGAAAGAGGAGATTCTAGGAAGAGTGTGATCATCAACAAAGCAAGCCAATGCATCTACCTCCAGCTCTATCATGTACGAGTCTCAATCGGTCACCAAACTGCATTTCTTCAACGGTGACAACTATCCTTTTTGGAAGAACCGGATGCGTCTCTTCATAAAGTCAAGTGATTACCTTGTTTGGGATGCTATAGAGGATGATCCCATCATTCCGATGAAGAGAGATGATGAAGGAAGACTTGTGCCAAAAAGAAAAGGAGAAATGAGTGAAGATGATCGAAAGAAGCTTCAAACAAATGACAAGGCTCTTCACATGCTATTTTGTGCTTTTGGACCGGATATCTACTCCAAAGTTTCTTCCATTGAAAGTGCTAAAGAAGTGTAGGATACACTTGAGACAACCTATGAAGGGACAAGCGATGTGAAGGAAACAAAGATTGGAATTCTCAATCTTAGCTATGAGAATTTCAAGATGGAGCCCGACGAAACCGTATCGAAGAAGTTTGATCGTTTTTCAACCATTGTCAATGGGCTAAAAGGTTTTGGAGAGATCAACCCGGAGGACAAGCTAGTCCGGAAACTACTCTACTATCTTCTGGAGTCTTGGGATAGGAAAAGAACCGCTATCATCGAGGCAAAGAACTTGAAGACACTAAATCTTGATGAGCTAGTTAGTTCTCTCCTAACTCATAAAAGGAAAGGAAGATGAAAAGAAGAAAGAAGAGTGGAGAAGCTTGAGGTAGACTAGAAGAAGAAACTAGGAGTGGCTCTCAAAGCTTCTCTACATGAGGAAAGCACTTCTAGTGAGAAGGAAGATCTTGAAGAATTGGCTATGATAGCCAAGAGATTCTCACGGTTTATGAGGTCCAACCGAGGTAGAAAGTTTCAAAAAAATATGGACTTCAAGACCAAGAACAAAGAAGAAGAAAAGGATCTGATCATATGTTATGAGTTCAAGAAACCGGGTCATATCCGTTCTGAGTGTCCTCTAGCTCAAAGCCAAGCTTGCTACTTGGAGTGATGAGGAATCATCTGAGGATGAGGAACAAGAAGTGGCCAACCTTTGCCTCATGGTTATTGAGGAGGATTCTAAGATAACCTCCAACTTATCTACTTTTGATTTTACCTATGATGAATTGCATGAAGCTTGTGAAGAGGTGTATGATGAGTTAGTTGAGAAGTATAAGGAGTCCGTTTTGAAAAATAAAAAAGTCATTTTGGATTTAAATGCTAAAAATGATTTAATTTCTCAAGCTAACTTGGAATTTGAGAAAAAGATTTTAGGTCTACAAGATGAACCTGAATACTTTCAAAAGGAAAATGTAGATTTAAATAATCTTATTTCTCAATGTAACATTGAACACCAAAAGGTTTTAGATGAGCTCAATGAGCTCAAAAACTCTTTCAATAGTGTTGGTACTTTGAAAATTGAAATAGGTGAATCATCTAGAACAAAACAACCTAAGAGAAAGAATTTTAACTACAAACAAAGTGGCTCTTATAGGCATACTAAAACTAAAAGAATTAGAAGTGTATGGGTTCCTAAGGAACTTGTTAAATCTAATAATGTTGATGCAATGTCACCTTGGATTCCTAAGGGAACCAAGCTTTTGGGAGCTAACGCTCGTGGACCCAAAATGATTTGGGTACGAAAAATCAAAGCCTAAATTCTTTGTTTGTAGGGGGCATTGCTATAAGGCCAAAGCACAAAGCCAAAACTCATGGTACCTTGATAGTGGATGCTCGAGGCACATGACCGGAGACAAGAGTCGATTCATGGAATTAAAGCCAAAAAGTGGAGGAGTAGTGACATTTGGTGACGACTCCAAAGGTCACATTGAATGTATTGGCTCTATAGGTAATCACTCTACCATACTCATTGAAAATGTGTTGTATGTCAATGGTCTAAAACATAATTTGTTGAGCATTAGTCAATTGTGTGATAAAGGGTTTAATGTCTTATTTGATAAAAATGGGTGTAAAATTGTTGACATTAAATCTAATAAAACAATTCTCATTGGTCATCGCATAGGAAACATATACATGGTGCATCTAGATGACATTCATACATCCCATACATGTTTTGTTGCACAAAATGAATATGATGCATGTTTGTGGCATAGCAAACTAGGACATGCTAGTATTAGTGTTTTAGAAAACTTAGTTTCCCTAAATCTAGTTAGAGGTTTACCCAAGATTAAGTTCTCAAATGATAAAATATGTGATGCATGCTCTAAGGGTAAACAACATAGATAATCATTTAAATCCATTAATGATGTCTCTACTAGTAGATGTTTACTTTGGTGGTAAATCGTATGCTTTTGTACTTGTTGATGACTATTCTAGGTTTACTTGGGTTCTATTCTTAAGTACAAAAGATGAGGCTTTAGAAAAATTCATCACAATTTGTAAAACAACTTAAAATGATCTTGAGCTTAAGATTTCTCACATTAGAAATGATCATGGAACCGAGTTTCAAAATCTAGGTTTTGAAGAGTTTTTAAATGAAAATGGTATTAGCCACAAATTTTCGGCACCTCGAACTCTTCAACAAAATGGGGTAGTTGAGAGGAAAAATAGGACTTTACAAGAAATGGCTAGAACCATGCTTTGTGAAAACAATTTACCTAAATACTTTTCAGCAGAAGCCACAAATACTGCTTGCTACATTGTAAATCGAGTAATGATTAGGCCAATTTTAAAGAAAACACCATATGAGATTTTAAAATCCAATAAGCCTAACATTAGCTATTTTCATACATTTGGTTGCAAGTGTTTTGTTTTAAACAATGGAAAAGACAACTTAGGTAAATTTGATGCTAAAAGTGATGAAGCTATTTTCTTAGGGTATTCTTTAAACTCTAAAGCCTATCGTGTATTTAATAAGAGAACTTTAGTGGTAGAAGAGTCTATACATGTTGTTTTCGATGATAACCTCCTTCCGATGAAGGATTCTTGTGATGATGATGATGTAGGGATCATTGAAGCTAATGATGGTGGAGAATCATCAAAGGTGAATGAGATTCCAACTAAAGAGGAAGAAGCACAAGAACTGCCTCTAGAAGCATTGCAAGACATGTCTCTTGAGGAAAAATAAGTGAGCTGCCCAAGGGAGTACAACTATGTCAAAGGTGGTGAAATCTTGGGTGATCCATCCAAGGGGGTAACTACTCGCTCCTCTCTTAAAAAGCTTAATCATGTTGCATTTATCTCATGCATTGAGCCTAAGAATGTTAAATAAGCATTAAAAGATGATTTTTGGATTATGGCCATGCAAGATGAGTTAAATCAATTTGAGAGAAGTAAAATGTGGACATTAGTTGAAAGGACAAAAAATCAATCTACTATAGGAACTAAATGGGTATTTAGGAATAAACTAAATGGGAGTGGTAACATAGTGAGAAACAAAGCTAGGCTAGTTGCTCAAGGTTACACTCAAGAAGAGGGAATAGATTTTGATGAAACCTATGCACCCATAGCTAGAATGGAAGATATTAGGATGTTGCTTGAATATGCATGTTATCATGATTTCAAGCTTTTTCAAATGGATGTCAAAAGTGCATTTTTAAATGGTTTTATAAATGAAGAAGTGTATATGGAACAACCACCAGGTTTTGAAGATCCAATTTTTCCAAACCATGTTTTTAAATTGTCAAAAGCTTTATATGGTTTAAAACAAGCTCCTAGAGCTTGGTATGAAAGACTTTCAAGTTTTCTAGTTGGAAAATGTTTTGAGAAAGGAAAGGTGGACACAACACTTTTTATTAAAAATAATGGCAAAGATATATTAATAGTTCAAATTTATGTTGATGATATTATATTTGGTTCTACTAATGAGTTGCTTTGTTAAGATTTTTCTAAGTTGATGCAAGGTGATTTTGAAATGAGAGTGATGGTGGAGCTCTCATTCTTTTTGAGACTCCAAATCAAACAAATGAAGGATGACATCTTCATTAATCAAGCTAAGTACATCAAATATGCTCAAGAAGTTTGGCTTGGAGCAAGCAAAACCTCAAGCTACACCAATGAGCTCATCTACAAAGCTTGACAAAGATGAAGGAGGTAAGTGTGTTGACTCTAAGCTTTATCTCTCTATGATTGGATCATTGCTTTACCTTACCACAAGTAGACCAAATATATTGTTTAGTGTTTGCTTGTGTGTTAGGTTTCAAGCTAATCCTAGAGAGTCTCACCTTATATCCGTTAAAAGGATCTTTAGCTACCTTAGAGATACTCCTTTGGTACCCTAGAGACTCAACCTTTAACCTTCATGCTTATTCGGATGCGGATTATTGGGGTTGTAAAATTGATAGGAAAAAGTACTTTCAACACTTGCCAATTCCTAGATAGTATGCTCATATATTGGTTCTCTAAGAAACAAAATAGTGTAGCTTTATCTACCACCGAAGCCGAGTACATATCCTTCTGGAGTTGTTGTGCTCAAGTCCTTTGGATGAAACAGCAACTCTTAGATTATAGAGTTAAAGTAGAAACCATACCCCTTAAGTGTGATAACACTAGTGCAATTTGTCTCACCAAAAATCCCATCCAACACTCTAGAACAAAACACATAGAGATAAGGCATCATTTCATTAGAGATCATGTCCTTAAACAAGATGTTGTTATAGAGTATGTTGACACCTTAAATCAATTAGTGGACATCTTTACCAAGCCTCTAGACAAAGAGCGTTTTTGGTCCCTTAGGAGAGAGTTAGGTCTAACTAGCTTATCTTGACCCTTTAGGACTCTTTTGAGGTTAAATTTGCTTTATCTTGTGAAAATTCAAGTTTATGTATTGTTAATCTTGATAGAAACCATGCTTGTAGCTAGGGGAGTATGCTTCTATTAGAACATGCTTAGATCTGCTCATTCATCATTTGCATACTTTTAGGAGATGTTAAAGTCGAGCATTTGGTTTCCAGATTGCACTTTCTCTCTTGCGGGTATCGATACAGTTAAATATGTTTCTATACGAGTTGTGAGCGTTTCGATACGGAAGTCTTCCATTTCGATACGTTTCCTTGATACATGGTTCCAAGGAATTACCATTGTACCCTTGTATCGATACCGCCTTTAGGCATATCGATACTCAATCGCACAGAAGCTTTAATTGGGCATTAAAAGACTTTCACTATTACCAAAATTCTTTTTCAAAACCCTAGCCGTTTTTCATCTATAAAAGGGCCCTCAACCCTTCATATTTTCATCACGCAACTTAGAGTTTCTTGAGAGTTTTTCAAAATCAAGCCAAGTCTTAAGGCTTTCCATCAATTTGGTGCAAAATCTTCATACATTCCTCCCTCTCTCAATATCATGGTATAAAAACTTATTTTCTTTATTAGTTTCGTTTCAATTTTTTGTCTTTCAAAATTTTTTTACCTTGATTATTGATTTATCCATGGGATTGAATGTGAAAATTAATGCATACACACATTGTTTTGATTAATTTTTTTAGACTATGGCACCTAAAAAGAGAGCACGCACTACTACCAAAGTTGGCGAAGGATCAAATCCCGACGATGGCACTCGTTTGAATTTGACCTTAATTTATCAAAGGTGCTTTCGAACTCCCAGTGAACTCAACTATTTTCGATCTTTTCAAAACTACAAGATTCGACCGGAGAGGGTAATTTCCATTCGTTTTTTCAATTCGGAGCGTTTCAAGTTTGCTTATTTACCATTGCTCCAAGAATGGAAGTTTATGAATTTTCTTCAAATCCCGGGGTTTTTCTTTTGAAATTTGGTTTTGATCTTTTATGTTAATGTCAAATGTGTTGCCAATGCCGAAGGTAATGTCATTGTCGTTAATTCCTATGTTATGGGCAAGAATATTACCGTTGATGTCAAGACCCTTTTTGATGTTTTTGGTTTTAAGGATGATGGTATCGATGATGAAGGTTCTCTTGGACATGTTTTGGGGGGATCCATGACCGTTCTCAATGCTTATGACCGCATCTTACATTTGATGATCACTTGGTGGTTTAGGCCTCCCGAAGGAAAATACTCAACCATCCGCCAAGTTGATGATTTTTGGATTAGATGCTTTTACGAGAGGAAACGTCCTAACCTTGCTCGTATTATGTTTGCGGAGATTGTCTTCCTTGTTCAACATCGTCACACCACTCTTGTTACTTCATTCACTTATTGCACCGCTTTAAGCTACTTTTTCACAAAGAAGGAGATTGATTGTTCTCATGATTATCCGACGAATCTCACCAATCCGATTGATGAGAGGTCTCTAACTCGGGGCAAGTTTCATTATTTCAATGGTAATTAGCTTCGCCTTTCCGAGCTTCCTAGTGATACTATACCCGAAGAGATTGTAAATCATATCGTAGCTCCTCAAGCACCTCCTCCATCCATTGATTCTCTCATGACCTATCTTAATGAACAATTCACAAGCTTACACACGGGAATTGGTTCTATTGATCAAGTCATGAATTATGGGTTTGCTGCCATTGATACCCGCTTCACAAGCTTAGAAGATCGCATGACTAGTGGAGAAGTGTATCTCTTCTATTGAGGCCGAGCACAATTCGATGAATATCTCTCTTACGACCTTCCATGATAAATGGCGTCAATCAAGGAGGAACGATGATGCCAATGAAGATGAAGATGATGATGGAGACGAGTAGTAGATTAGTCTTTGCATCTCATTCATGTCATCTTAGGATATACTTTCATGCACTTTGATTTATGCTTTTAGGATTAAGTTTATCATTTAAAACCTATGCTTTGATTTATGTTGTTTGGATTTTATTTTGATGTTTCTTTCATCTATGAACTTTATGATTATCTATTAAATGTTGCTTGGTTTATTATTATGCCTTTATAGCCTATGCCTCTTATTTTGATCTAACAAAAAGGGGGAGAGGGGAGTTCACAAGATCACTTAAAACTTAAACTTAAAATTTACCTAGCTAACATTAAGGGGGAGTTGTTTTCCAAAGTTTTTCGAAAGACTTTAAAAATTTTAAGCTTTGGTTTTGTTATATCAAAAAAGGGGAGATTGTAAAACATATGTTTGATTTTGATATAACAAAGTATTTTAAGGACCAAGTTGTAAAACTTGAAATGAATTTTTAAGTCCCTCAAAAGGTTTCAAATCAACAAGGCTTTGCTCTAGTTTCAAAAACTCAAACTCCAAAATATTTTCTAAGTGTTCCAAGGCCAAATTGCTCAAAAACGTCTATGCGTATCGATACGCTTCTCACTATATCAATACCTTTTTACAAACTTGGCTACTGGAGATAAACATTTCGATTAGCTCCTTACCGTATCAAAACAGGGTATCGAAACAGATTACATCTGTATCGATATGCTCTCTCTATAAAATCCCAAGGAGTTTGAATCGAGTACCGATACGGTTTCACCGGTATCGATACGGTTTAATATGTTTTAACAATTCAGAGCTTTAAATATTTCGACCGTTACCTTGTCAGTTGTTAGGTAACCAAATTTTAAAGTGGTAGTTAACGAGTATCGATACGCTATAACTCGTATCGATACGAATTCCTCCAGTGAGCTATGTTGGAAAAATTGTATCGATACGGTCTTCCTCATATCGAAACGGTTCCCTGACTCGTACCAATACGCCTGAACGTGTATCGTTACGCCTCTCTTATATTTGTGCAACGACTCTTTCTTTTTTGAGACAAGTATCGATACACTTCCTCGAGTACCAATACTGTAGGCTATAGAAATGCATTTATGGTGGAAAGAGAGGGTTCCAACGGCTATAATCAATTCCCTAACCACCCAAATGGCTAGAATTACTGGAGAAGGTATAAAAATAAGTCTATTGAAGACCAGCAACAACTATTGCATCTAAGAGAAACATCCATACACAAAATCCAAGCTCAAGTGCCAAAATTCTTATTCTTATAAAATCCTGAATTGTATTGTGTGTAAATTTTATCTTGTATCTTCAATTTGGGTTGAGTGCTTATATTCAAAGGGGCAAATTTGTATTGAGATATGTTCTTTTTGCCTTCAATTTCTTCTTTGTAACCAAGTGAGGGTTTCGTCAATTTTGGGTAGAAAATTGACCAGTTTTGTAAAGGTTTCCTCCTAACCCTAGAAAAGGGAAAGATGAACTAGTGTGGTTGTTGGAAAATCCTTAGTGGGAGCTAAGGTAGTGGATGTAGAGTTCATTTGGAATTTGAACCACTATAATTGCCTTGTTCTTCATTTTTATTCATTCCACTTCACTTCCAAAATTTTAAAAACCCAATTCACCCCCCTCTTGGCTTTAATCAACCATTTGATCCACTCAACAACATGTAGTCTGGCTTTTTGTCAAACAATTGCTCAAAAGGTGACTTCCCTTGTTGGACTCTTGTTGGAAGCCTATTGATCAATAACACAGTTGTACATACGGCATAGGACCAGAATTTTATTGGCAAAGAAGCTTGAGCTAAAATAACCAAGGCAAGCTCGATTACATGTCGGTGTTTATGCTCCACCTCACCATTTTTCTCAGAGGTATGTGGGCAAAACACACGATGCTTAATCCCATTCTCATCTAGCATTGTAGAAAGGTTTTGATATTCACCTCCCCAATCACTTTGCGACTCTTTTATGGACTCGCCAAACTGATTTTGCACCATTTTTTTCAAACAGCTGAAAGGCATAAAATGCTTGAGCTTTATCTTTGAGTAAATATAGCCATGTATGGTGAGAGTAGGCATCAACAAAGGTTACGTAATAGGTGAAGCCATCAGATTTTATATGGGCTGGTCTCCAAAGATCAATAAATACTAGCTAAAAGGGTTTAGTGTAAACTGTACGATATTGATGAAATGGAAAGGTATGGCTCTTACCCATTCTACAAGCCACACAAATAGGCAACTCAATTTTATTGAACAATCGTGAAGACAATACATCAGTATCCTTACAAGCTTGCATTAGACAATCATGGGTTGGGTGTTCAAGTCGTCTATGCCACAATTCATAGTCTCTAATGGTAGTACTAACTGTATTTCATTCTGGTACATTACAATGAACAATACTTCTATCACCACCTAAATCAATTGAAAATTTGTATATCCCTCCTTGCTCCTTGCCTCGCAACAAAATTCTTTTAATCTCTTCATCTCAAACAACACACGACTCGACATGAAACTGGAATAACACTCCATTTTCTCTAGCAAACTTAGACACTGAAAGTAAATTCTTAGTAACATTCGACACATGAAGCAAATCATTTAACTGTAAAGTGCGATCACGTGTTAATAATGTTGATTGCCCAGTGTTTTTAATTTCTAATTTTACCCCATTACCTATTAGTAGTTTACCTGGTCCATTATAACTGGAAGAGTGAAGCATATTGGCAGCCTCTAGAGTCACATGTTGAGTGGCTTCTCAATCAACCACCTAGGGCTCACGAGTCGTTGTAGCAAGATTGGCCTGAGGTGAATTCTCAGTAGATATTTCAGTAGTCTGACCATGTGACCCATTTTCATTCCAAGCATCAAATGCACTAAACTGAGCTGTAGGTGACTCATCTTTGCTAGAAAATGAAGCATCAATTGTAACACCAGGAAAGGTTTGGTCAAACATGTACCAACAATGGTCAACCAAGTGTTCAACTTTGCCGCACAGCTGGCACTGTAGCCTGACATGTCCACGACCTCTGGCAGTATTTCCAACTTGCATGCCTGAGTTAAAGTGATAACCACAATTACCCTATACCTAGACAATCCTTGATGACCACCATAAGAACCACTGCCCACATTTTCTTGTGCAACATTCACAATTATAAGCAAAGAATCATTCTGAGACTTGAACCCAGCAAGCTGTGATTCTGCATCAATCAACATAGAACGCACACCATCGAGAGTAAATGGCTCTCTGCTAGCTCTTATCACAACCATAAACAGTTGATAATCTTTGGGCAAGCCATTAAGAATGCTTGTAATTTGCTCGACTTCAGAGACAAAACTGCCACATGCCCCAAGAGCGTCACATATTTCTTTAACATGAGTAAGATAGGATCTTATACTTTCATCCATTTTCTTGACAGATCGAAGTTTGTAGTGCCGACGAACTATCTTGCGCAATAAAATCTTCATATTCATCCTTTGGTGCCGACGAACCACCCTTAACCATGACAGTTTCTGGAGAAGGTTTCATCGTCCCAAGAAGTAGTTTCTCCAACTTATGGCTTCTGACAGTAAGCAACAGTTGTTGCTTCCAAAGAAGAAAATTCATCTCATCCAATACAACACTAACTTTCTTGTTAGTAAACATCATGTGAAATCGAAGCAAGAAAGTAATTCCAGGCCTTCAAGAAACTCAAGCAAAATAAGAAAAGGAAGAAAAGAATGAACAAGATCATTACCACAAAAAGCTTCAGGCAAAAAACTCAATCATCGAAAGGGAACTACGGCCTCCAAGATCGTTGGAGATGATACCATATAGAAGTTTAAGCATGTAACTATAGCTACTAAAGATAGAAGAGAAGACAGTTTAAGATTTTATGTGAAAGAAACTTTAAATTTTATTCAACAGAAGATTAACAAAGGGGACTTACAAAGGGTCCTAGGGTATCCATATCCTTATATACACATCGTAGTCACAAGTAACCTCCTCTAACAGACTAACAAACTAATTGTGTCAGTTGTTTGTAGCTCCACACTCGACTAACTGCTATTTTGTTTAATACAAACTATCCTCAATCTAATAAAAAGTGCAACACAGCCTCATCGACAACCTCACCAACTATTGTCTAAGCTGTTTTGAAATTTAGGGAGGCAAAAACCTCCACAAATGATTGTGCAAAGCTAAGAAACTAGCTATCTTTTTTGTATAACTGTCAATATTTACTCTATTGGTTGATTAATACGGATTGAGTACTGCAGAGACCGAAACTAGCTATGGTTGACAAGCACACATTTAATGTATAAAGGTAAGCAGCCCATAAATATATAGTAAAAGAAATTTTGAATATAACAAGAACACCAGTGTCATGCCATTTCTAATCTTGTATTTGATTACGAGGCATCTTACAAACTGCATTATACAAATGGATAAACTCTATGGTACAACAACGGTTGACATTATTTTGTATAGAATTAGGAGAACTCAAACTTTGGTCATGAGATATATAGGCACCCCTAACAATCAAGTCAAGTTCAATACTTAGTTCATAATTGATAACATTTTGTTATAGGTTGAATTGTAGTTAATAAAAGATAACTTTTAAAATAAAAATAGGATTAAGAGGGTTCGAACCTATTTGCCCTCCTAGCATCCTCAATAGACACATCATATGAAAATTGTATCACCCTAAAATTCAAACCAGTAACTTTTCGATTCTGATTACCGAAAAATATTAAAAATGAATATTTTATTAATTTTTGGAAGTTGAGAATTATATTTTTAGAAGCGATAGGTCATCAAATTAGGGCTCATAATAAATTTAAAAATTTTAATTGATAACTGAAACAAGAAAGAGAGTAAATGAGAAGGAAAGAAAATACGGAAGTATGGAGTCCTTAAATGGTAAATAGCTAATAATGTGAAGCCCTTAATTAAGAAATTGTTATATATTTTTTGTGAGTAAAAAGCGTTAGAGAGTGATTCAAATGAGGGGGGAGAAGAAAGGTCCTCATGTGATAATTATACCAAAATATTGAGTTATTCGAGGATTTCTACACATTATATAGCCAAATTATATGAAAAGGTTGTTCCATCATTAACCATTGATGTCTCTCTCTCCTCTTAAAACTTCATTGAATAAACCTTAATTCTCAAATTGAAGGTTAAGATCAGAATTAAAGAGTTTGAAGTTTGAGCTTCAGTTTAGTGGTGATAGATTTTGGTTCCAACAAAGGTGAAGTGAAACCCTAATTCTCAAATTGGTACTATGTACATGCATTGATTTCTTTAGCAATATATAGTGTGTTATATTTTGTTTTGAAGCTTTGGAAGTTGAAGAACCTCCAAAGATCAAGAAAAAGCTAAAATCAGATATTAATTGTGAAATCGTGGGATACGATAAGCTCGATTTAGGTGAGTGTAGGCTAATTGAGTCTTTACGTTGTGATTGTGTTATTTGGTAATGATGTGTATGCATATTATTATATAAAAAAAGCTTAGGTAAGTTTACCCGAAGTAACCCAAATCAGTAATATTGTCCATATTTTAAATTGCATCAATTTTGCTCTCGAAGTCAATTGCAACAATTTTTCCCATGAAGTACACTTAAATCATCAAAATAAAATAATTTCATTGGACAAAATTGATGCAATTAAATGACTTTGAAGGTAAAATCGATACAATAGAAAGTAATGAAAAATTGTTGCCTTGGGTTTAATTCAGGACAAACTTACCCCTTAAGCCTTATAAAAATGGCTATATATTTATTTTGGCTCAAATCGACCATTTGAATAGCAATTCGGTATTGCTAAAATATGTGAAAGTATGTTGTGTTATGTTAATAAGCTTTTGAGCATGTATATGTGTTTATGAGAAATGTAACATTGTTGAAAAATGTGTTATATATGCCATATGACATGAATCAAGTGATGAGATAAAGTAATGTCTCTCTTGTGATAATTGATGTGATTCAATGTTGTTGTGATAAAAGAAAGGGCTACATTTAAATTGCAAATGGGATAAATAGCGCTTTTAATTATATAGTTAAGTTTTGGGTAGAATTCACATATTATAGGGTCCATAGAGTCGGAGCCACCTTTGAACCAAAATTTTTTGAAAACCTATTTTTCTTATATAATTTGTATATAAAAAATTAAAAATATAGACAAATGACACCTCTTTTATGAAAAAAAATTACACCCATCTATAAATAATTAATCATCTTTAAATATCGTTAGAAAAAAAGACACTCCTTAAATATATTTTTAGCTCCGCCCCTTGCATAGAGTTTATGTACGAATTTTAAAGACTTTAGTCTTGACGAGACGATGTTAAACATTTACTATACACGTATCGTATAACTAATACATGCTAAACATTTACTATACATCATACATGTATCAGATTATATCAATTGACCATGTTTAGATATTTGTGGTAATCCATGTTGGATAAAAAATTTCTGCCCTTTTTTAGTACTCCTACTGATGTGAGCACGTTTATGTCACCCAACGATGCAACTTCAAACTTTCAGGGAAGTTTGCTTTTTCACTTGTTACATACTGATGTGTAACATTTTTTATGATATATTATTTATATTAGTGTGTTTACCATGTATATAGTATGTTTGGTATGTTTTGAATAAGTTTGATATACCTTATAATGTTTTTATCCTTGTTTAAGTGTTATTGAATAAGTTTACAAAACTTTGATAGGAGTTTCATTGTTTTGTGATAGGTACATAGGAGGACACTAGCTCAAGTGAGCATATGCAGCTCAACTCCAGCTCAACTGAGTGTATGCAGCTCATCTCCAGCTCACCAGAGTGTATGCAGCTCATCTCCAGCTCACCAGAGTGTATGCAGCTCGGTCCCAGCTCAGGAGAGTGTAACCAGCTCACTTTCAGCTCATCACAATTTCAGCTAGTTCGTTTCAGCTCAACTCATTTCCAGTCAGCTCAACTTTAGCTCCACTAGCTCAACTTCAGCTGACAAGTCCAGAAGTAGCTGAAAAGCGTCTTGCATATCGTGGAGTGTGCTAGTGCACATGTGGCAGCCTAGGTGGCATTCGGTCATCTCCAGCACCCACGTGGCAGCTTGACACATGTGTGTGAATGTGCAGCTAAATCAGCCCGTTTTCTCCTTCATTATGTGTCATTTGCAAGACAGGATAAGCCCGAGTGGTTATGTTTGAATTTCAAACATAAAAATCACATGTTAAATGTGATTTTCATGTGTTTTGGGCGCCTAAACTTGTGGCTGCCAATTGAGTCCGCCCAAAAGGAGTTATTTTCACTCAAATTCAATTTTTAAACTCCTTTTAATATCAGCCACACAACTTAAACGAATTTGGCAGCCCTTGTACCTATATATATGTGTTTAAACAATGTAATTTGGTAAGAAATTTTGGAAATAAAATTTTTGAGAGAGTTTCTCTTGTTCGGTTCTTTTTAGAACTATCTTTTGACATTTCAGACTTTGTTTTGAATTGTCAAATTTACTTGATACTTCAGGTTCCTAGATCGCTATCTAGTGGGTCCAAGTCCTCCGACGTGAAGCATATTCGATTCGGGTTTGCTCAGTAGATTGTGCAGGTTCTTTCGAGCTTTCCGTCTTTGACGTTAGACAGATTCGATTCGGGTTCGTTCAGCAGATTGTTCGAGTTCTTTCGAGTTTAACGTTGCCAAACTTTCGCTGATTTTCCAGCAACGTTTCTGCCATATTGTGGTCTCCGTAACAGCCATGAAAGCCCGTTGAAGCCTTCATCGTGTTCGAGTCCAAATCTGTCCAGAAATTCCTACACCTTTATTCTATCTTTTTTTGTTGTTTGTTTTTTAACTATCTAAAAACGTCCATTCTTGTGT
Source organism: Hibiscus tridactylites (assembly GCA_958450335.1). Classification (NCBI taxonomy): domain Eukaryota; kingdom Viridiplantae; phylum Streptophyta; class Magnoliopsida; order Malvales; family Malvaceae; genus Hibiscus; species Hibiscus tridactylites. The sequence continues at coordinate 47,551,436 of OY288281.1, forward strand.
TTTATTGCAGAGAAATGTTTGCTACGATCCTAGATCCGTTCACGAACAAGGAGCGTTGTTTCTGAAGCAACGTACCCCTTTATCATATGGTAATCAGAGCTTTGGTCGGATTATAGCACTTTCTGCACTACGAGAAATAAAAAAATAATAATACAAAAGTAAAAAAAAAATCGAAATTCTGAAGAAAAAAAAAGTCAAAGTCAACAAAAAAATCGAAAAAAAATTCAAAAAAATTCAAAAAAATCAGATTCGAATATTTGGTGTATTTTTACGTTCATATGTGCTGTTGGTTCGTGAAAATGATGAAGGATGTTCAAATTTGCTATGGAATGCTTCGAAATCACCCGAAACAACTTCTTCTTGTTTGTTCGGTGATAGGGTTGTTGTAAGCATTTCTTTTGCAGTAAGTTGTTTCTTTTTCCTTCATTTTTATCAGCCTTTATTTTCTTTTGTTTCATCTCTAATTTCCAGCCTCCTTATTTTTTCTTTTTCAGCCTTTTTTTATTTCACCTAACATTCCCTATTTGTCCTTTAACCATTTGTTTGTTTACCTATTATATTATCTTGTAAGTTTGACACAGTTAACAAGTCCGAAAGATCGAGTTAGTTCCTTAAAGAACTGATTGCGAGAGATCGAGTGGAAAAGGCAATTGAGCGTGTGAGAACAGAAGGGGAGACAAAAAGAGCCATTCAAGTATTCTCCCGAGTGAAACACGAGTGTTTGAGTGCAATTGTTGAGCGATCTTTCCTTGGAGCGATCTGTGAGATTTTGTTGAGTGTGCAGTGAGGTCCATTTTTTATTTTATTTCACTAACATATATATATTGTGTGTTCTTGTTTGTTGTTTTGGTTTTTCAACATGGCAGGTTCTGATGATAATTCAGGTGAACAACAACCGCTGAATCTCCAGATGAAAGCCTTAGAGCGGATGATGCAACAAGTGATTGTTAATGCATTGAAACCTATACATTCTCAATTGGATAGATTAGATGGGGGTGGTTCCCATTCTGTCCAGGAAGAGATAAATGATGACAATGTGCAGACATTGGCTACCGGTGAAACACTTGTTGACAAGAGAAGTCTGAATGATCAACCATCACAGGATGAACCACAACGAAACAACCTCTTCCATACGAGATGCAACGTGAACGGCAAGGTATGTATTGTGATTATTGATAGTGGTAGTTGTGCTAACGTTGCTAGTACTCTCATGGTTGACAAGTTAGGACTGAAGACGACCACGCATCTCAATCCGTACAAGTTACAATGGTTGAATGATGGTGTTGAAATCAAAGTTACCGAACAAGTTGTTATACCATTTTTCATTGGAAAATACAAGGATGAGGTAACTTGTGATGTTTGTTCTATGGATACTTGTCATTTGTTGTTAGGAAGACCGTGGCAGTATGATAAGAGAGTTTTGCACGATTGTTACACCAATCGATACTCTTTTACTCATGAGGGCAAAAAGGTAACTTTGGCACCTATGACTCCAAGTCAAGTATATGAAGACGAAGTTCGTTTGAAAGCGAGTATTGCTGCTTGGAAGGCCAACAAAGAGAAGAATGGATGCGAAAAGAAGAAAGCAAATTCACAGGTATTATCTGATTCGACATTTTCTTCTATTTCTTCTTCTAACTTGCAGGTTAATAAGGTGATGCCATATGAAGTTCCCAAGGTTGCTACTGTTGGTATGTCTAGTGCATCTATGTCCTTTACAAAAATTCAGCAACCTTCTTTACCACGGTTTGACGTTCCTTTCCATTGCACTATTGATTTTTCATTTTTATATGCTGATTTCTTTGGTTGTACATTGGGTTGTGAACAACCTTGTGTTGTGATTCTGGATGATCGTCGAGATTCTTGTTGTTCCTTGGAGTTGCCTTTGTATGTCATTGTTTGCAGGATTACGAATGTGCAACGAGCATTGTCTGACTTTATGTTGTGCATTATTCGGAAAGGTACAAGAAAGAAGGCATTTCCATTTGTGTTCTTTGTAAAAGAACTTGGTTTGAAAGGATGGCATATGTGCCGAGCAAGAAGACTGAAGAAGTTCCCTACCAAGCGAAAGTCGAAATTGTTCCCTTTTGTAATGAGGGTCGATTTGGGGACAAATCGCATTAAAGAAGGGGGGGATGATGTGAGCACGTTTATGTCACCCAACGATGCAACTTCAAACTTTCAGGGAAGTTTGCTTTTTCACTTGTTACATACTGATGTGTAACATTTTTTATGATATATTATTTATATTAGTGTGTTTACCATGTATATAGTATGTTTGGTATGTTTTGAATAAGTTTGATATACCTTATAATGTTTTTATCCTTGTTTAAGTGTTATTGAATAAGTTTACAAAACTTTGATAGGAGTTTCATTGTTTTGTGATAGGTACATAGGAGGACACTAGCTCAAGTGAGCATATGCAGCTCAACTCCAGCTCAACTGAGTGTATGCAGCTCATCTCCAGCTCACCAGAGTGTATGCAGCTCATCTCCAGCTCACCAGAGTGTATGCAGCTCGGTCCCAGCTCAGGAGAGTGTAACCAGCTCACTTTCAGCTCATCACAATTTCAGCTAGTTCGTTTCAGCTCAACTCATTTCCAGTCAGCTCAACTTTAGCTCCACTAGCTCAACTTCAGCTGACAAGTCCAGAAGTAGCTGAAAAGCGTCTTGCATATCGTGGAGTGTGCTAGTGCACATGTGGCAGCCTAGGTGGCATTCGGTCATCTCCAGCACCCACGTGGCAGCTTGACACATGTGTGTGAATGTGCAGCTAAATCAGCCCGTTTTCTCCTTCATTATGTGCCATTTGCAAGAAAGGATAAGCCCGAGTGGTTATGTTTGAATTTCAAACATAAAAATCACATGTTAAATGTGATTTTCATGTGTTTTGGGCGCCTAAACTTGTGGCTGCCAATTGAGTCCGCCCAAAAGGAGTTATTTTCACTCAAATTCAATTTTTAAACTCCTTTTAATATCAGCCACACAACTTAAACGAATTTGGCAGCCCTTGTACCTATATATATGTGTTTAAACAATGTAATTTGGTAAGATATTTTGGAAATAAAATTTTTGAGAGAGTTTCTCTTGTTCGGTTCTTTTTAGAACTATCTTTTGACATTTCAGACTTTGTTTTGAATTGTCAAATTTACTTGATACTTCGGGTTCCTAGATCGCTATCTAGTGGGTCCAAGTCCTCCGACGTGAAGCATATTCGATTCGGGTTTGCTCAGTAGATTGTGCAGGTTCTTTCGAGCTTTCCGTCTTTGACGTTAGACAGATTCGATTCGGGTTCGTTCAGCAGATTGTTCGAGTTCTTTCGAGTTTAACGTTGCCAAACTTTCGCTGATTTTCCAGCAACGTTTCTGCCATATTGTGGTCTCCGTAACAGCCATGAAAGCCCGTTGAAGCCTTCATCGTGTTCGAGTCCAAATCTGTCCAGAAATTCCTACACCTTTATTCTATCTTTTTTTGTTGTTTGTTTTTTAACTATCTAAAAACGTCCATTCTTGTGTTTTATTGCAGAGAAATGTTTGCTACGATCCTAGATCCGTTCACGAACAAGGAGCGTTGTTTCTGAAGCAACGTACCCCTTTATCACCTACTTATGTCTCAACACTAAAAAACACTACAAAATTAAATTTCAAGCTCTAACCCTAAATTTTAAATCTTAAACCCTACACTCTATACCCTAAAAATACAACCTTACTCTAAATTCTCTAAACTCTAATCATAAATCTTATACCCTAAAATCCTAAACCATATACCCTAAAAATACATCATACTCCAAATTCTCTAAACCCTAATCATAAATTCTAACCTAAAACCCTAAAGCCTAAACTTAATTTTGAGCGTATGGGCATAAACAGGAGTACCGAAAAGAGGTAGGAAATTTTCATCCATCCATGTTGCCTACTATTGCGTTCCTTCCATATCATATAGACATGCATTCCAAGCTATCCTCAATATAGAAAACAGTGGAACTCGGGCTCATTGGAATAGAAATCATCTTTCGTTTTCGGTGCCTCTATTTATATCCTCACACTAAAAACAATTAAGTTTAGGGCTATGTTTAAGGTTAGGGCTAGTCTACTAGAGCTTAGGAAATTAAGAGCATAATGTATTTGTTAGAGTTTATGGTTTAAGATTTAAAACTTAAAATTATGGGTTAAAATTTAATTTTTTTGTGTTGGGGTATAAAAAGGACACCGAATAAGAATAAAGGATTTTTCTCCGTCTCATTGACATCCACACCAACTATTGCCTAAGCTGTTTAGAAGAAACGTGAGATGTATCCATCAAGTCCTGGTACGTTATCCATATTCTGAACAAACATGGCAACTCCACAAATGACTGTGCAAACTCATATACCAGTTTTTTTTTTAATTACTGATATTTAATCTATTGACCGACTAATACAAATTGAATACAGAGGCAGAAACTAACTATTGCTGACAAGCACGCATTTAAGTTATAAAGGTAAGCAGCCCATAAATATATAATCAAAGAAATTTTGAATATAACAAGAACATCAGTGTCATGCCATGTCTAATCTTGTATTTGATTAAGAGGCACCTTACAAACTGCATTATACAAATGGATAAACTCTATGGTACACCATGTCTGCGAAAACATACGAGCTGAATATAAATATCAAATACCGAAAACCACCAATGGATTGCGAAGATGTTTAAGCCCACCACGGAGCATCACCGGTTCTGAAATCTGTTTCGGTCCAGGGAGTAAAGACTACCTTCCCTCCGTCTTCCACATTGGCATGAGCCAATGCCAACGACTGTTTCAAAAACCATAACAAATCCGGGTTATTATAAACTCATCATGATTAAATCGGTTGTGTGCTTCTAATCACATGTTGTGGACGTAACAGATGTTACGAAGATCGAATTTCACAAACGTCAAAGAGCGAAATAACTGAAATATAAATGTGTATATTCAGCTCACCAACGGGGCGGGGCCTCTCACGACTCGTCCTTGATCGTTGTACTGAGAACCGTGGCAGGGGCATATGAACTTGTTCTCAGCTTGATTGAATGGAACAACGCATCCAAGGTGAGTGCAGACAGCGTTTATACCATAGTTTGCAAGGGTTCTATCCTTCTCCACCACTAGGTAGGTAGGGTCTCCCTGAAAAATTCATAAATAACCAAAGTTTTCTTTTAAAAATCACATATTGTATCTTTAAACATTGTTATATCTATTTTGATCCCCGTCATAATTTCGCATCACGTTTTTCCGCTCACTAAGTTCTCCAGAGAACTCTTTCAAAGTCACCCAGCATCCAACGATACTCGATGGTCATCGGCCAAGTAAGCCTTTGAAGTATGACATTAAGAAATTCTCCGAAGTACCTACATCCTAAAGTTATATTAACTCGACAAGACAATCGTCAAAGTCTACTAATTCACTAGCTAAGTCTATTAACTAGTAAACATGGCTTTTCTGCCCCCATTCAACATATTCTATGAGACAGAGACTTGACATCACCATTAGACCACTCCTAACATATATATGAGAGGGACTATCGCCTTCTCTCAAGCTGAATCACACATAAAGGATTGAATCGGACACCATTTATCTCCTTTTTCTATATCTCCTTCATCATTATTAACCAGGATTCTCTGCACACATCAGCCTGAGTGAACCGCCTAAATACCCACCACCACCATCCTATCCAACTCATCAACAAATATCAACAAAATGGAACAGTAGATCAATCAATTAAAAGTTCACCAGTGATTAACATCCTGTATTTACCTTCAATCCTTGACTCAAGGTCCGGTCCCCAGGGCCATGATTCTCGAGCCATTCAGCAGCAATGATATCATTTCCAATGGCATCCTTGGCAACGGTGCCACCACCGGCACCTCCTCCACTGTTACATCATTTTAATCAAAGTTAAACATTGCTTAAACTGAACAAGGAAAGAGAGAGAGAGAAAAACTGAACTTACCCAGGAGGGACAAAAAAGGCTGTGTAAGGAACCAACATGAAACCAGTTGGGAGTGAAATAGCCCCCAACAGAAGCAGATTCATGAGCTCCCTCTTTCCCATGTCCGGCACTCGGTCGGCAGGGATGCTAGTGGCCTGGCAAGTCAGCTTCATTCCCTTGTCTTTTCTTACCATTTGAGTCCTTGTTGGTTTCACAAGGAAAGCTTGTGACGGGCAGAACATGCCACTCTTGCTCGAGCATAGCTGTTAGTTAGAAATAAAACACCAAGTTTGAGTATAGAAATGAAGTTTACAAAGTATAAATTATGTCGCCAGTTAGTGTTGGGATGTACCTGTGCAGGGGAGAGAGTTGAAGAAGCCATGATTGAGGATAATGGGTGTTATTGTGTAAGTGTTGGCGTGTGTTTTTTCCATCAGATATTATGGAGATGACCAAAGCTCTATCGACCACAACAGCTTGAAGATAAGGCACGTTTGCAAGATATGGTGCCACATAAGCCACAAGTTTCTGGATTATGTTTCTCCATCTTGACCACAAGTGGCTCGTCCTAGTTATTGGGCCTAGTCCCAACTCTTGAAGACACCACTCATTGCAACTAAATGGGCCAAAACCCCATTTTAGGTGGCTCAAGTAGCACACATGTGACTGATTCTTGTGCTTCGTTGTAGTTAAGAGAGAGCAAAATTTGACTAAAATTTAAAAAATTACTTCCTCCGTCTCATAAAATATGTTTATTATTGACTTTTTAAAAGTCAATTTTTTAAACTTTGAATATTATTATATTAAATATTTTAAATTATTATTTTTTATAAAATATATATTTCAAAACTACTCGATTAGAGGTTTTTAAAATATATTTTTTTTATATTTTCATCAATTATACATTTTAAACAATTATGAGTCAAAGTTAAAAAAATGACCAAAAAAAGTCAATAAGGGACAAAAATTGTGGGACGGAGGGAGTAATATTTTTATTTGATTTGACATAAAAAATATGAACCAACTTTATTCGAATAATAATTTTATAACTTCGACTCGAAAAGTTTCAAATAAAGTTTGAGTTGTAAAATAGGCTTCGAATAACTCAAATGTTTTAGTAATTTGTGGATTAGTTTTCATGTTCGAGTTAAGTCCCCCAACTTTGCATGAAGATGTATATCACATGTAAAAAATATGAAGAAACATATATGTATATAATATATGATTAACAGAAGTCGTTTAAATTGAAACCAATTAGTACAATAAATTTTTTGAAATGTTTACAATTAAATTTGAACAGAAAGTCAAACAACTTGAACCGACTCAAAAAAATTCAAATAAAGCTTGAGTTATAAGTAGGATTTGTAAACTTGAATCGACTAGAAATTTTTTAACTCGACTCGATCAAATGCTCACTCCTAAATGTATCACTTAAAATAGGGACAAGTGTATCTCCTATATTAATGTCATATTTTGGTTATTATAAGTTTTTTAAAATAAGATAATTCGATTAAACTAAGGTAATCGAACAGAGCTATTCATAGACATGTGCCATATTAAAAAAAAACTTAAACCTAAATGAAAGAAAATGAGTGCAACATGTCAATGTGAAGAAATACACATCAATTAGATCAATATCAATAACAATCAACACCACACAGATGCCTAACCCCCACAAACAAATGGCGAATTTGGGGGAATATTCCCCATAGGGAATTTAATTTGAAAACTACCCCTGTATTTATTACTTAGAAAAATACCCCCCTTTCACGCCATGTAGGACAAATTCGCGTCTTGAAAAACGTGAACTTCAAATTCGCGTTCCATATAACGCGAATTCCTGTGCCATCTGCAGGACGCGAATTCAATGATATGTAACCCCCAACTTCTCGCAGTAAATTAGGATGGTTGGAATTTAAATTGAGACTGAATTCGCGTTCTCCATAACGTGAATTTGGGAGGACGCGAATTCGGTCAGAATTCTCTTCCTCCACAACGAGTTTTCTCTATAAATAGGCTCCACCGGGAGAGAATTTTCACCCCTAAAAATTCTCTCCCAAAGCTTTAGTAGAACGCAAATTCCAAATGGCTGCGACAATGGCGGGTTTGCTGAGGTTAGATGAAGGACACGCATGCAATTATCGTCGAAATAATGTAAGTTTTTTTATTTGTTAGTTTAATTCGAATATGTTAATTTAATTTAGCGTTGCCGACATGATTTGAATATGTAAATAGCATTTATTTTTAGAGTAAAAAATTAGTGAAATTCGAATATGTCTTTAGATTTTACTTTTAGACTAAGAAAATTAGTTAAATTCGAATATATCTTTGGTATTTACTTTTAGACTAAAAAAATATTGCTACAATAGAATATGTGATTAGTATTTACTTTTAGAGTAAGACAAATAGTGAACATTCGAATATGTATTTAGTATCAACTTTTTGACATAGAAAATGTAGTGTGCATTCGAATATGTGTTTAGTATTTAACTGTAGACTAAAAAAATTAGTGAACAGTCTGATATGTTTGTAGTATTTAATTTTAGACATAAAAAATAATGTTGATTCGAATATATCTTTAGTATTTAATTGTAGCTATAAAATATAGTGAACATTCGACTCCTTTTTAGTATTTAATTTTAGACATAAAAATAGTGTACATTTGAATATGTGTTTAGTATTTTATTGTACACTATAAGAATTTGTGACATTCAAATATGTGATTATTAATTTGTGTGCGTCTTTAATTATTTGTAGAATGGTGAAGAACGTCGGTTGGAGGTTTTTATCACTCGGATGAGGAGGGAACCGGATTCTCGTCTAGCAAATTACATAGCTCAGGCCAGATTTGGGCATGTGTCGAGGATTGTTGGAGGAGGTGCGAAATTAGATGATGATTTAATCAACGCGCTTGTGGAGAGGTGGAGGCCAGAGACACATACCTTTCACTTTCCCTGTAGTGAGGTGACCATAACATTAGAAGATGTGTCGCATATTCTTGGCTTTACAACATTAAGCACTCAGTTACGCCCACCATTAGGAAGACCAAGGCCAGGAAATATATTGCAGAGTGTCCTCACAAGTCCGTCGGATGTAAATGGAGAGTTCGTGTGTCAAAATTGAAAAGGCTGAATGACCTGTGGAAAATAACGATATATAAAGGGCCTCATACATGCTCCGTTGAGAGCCTGAGCCAATGCCATCCTAACTTGGATGCACACATGCTTTTTGACGCAATCCTTCCGCTCGTGAAAGCAAACCCACGTGTATCCGTGCCAGTTTGTATAGCTACCATCAAATCCATTTACAGGTACACCGTCAAATACGATAAGGCATGGTACGCAAGATATCGTGCCATCCAAACACTGTACGGGCAATGGTTCTCCGTATGGGTATGCAACCATTCCATTTTGTTATTCTATAAGACCATTTATTATTATTACCAATTAACTATTGCATGTCCTATTCAACAGGCAACGTACACCGGGTTAACCAAGTTGAAGAGCTGCTGGAGGAGTTGCAATTAAGGAATCCACAAGGGTATAACTATCTTATGGATATCCCGAAGGAGAAATGGTTGCGATGTTATGATGAGGGTCACCGATACGGTCATATGACAACGAATTTAGCTGAGGCGATCAATTCATCTCTTAAGGGAACACGTCATATACCTATCACGTTCGTTGTCAAAGCAACGTATTATCGATTGGCAACCCTTTTCGCAACCCTCGAAAAACAAGCAATGAACTGGATGGCAGATGGCCACATATTTCATCCAGATCTACAGCAAAAAATCCAAGCGTCCATTGTGCATGCAAACTCGATGGGTGCGTTGTGCTTCTCTCATCGGGAACACATGTTTGAGGTAACGGAATTTTTGCAACCGCTGCAAGGAATAGCACAATACACCTACGTGGTTGATTTGCAAAATAGAACGTGCGATTGCAGGGTATTCCAGACGTTCAAGTACCCGTGTTCGTATGCTTTCGCAGCATGTGCATCGGTTCATTTTGATGCAATGAAACTCACTGATTCTGCCTACATGCTCGAAACCATTTTCAAGGTTTACCGAAATGAGTTCCCTCCAATCAGAAATGCACGTCACCGTCGTATAATCAACAATGAACCAAAGATATGCCCTGATCGCTCCCTATGACGAAAGAAAGAAGGTCGGCCAAAATCAACGAGGATTCACTGTGCCGAGGATATGGTTCCTCGAGAAAAGACTGGACAAGCTAAGCGTTGCAGTAAATGGGAGAACACTGGACATGATATTAGGAAATGTCCTCTTAGGACCGGCCCCGAATAAACTAGATCAACCTATCTATGATGCCTTCCATCGTATTTTAATTTAAACGATCTTTTCTGCTTTGTTCTATATTTTACTTGCAATTTTAACACGATTTTCATACATGCTACGACAACGTATTCATGATATTTTCTGCCGCTGTAAACATATGTTACATAATTACGGAGACCAACTTAGAAAAAAGCAAACAATACTCCGACCATACCTGAAAATCCAATTAAACCTCCCTATGTACCCGTGTTTGCTTCTAAAATATCATTATATAGCATTTTTAACGTGATTTTCTGACACTTTAGGACGCCATTTTCACGCCCATTTTCGCGCCGATGTAAACATATGTTACATGACTAGGCCTTCAATCTTAGAAAAACGCAAAAAATTATGCGAAAGATATCGCAAAATCTATTTAAACATGCCTATAGACAAATTTTTTCTTGGAAAATGTTACTTTAATAGCATTTTTAACACAATTTTCTCACATTTTCGGACACTGTCTTCCTCTGAACTTTAGCACCGCTGTAAAATTAAGCTGCACATCTTTGTCTCCAAACTTAGAAAAAACCAAAAAAAAGTCGAAACACATCGTAAAATGCATTTAAACATGCATATACAGTAATGCTTCCTTCTAAAACATTGTAACTTGCCCATTTGCAGGCCATTTTCAAACATCTTAGGATGTTGTATACACTCGTATCTTCACACCATCTTAAAAATATGTTTCAGTACGACACCGTTATAGTTCAAAAATTACAATGGGGTCCCCAGATAACCCGTTATTCGATCAAAGATAAAGCTACCCAATCAATTTTTGTTGGTTTGAATACATCTTCCTCCTCAATTTCTCGTGTGCATGGGGTGATAAATCATTGAATTCGCATCCTGTAGGACGCGAATTCTGGTTTCGAATATCCAGTCATCCCGCCAATGACTGGATACTAACATGGCACTGGAATTCGCGTTATACAGAACGCGGATTGAGAATTCACGTTCTCCAGAACGTGAATTTGTCCTACATGGCGTGAAAGGATGGTATTTTTCCAAGTAACAAACATAGGGGGTATTTTTCAGATTAAATTCCCTAAGGGGAATATTCCCCCAAATTGGCCCAAACAAACAACAACAAACATTAAAGCAACAAAAATAAGCCATCCCAACACACGTCTTAAACTCCCACACAAGAGATCAGAAAACAAGACACACCCCCACGTTAGATGAGAGCAATAAAAATATGTTCATTGAATATGGAAATATCTTGCTTGGCCAGAAAATCAATATCCTAATTTCAATTGCAAGAAACCACTTGAACACTCCACAAAAAGTATTCATGAATCTCTCGATAATCAGATATAAAAGGTATAAAAACAATAGGAGCCATAACAAGCTGAAGAAACCATCCAACCACCATAGAACATTCACATTCAAGAATAAGATGATGTAACACCTCGATTTTAGGCCTAGATGTTAACCGAGAAGGTTAGACAGTTTAGGAGAATCGGATTAGTTGATTTAGATTAGTTTCGAGATTTAAATTGGAATAAATATTTTTTAGAGTGATAAAAATATGGGAAATGATCTAAATCCCCATTTAATATGTTAATGATTTTGGTGAAATCAATTATGGAACACGAGTTTTGGAGATTTGACATTTTTTTACTAGTGATCAAAATGTAAAAGTGTAAAACTATTTTTGTGATTGTTTTGTAAAATGGTCAAAACTTAGAATCTTTGAGAAGCTATTTGACCAAAGTCTAATATCAGACTTTATCCCTTAATTGGCTATTTAAAAAAAGTTTTGAAAAATATAAAAAGGTTGGGAGAATTAATTTCCTAATTAGTTGCTTAAACAAATTTTGCGTAACCAATTTTCTCTAAAAAGGATTTTCTCTCAAATTCTCTCCAGAAAAAACTCTTTCCTAATTCAAAATCTTAAGGTAAATTCTTGCTTTCTATAATCTTTTGATTCCAAATGAGTTCTTGATGGTTTCCTATCAAAATCGTATTATTTTAATCTTGTTTTATCATGTAAATCAATCCAATTAAGGAGAAAGCAATCTATTGGAGGTGAGTTTCGTTTTTCTCATCTGATATAAGGTTCTTTACTGAAATTCCCAAGTTATTGATCCTTTATATATGTTTTCTAATGGGTTTTGATGGTTTAATTGTGGAAATTTGATTTAATTGAGATTGAATTGATGAAATTGATTGAAATTCGTTTTGGATCTGTTTTGTTGGGTTCTTGATCAGATTAGAACATGGTATTGATGTTTTATAATGTTAATAAGTTGGTTTTAACATTGGAATCCCGAAACTAGGTGAATCTTTAATTTTCTAGGTTACTAATAATGTATTTTTGAGGTGTTGTGGAGGTTAATTGAATGCTGGAGGTATAAGGTTGATATTGAATGATTTTTGGATGTTAATTGATGTTATTTGATGGATCAAATCAGTAGGTTTTGGCTGGGTTACGTTTGGATAGTGTTAGATTTTGTTTTCGATAGTTTTGGTGAAGTTTCGGCTAGTGTTTGAAGAGGATTGTAAAGGATTGATATTGTTTGGTTTATGAATGCATTTTGATGCATTGGAACCTCTGATTTATGTGGTTAAAACAAGGAAGATCGATCCTCAAGCTTGCGACTTTGTTCACGAGGCGTTGAAAGGGTAATTTCGCATCGGCAAGCGAGGCTTTGCGTGTCGGTGAGTGAGAATGTGGTTTAAAGCGTTGAAAAGGTTTAAAGGTTGTATTGGGAGTTTAAACTTAGCTTGAAACGCTGGTTTAAACTCGAAAGTAAGTATAACGTGGTTTTCTCTCTCGGTCGTGCTTTTATGAATTGGTTTTATACACTTATTTTGATTACATGGTACCTGTTGTTTATGCATGTTTCAAGTATGTGATATACTTTATTTAATCATGAAATGGTGATAGATGCACGTGATTAGTGATCCATGTAAGTATTTGCTTTATACTTGTTTAAAAAGCATTGTTTGTTGCTTTGGAAAAATGGTTTTCGTGTTGATGCATATGAAAACATTGAATAGTGTAAATGGTTATAATGAATTATATTGACAAATTATGTGCTTTAAAATGTTATCGGATATCGGCTGGCCATAAGATTGATAGTGCACTATTAAAAGTCACCTTGTATGTTGAGGGGTTGTGATGTACCGAATACTCCATCCAAGTACCCTAACGATTGAGGGATTATATGGTACTGAAAACTCCCGTTAGTGGGTTATACACCTAACTGATGATTTGGGGTTGTGATTGTGCCTTTATTCCAGATGAGGTTGTATGAAGTGTTGAGAGGACACTTGTCGAATCCGTGTATCCGATGTAATGTTTTGGCTAATGTGGAACTAGGTTTACGATCACTTGGAAGCCAATGTAATTGTTTATGTATCATGTTGATAGAATATGTTGTATAATGTGGATTTATACATGTTTACTCTTTAAGCCTTGCATATGGTTTGTTATTCATGGGAAAGCTTAAATTGAGAGTAGCAAATGGGATTTTGCTATTGGTACATGATACATGTTGCATATGGTTTAATATGTTGATTTCGGAAATGATTAAGTGCATGGCTTGAAAGACATGATAGCGTTTTAAGTGATGATGAGGTTTTGAAATGATATTTTCAAATGATTATATCAACCGATTTTAGAATACATTGATGGTGTGTTGTTTAAGCACTCCTCACTAAGCCTAGTGTGCTTACGCTTGTTTTGTCCATCAATACAGAGAACTAGGGGTTGGAGGCAACAAGAAAGCAAGGGATAACTCCAAAGACTTGATACTTGAAAGTATGGTTTCCAAACTAGACTAGTAGTAATAAAGGCAATGGGGTTCATTACTGATTTGGGAGTGTGTTTACTAAACTCCCTGTTTGAGCAAGTTTGTATTGTTGCTTTGAAGCTGTAAATAGCCTTTAATGTTTGGTTGTTGCTTTACTTTGATAAATCATGCTTTGGATGGATTGCTTTTAGGTTGCATGCATATAGGATCCTATTTGAGATATGGTGTTATGATTGGTTCCCAATGCTATGATGTGTTGGCATGAATTAGTTCCTAATATGTTTATGTTATGAATATGGTATGTTTGAAATGTGATTGAATCCTTGAAAACATGAAAAACCAGAAAATTGGGACATTTCAGGTCCATGCATATTGGTACACGGGCTCGCTCTTGTACCAATACGGGTAAGCATAATTTGGTCTAGTGTTTCAATACGCAGGTTAGTGTTTTGGTACGGCCTTAGTGTTGATGGTTGGGCGTACTGATATGCGAGGGACTATATAGGTGCGATTTTGAACTACTAGAAACTGGAATTTGATCAATGTTTAAGTGTATCGATACACATGCTCATGTATCGATACGGGTAGTCGTTTTTATGGTTAAAGTGTTATTTGAAGTTTCTGATTCTTATATATTGGTCTCTGATTATTGTGAATGCAATTGTATGAGTTTGGATGGTCATTTTGAGTTGAAAATTTGACATGGAAGCATGAAACCTGAATAATTGAGGATTGGCAACTTAAAATTGGGCTAAGTCCTCATAGTTTTCTAGATTTGCAATTTCGTTCCTTTATGTTCGTGTTCGTAATTGATTGCCTTATCGGTGTCTGATTTATGAGTTTTAAACCGCTGCTAGCATGTAAGGGTGGGCAAAACTCGACTCGACTCGAAAAAATTAAATTTTTTTCTTCGAATTTCGAGTTATTTGAGTCGAGTTATTTGAATTATTCAAGTCACTCGAATAACTCGTTAAAATTTCGAGCCGAAAAATCGAATAGTTTGAAAATATAAAACTACGTCGTTTAGCTTTAAGCTTTAGTTAATGTTATACCCTTCTCCAATCCCTTACTTTCCTTCTTCAGCCATTCATATCTCACGTGAATTTAAATGAAAAACCCCTTAATTCCCTTAACCTAAATCTCAAAGGTCGTAAAATTCTAAAACCTAATTTACACGATACTTCGAATTATTCTACTATTGTGAGCTCGAACAAGTAACAACGGTTTCACAGGCATTGCTGAATTTGTGATGAACACTATTGTTGACTTGTTGGAGCTCTAGCTATGACATCATCGAGGGTTCTAAAACTACTGGTCGAGGAAGGAACATTATGATTATAAATATATTATATAATAGAATATTTGTTTTATTTAATAACATCAAAAATCTTATTTACACACTTGAAAAAGAACATGAAGAAATATATTTTATATGGTTTGTTAGAGAGCCATTTAAATTGGAATCAATCAATAGTATAACATTATAAATAATTACAATTAAATTTGTATAGAAACTCAAAACTCGATTCGACTCGACTCGAAAAAATTTCTAATAAAGGTTGAATGATAAAGTTAGACACCTCAACTCGAATAACTTAAATTTTTTTGAATCGACTTGATCGAATGCCCATGTACACCATAGGTTAACAAATTGCATCTAGATAAGATAAAATAAAACAGTGGACGTAATTCGAGTAATCTTTTCACGTGTTTGCTTCGACAAACTCAATGTAGCTCGTTCGGTTCAGTCGGGCGTCTAGGTCGGGTCGAGAGGGTTACAGATGATAAGACTTGGACCAAGGAAAACACCGAAACAATGAACAAGCTTCTTTGAGAGCCAATAACTCTACAATCATTGCATTCGTAAAACCCACAGCCTTAGAGAAAGTAGTGAGAGTCCGATTTAGAGAATTACGAAGAATACCACCAATATCAGCTTTACCAAACCCCCCACATTGCGCCATCCACATTAAATTTCAACGTACCCGAAGGCGGCTTTACCAACCCTTGACTTGAGCCGAAGAATGATCAGTAATCATAAATTGAAACAAACTAGGGTAGCGAATAAACTCGTTAATACACAAAATTGTAAAAGGTCATTTTACTTTGCACCACCAACTAAGCCGAAGAATGCACAACTCAAAGAGCTAATTCATATCAACCTTGAAACCTTTAAACAAAACCTCATTCCTAAAGAGCCAAAGAGACCATACAATACAGAAAAACTGAGCAGCCAAATCGAATTAGATTTAAAGAAATTTTCTAATGCGCACCATTGATTTAATGAAGATCTAAAATCTTTAGGAACAACGAAATAAATTCCTCAAATATCGCACCATTTTGTCCACAAACCCCACGAAATCTGGCAATGACAAAGGAGATTAACAAATTTTACTTCCTTGAGACACAAGGGACAAAAAAGAACTTGGTTGGAGAGACCTCCCGCATTAAAAGCTCGGACAATGTAGGTATTCTTCTGTGGAAAGCTTTCCACACAAAAGCTTCTACCTTTGTAACGTCCCCTAACCCGGTCTAGAAGATAAACTGAGTTAGGACATGTTACTGATAAACAAGCAAGCAATCATGATTAACTTAGCCCTTTTTTAAAACAAGTCTACAAAGAGATTTCAAGGAAAGTTTTAAAACTTTTAATTTAAGTTAGCCAGAAAGGTTCACTCTAAATTTTCAACGAGTGAAATTAGACAGGTGAGTATACACAACTATCATACACATTTGCGATCCAACAAGGATAATTCGGATAAACTATTACGACCACCAATTAATCGAGTTATTTCTATCCTTGATAACTTTAAGGATTCTTATAGAGGTAACTAATTTTAAACTATTGATTCGATTACTAACCATATATAAAAACAATCATTTAGACATTCACTAAAATTAAGATCATTCAAGGCAGTGAAAGCCAATAATTAGTAGACATCCACTTCCAATAATTCAATAACCATAGTCATAAGATTTCATAGATTAAACACTAGTAAGTACCATGTATAAGATCATTAAGGCAAATTCATGTTATTACAAAACTAGAACCATTTAACATATACCATTATCATAGGATTATTAACTCTTGCGCATGCTCCCATCTTTTAACTAACCGATTGATTTTTAATTAATCTAACCAATTATCTATCTAGCATGAGCTCATATCTAAATTACTACTCCATCATGTACAAACTCAAGACGATCTATGATACTATTCACAAGCAACAATGAGATCATTCAAGACATGCTAACCATATCAATGCATGTATCAAGAGACATATAATCATATTAACTAATCAATCAATAATGAGCACCCAAAAATAATAATAAATGCCCCTTAATACAACTTAATGCTCCTTAGAGCTTATATACATATATACAAGCCACATTAGAATCTATATGCTTATGCAAGTTTAACTAGGTGCCACCATCCTAGGAGTAAATAAGAAGTTGCTCCGAACCATACATGACTCCCAACACTGGATTAGCTCGGAAACAACTTGAAGACTCGCAAAACATGTATGGTGATTAAAAAATACACCATAAGCATTAGCTTAGTGTGGTAGTTTACATAAATAAATAACAGTATCAAAACAAGACTTTTCATTCAAACATTTTCAAAGAACAAGCTTGATTACTATCTTACATATTCGATTGCTTCTAATTAAACATACAGTTCGAACTCTTAACCAATCACATGAACCAAGAATCAATCTTAAGATCATAGCCAAATCGAATCAACAAGAAGGAAGACAAATCCTTAAGCTTATAACCGCATTAATTTATCAAGAGGAACTCGGTTGTTTAGCCACTTTAATCGAACTAGTTTAACAAGGACTCAATTCCTTAAGCTCTGTAATCAAACTAATTTAATCATTTTATAAATAGCACACTGAGCAGCTCTTTTACTGAACTATTAAACCTTAACTCCATTCCTAAAGTCTCTTAGGATTTGAACTCAAACAGAGTAGTGATAAGACATACTTAACTTATTCAAAACAATTCACAATATGATTTATTCTAGTCAATATTGTCCATTTAGCACATATATACAATCTTACAGGGCAAACAGTCTCTTGAATGATTTACTCTAGTCAAATTTGTCCATATAAGTTCATTTCATGGCAAAACAGCTACATTAAGCATGTATATACATTTAATCACAACAAAACAGTCCTTTTAAGTTTTTGAACTAGCATGTATCTTATCATAACTTTAATTATATGAAAGTATTCAATCTAGCATGTATCTTAACATGTCTTTAATTACATCTAATCAAGGAATCAACCATAATAGTTATGGCTTCTATTATTTCAATCATAGCAGATTAAACTTCTCGATAATTTATACACCTTTATACTTCTTTTAATCCAGCCTTGAGACTCAAGCAACAGCCAAGATACATGAATCAAAAATCAATGTCAAATAGGGGTACACAAAGTACCAAAATAGGGGTACACAAAGTACCAATACAAGGGTATACAAATAATACCAAAACAGGGGTACACAAATAGTACCAGATAGACCATTTGATCTTTAACAACAAGCAGACTATAGTCCGAACTAGCGAGCTCGACAGACTCTATGGCATGCCAATTGTACCTACGACTGACTCGAGACCAAGGTTTTTCTCGTTTACTTATCTAATTAAATCATTTAGCAAATAACTTCTCATGAACACCATATCACATTACATTACTTTTCAATATAAACATGATTCACCTTATGTGAATTTTACATTCAAGGTGAACATTGCTCACATTTTTAATAAAAAGGCCACTAAGGCTTAACCGTTAACTGGTCATTTCATGAATCAAGGCATACTACTTATACTCTTTGTCTTATAAGTATCATTCATTTCTTCCTCCTAGTTTATTCGAATGGTACAATTAGTAGCAATCAATTCTTTTAAAAAAGTATCGTTTGATCTAACATGTGACATATGGGAATTTCATTGAAAACAAGCACATAGAACTTTCAAGAGGGGGAAGAAATGTTCTAATATTCGAGCTTATCAAATTGGTCTCAAACCTTTATTTCAATAGCAAAACTTTTTCGATCTATAGTCAAAATTATAGTTTGTATACATCAACCATATAATCAATTTACTCACTTAATTGCAAGGTACTTTTCAATATAAAAGTACATACCTTAGATTCCAAGATCATTTTCACATTGCTACATAACTTATTCAGCAAGTAAGAAAATTAAAGCAATTAGAGATGCCCAGGATGAATTTCTCCTATCACGAGGCTCTAGAATACTCTCACCTCTTATCCCAAAGTTACAAGATACCTAAATCCTCAATCTTCTTGACATGTACTCATTCGTTCTTAATCTCTTTATTTTTAATATCCTTCCTCAATCCCTTTTACACTCAACGCCCCTTGGAAAAAGACTCATTAAGCTTCAATCTAACTAAAATCATGGCAACCAAATTATCTCTCTCTCAAAAGGGATTCTCAGTCAATGAAGATGGTGAGAAATGGTTCTCAATCCTCTTCTCCACTTGGCCGATTCAAAGGCCACTCATTGATACAGATCGGTGACATGTGGAGTGTCCCAAAACTTAAGCAAGATTTACATGCAATCCCATAATCAAGCATGTTAATCGATTAGGTCCTCTCAATTTGGTTAGATTGAAATCTTCACAATTTAGCCCTCTTTATTCAATTCTAACTATTTAGAGATATTTTCTCTAAATTCCTACTAGATTAACATTCTTCTAGTCCTCGTTTTAGGATGTTACAACCTTAAAAGAAGCAACATTAGCCCAAACAAGCTTCCAAACTGCATGTATGAATGGCGCATTAGTAACAAGAAGTTTACAACATGATTTAGTGCTATAGATATCATTCGAAGAAGCGGCCCAACGTAGGCTATCAACCTTCAAAGGCCCAGGTAGAAAACCATTTATCAACTCAATGAATGAAACCCACACAACAATTTCTCAATCAAAAAGATTACGATGTAGTTAATTGTTCCATCACCACATGTCATCCTCAAAAGACCCAAAATCAGTAACTACTCCAGATTTTTTAGAGACTAAAGCAAAAATTCTCGGATAGGCCATTTTTGAAGGCACAAGCCCAGCCCAAATATTGGACCAAAATTGAACTCGTGAACCATCAGCAATAGCCACCCTAAAATTCTGCATAATAACATTGTCAGGGTTGGATAGAGACGAAATAATACTTCTACGAATCCAAGATTTATTCGACAAACTGATATTTGAAGGCAAGAATGAACTAGAATTACGCTCATACTTAGCAACAATCACCTTACGCTAAAGATTTTCTGGTTCAGTCCCAAATCTCCACAGCCACTTGTTGAGCAAAGCCTGGTTCTTAACTTTGAAGTCGCATAAGACTAAACCACCACACGACTTAGGAAAGACATAGAGTCTCCCAGCTAACTCAATGAAATGTTTTTCGATCCAATGAATCCCACAAAAATTTCAAAACCAATTGTGATATCAACGAACTGATTGAAACCGTCATAGGAAAAATAGAAATAAAATATATGGGCATATTAGATAGAACTAATTTAACCAAGGTAACCTGACCTCCAAAAGACAATATTTTAGCTTTCCACCTGAAGAGTTTTTTCTTGAATTTATCCACAACTGGGAGCCATAATTGAGACGAATTCAAAATAGAACATAAAAGCACATCTTTCAACAAAAGACTCCTCCACATTAATACCCAAGAGCCTTGACTTGTTCAAATTCAATTTAAGACCTGAAGCTATTTCAAAACCTCTTAAAATTTGAACAACATTCCTTATCTGAGTTTCATTTGCTCCACATAACAATATTAAATCATCGACAAATTAGAGATGGGAAACTTCAATTGAGATGTTGCCAATTGAAAATCCACTAAAATAACCTCGAGACACAGCCTTATATAATAAAACACTAAGAGCTTCCCCAACAATATTAAACAACAGTAGGGACATAGGGCAGCCTTGACGAAGCCCACGACGAATAGAAAACACCTTTATGGAGGACCCATTAACTAGGAAACAAATTAAGGTTGTAGAGATACACAAAAAGATCCATTGACACCAAATTGATCTGAACCCCATTTTCCTCATAATAAAGAGGAGAAAGCTTTGATCAACAATATCATAAGCTTTCTTGAAGTCAACCTTAAACACAACACCAACCAAACTTTTTGTATGGTCTATTAATTCATTTGCTTTAAGCGAACAACCTAGTATTTACTTCCCTGGACAAAAAGCAAACCGAGTAATACCTATGATCTTCTCAAAAAAGAAACGAGCCTTAATAAAGATTGATTAAAATCAGTATCAATGAGCTCCCCCTTGAAAAAGCTTGTGAAAAAGCAAAGATACTCATCTTTTAGTGAGGACCAGAAATTCTTCAAAAATCCCATAATGAATCCGTCAGGCTTAGGTGCTCTAGAGCCATCAAGGAAAGATAAAGCAAACCAATTTTTTTCCAGGGAGAAAGGCTTCTCAAAAGTAGTTGCATCATTGGAACTCAAAACATTAAAATCGCAATTAAATCACTAGACAACAATAGTGTTTGGCTCATTATAAAGCTGTTTAAAATGTTTTTCTATGGCCAAGTTAACCTTTGAAGGCCTACAAAACAACTCATCCCCCAAGTTTGAGACTAGAAAGACAATTTGAATGTCTTCTACTTGAGGAAATGGTATGGAAAATATTGTATTTTCTATCTCCAACCTCGAACCATTTCAACCTAGATTTTTGGAGCCGCTCTCGTTCTTCCTTTCTGATTTGAAACAACAACCTATCTCTCAATGACATCAATCTGAAAAACAACTTAGGATCATTACCACCATTCAAAATAATTTGTTCCATCTTAAAGCATCTTCTCTCGAGATCCTAGATCGAATCCACCTCTATCGCTTCCAACTTCAACACACAATCCTTAGAAGACTCTTTACACAATTTGATGACATCTCTAATGCCAGCTCCCTTAGCATTACCACAAACTTGTTGAATCTTGTCAACATAGTTCTTATCATCCTCAAAATAATTAAACCATTTAAATGGCTTAGGACCCCAATTAACGTCAAGAAATGATAAACTAATAGGGTTATGATCAGATAAACTATTGGGGAACACACACTGAACTAAACCAGTCCAAAGGTCCAAGAATTACGATGAAAATATAAATTAATAAAGCCGGCTGAAAGATGGAACTTCCATGAAATTCGACCATGTAAACTTCCCACCATGAAGAGTCAAATCCACAAGAGCCAGCGAATCAATAAAGTTTAGGGATGGGCACGGGTCGGGTCGGGTTTTTGGCCCACCCAAACCCAACCTGAAAATAAATACACTAAACTCGAACCCAACCCAAACTCGTGCTTTAAAAAACCCGACCTAAAAATAAATATCCTAAACTCGACCCCGACCCGACCTATTAGAAAAAAATAATTTTAGGGGCCTAATTGTAAAAAAATAATTTTAAGGGACTTGATCGTAAAAATAATAATTTTAAGGATTAAATTCTAACTAAAAATTCAATATTAATGGCCTAATTATAAAAAAACATATAAAAGGGGTATTGCTATAAATATCTCTAAAATTTAGGAGAAATCACACAATTAGTCTCAAGTCGAGTCAGATATTTTCCACCCTAAACTCGAACCGACCCGACCCGACTTCATCCTTCATAAAAATTCGTCTTGATCCGATCGAGCCGGGTCAGGTAAAATGCCAATCCCTAATGAAGTCAGGCAACACATCCAATGCACTATGATTCAAATTAACACCCACACTTTTTCTTCAACATAACAGACAATGTTGAAATCACCTTCTATAATAATGAGAAGATTAATTCTGGATATGTTGTAGCTCAACTCATTAAACATCATTTGTCTGTAAGATTGTAACAGTGAAGAAATTAAATGACGAAGAAGAGGGTGAGATGAGAAACAGATTGAATAAGATGAGAAGAGAATGAGAGGAAAATCAGATGAGACAAATGAGATTCATTCTTTCGATAGTCCGACAAACAATGTCTAGGGTTTAGAAATACCCTGCACAGACTAAATGATGTCGTCTTATGTAATTACAAGCATCCCCCTCTAAACGCAGTGTTTCATTAAAAACAAGGATAATGAACTAACTGAAATTTAAAACACTCTCAACAGTTCTTTCATCCCCTTCCCAGACTGCTCCCTTACAATGCCTCCTCCTTCAAAGAAATCCTTGTCCTCAAGGATTGAATTCTGAAAATTGTTGTTGCAGATGATATAGAACCTCCCATATGGCATCTTCAGGGAAAGTGTTGGTCCATTCTACAAGAACTTCAGTGATAGCACGGTTACCCTTCTTCCCAATTCTTCGATCTAGAATTCTAATAGTTTCTTTGCTGATTCCACCATCCGGGCCAATTAGGGGTAAATGGGCTTGGATTTCCTATGATAAAAGGTGTACATTGCTTCAGAAACAACGCTCCTTGTTCGTAAACGGATCTAGGACCGTAGCAAACATTTCTCTACAATAAAGCACAAGAATGGACGTTTTTAGATAGTTAAAATAAAAAAAGAAAAAAAAACAAACAAAAAAAGGACAGAATAAAGGTGTAGGAATTTCTGGACGAATTTGGAAACGAACAAAGATGAAGGCTTGAACGGGCTTTCAAGGCTGATTCGGTGACCAAATTGTGGCAGAAACGTTGCTGGAAAATCAGCGAAAGTTTGGCAATGTTAAACTCGAAAGAACTCGAACAATCTGCTGAACAAACCCGAATCGAATCTATCTAACGTCAAAGACGAAAAGCTCGAAAGAACCTGCACAATCTACTGAGCAAACCCGAATCAAATATGCTTTACGTCGGAGGACTTGGACCCACTAGATAGCGATCTAGGAACCCGAAGTATCAAGTAAATTTGACAAATCAAAACAAGGTCTGAAATGTCAAAAGATGGTTCTAAATAGAACCGAACAAGAGAAACTCTCTCAAAAATTTTATTTCCAAAAATATCTACTAAATTACATTGTTTAAACACATATATAGGTACAAGGGCTGCCAAATTCGTTTAAGTTGTGTGGCTGATATTAAAAGGAGTTTAAAAATTGAATTTGAGTGAAAATAACTCCTTTTGGGCGGACTCAATTGGCAGCCACAAGTTTAGGCGCCCAAAACACATGAAAATCACATTTAACATGTGATTTTTATGTTTGAAATTCAAACATAACCACTCGGGCTTATCCTTTCTTGCAAATGGCGCATAATGAAGGAGAAAACGGGTTGATTCGGCTGCACATTCACACACATGTGTCAAGCTGCCACGTGGGTGCTGGAGATGACCGGATGCCACCTAGGCTGCCACATGTGCACTAGCACACTCCCCGATATGCAAGACGCTTTTCAGCTACTTCTGTACTTGTCAGCTGAAGTTGAGCTAGTGGAGCTAAAGTTGAGCTGACTGGAAATGAGCTGAGCTGAAACGAACTAGCTGAAAGTGTGATGAGCTGAAAATGAGCTGGTTGCACTCTCCTGAGCTGGGTTTGAGCTGCATATGCTCACTTGAGCTGGAGTGGAGCTACATATACTCACTTGAGCTAGTGTCCTCCTACGTACCTATGCAATAGGCAACAAACTTCCATCAAAGCATTGTAAACTTAATGGAAACAATAATACAAATCGTAAACAAGTGCACAATTATTTATTAACACACAAACAAATATAAACACACCATAAGTTATATCAAACTTATTCAAAACACGCCAAACATACTATATACATAGTAAACACACTGATATAAATAATATAAGTATAAGAAATGTTACACATCAGTATGTAACAAATGAAAAAGCAAACTTCCCTGAAAGTTTGAAGTTGCATCGTTGGGTGGAATAAACGTACTCACATCATCCCCCCTTCTTTAATGCGATTTGTCCCCCAAATTGACCCTCATTACAAAAGGGAACAATTTCGACTTTCTCTTGGCAGGGAACTTCTTCAGTCGTCTTGCTCGGCACATATGTCATCCTTTCGAACCAAGTTCTTTTACAAAGAACACAAATGGAAATGCCTTCTTTCTTGTACATTTCCGAATAATGCACAACATAAAGTCAGACAATGCTCGTCGTGCATCCTTAAACCTGAAAAAAAATGACATACAAAGGCAACTCCAAAGAACAACAAGAATCTCGAAGATCATCCAGAATCACAACACAATGTTGTCCACAATCCAATGTACAACCAAAGAAATCAGCATATAAAAATGAAAAATCAATAGTACAATGGAAAGGAACGCCAAACCGTGTTAAAGAAGGTTGCTGAATTTTTGAAAAGGACATAGATGAACTAGACATATCAACAGTAGCAACCTTGGGAACTTCACATGGTATCACCTTATTAACCTGCAAGTTAGAAGAAGGAATAGAAGAAAATGTTGAATCAGATAATACATGTGAATTTGCTTTCTTCTTTTCGCATTCATTCTTCTCTTTGTTGGCCTTCTAAGCTGCAGTATTCGCTTTCAAACGAACTTCTTCTTCTTCATATACTTCACTTGGAATCATAGGTGCCAAAGTTACCTTTTTGCCCTCATGAGTAAAAGAGTATCGATTGGTGTAACAATCGTGCAAAACTCTCTTATCATACTGCCACGGTCTTCCTAACAACAAATGACAAGTATCCATAGAACAAACATCACAAGTTACCTCATCCTTGTATTTGCTAATGAAAAATGGTATAACAACTTGTTCGGTAACTTTGATTTCAACACCATCATTCAACCATTGTAACTTGTACGGATTAGGATGTGTGGTCGTCTTCAGTCCTAACATGTCAACCATGAGAGTACTAGCAACGTTAGCACAACTACCACTATCAATAATCACAATACATACCTTGTCGTTCACGTTGCATCTCGTATGGAAGAGGTTGTTTCGTTGCGGTTCATCCTATGATGGTTGATCATTCAGACTTCTCTTGTCAACAAGTGGTTCATCGGTAGCCAATGTCTGCACATTGTCATCATTTATCTCTTCATGGACAGAATGAGAACCACCCCCATCAAGTCTATCCATTCAAGAATGTATAGGCTTCAATGCATTAGCAATCACTCGTTGCATCATGCGCTCTAAGGCTTGCATCTGGAGATTCAATGGTTGTTGTTCACCCGAATTATCATCAGAACCTGCCATGTTGAAAAACCAAAACAACAAACAAAAACACACAATATATATATATATATGTTAGTGAAATAAATAAATAAATAAAAAATGGACCTCACTGCACACTCAACAAAATCTCACAGATCGCTCCAAGGAAAGATTGCTCAACAATTGCACTCAAACGCTCGTGTTTCACTCGGGAGACGCTCGTGTTTCACTCGGGAGAATACTTGAATGGCTCTTTTTGTCTCCCCTTCTGTTCTCACACGCTCAATTGCCTTTTCCACTCGATCTCTCGCAATCAGTTCTTTAAAGAACTAACTCAATCCTTCAGACTTGTTAACTGTGTCAACTTTCAAGAAAACTTAAAGAGGTGAAGAAAACAAAGGTTAGGAATAGTTTAGAGGCTGTTAAAATAAAAATAAAAGGTTAGAAAATAAAAGAAATGTGGCTGGAATTTTGGTGATGAAACGAAGAACAAGGCTAAAAAATGAAATGAAGGAACGAAAACAAAGAACTTACTGCAATAGGAATGCTTGCAGCGACCCTATCATCGAACAAACAAGGAGAAGTTGTTTCGGGTGATTTCGAAGCATTCCAAGGCAAATTTGATCATCCTTCATCATTTTCACGAACCAACAACACATATGAACGTAAAAATACACCAAATATTCGAATCTGATTTTTTTTGA
Source organism: Hibiscus tridactylites (assembly GCA_958450335.1). Lineage (NCBI taxonomy): Eukaryota > Viridiplantae > Streptophyta > Magnoliopsida > Malvales > Malvaceae > Hibiscus > Hibiscus tridactylites. The sequence continues at coordinate 47,578,309 of OY288281.1, forward strand.
ATTTTTTTGGAATTTTTTTGAATTTTTTGTTGACTTTGACTTTTTGGTAAAACTTTGACTTTTTTTCTAGAATTTCGATTTTTTTTACTTTTGTATTTTTTTTATTTCTTGTAGTACAGAAAGTGCTATAATCCGACCAAAGCTCTGATTACCAAATGATAAAAGGTGTACATTGCTTCAGAAGATAGTTCTAAAAAGAACCGAACAAGAGAAACTCTCTCAAAAATTTTATTTCCAAAAATATCTACTAAATTACATTGTTTAAACATATATATATATATATAGGTACAAGGGCTGCCAAATTCATTTAAGTTGTGTGGCTGATATTAAAAGGAGTTTAAAAATTGAATTTGAGTGAAAATAACTCCTTTTGGGCGGACTCAATTGGCAGCCACAAGTTTAGGCGCCCAAAACACATGAAAATCACATTTAATATGTGATTTTTATGTTTGAAATTCAAACATAACCACTCGGGCTTATCCTTTCTTGCAAATGGCGCATAATGAAGGAGAAAACGGGTTGATTCGGCTGCACATTCACACACATGTGTCAAGCGATCTAGGAACCCGAAGTATCAAGTAAAATTTGACAAATCAAAACAAAGTCTGAAATGTCAAATATAGTTCTAAAAAGAACCGAACAAGAGAAACTCTCTCAAAAATTTTATTTCCAAAAATATCTACTAAATTACATTGTTTAAACACATATATATAGGTACAAGGGCTGCCAAATTCGTTTAAGTTGTGTGGCTGATATTAAAAGGAGTTTAAAAATTGAATTTGAGTGAAAATAACTCCTTTTGGGCGGACTCAATTGGCAGCCACAAGTTTAGGTGCCCAAAACACATGAAAATCACATTTAACATGTGATTTTTATGTTTGAAATTCAAACATAACCACTCGGGCTTATCCTTTCTTGCAAATGGCGCATAATGAAGGAGAAAACGGGTTGATTCGGCTGCACATTCACATACATGTGTCAAGCTGCCACGTGGGTGCTGGAGATGACCGGATGCCACCTAGGCTGCCACATGTGTACTAGCACCCTCCCCGATATGCAAGACGCTTTTCAGCTACTTCTGGACTTGTCAGCTGAAGATGAGCTAGTGGAGCTAAAGTTGAGCTGACTGGAAATGAGCTGAGCTGAAACGAACTAGCTGAAAGTGTGATGAGCTAAAAATGAGTTGGTTGCACTCTCCTGAGCTGGATTTGAGCTGCATATGCTCACTTGAGCTGGAGTGGAGCTGCATATACTCACTTGAACTAGTGTCCTCCTACGTACCTATGTCAAAAGGCAACAAACTTCCATCAAAGCATTGTAAACTTAATGGAAACAATAATACAAATCGTAAACAAGTGCACAATTATTTATTAACACACAAACAAATATAAACACACCATAAGTTATATCAAACTTATTCAAAACACACCAAACATATTATATACATAGTAAACACACTGATATAAATAATATAAGTATAAGAAATGTTACACATCAGTATGTAACAAATGAAAAAGCAAACTTCCCTGAAAGTTTGAAGTTGCATCGTTGGGTGGAATAAACGTGCTCACATCACCTATGTTCCTACTTGCTTCTTCAACTAGGATATATGGAACACAGGATGAATGCGAGATCCATTCGGCAGTTCTAGTTTGTACGCAACCTTACCAATCCTTTCCACAATTGGAAATGGTCCAAACCATTTAGGAGACAATTTCTGGGAAATTCTGCTTTGCAGAGATTATTGTCGGTATGGTTGTAGCTTAAGGAAAACCTTGTCTCCCTTTTGGAATTCACACTCAGCCCGCTTCTTATCAACTTGTTGCTTCATTCGATCTTGCGCCCTCTTCAAATGAAACTTTAACATCTTAACAGTTGCCTCTCTCTGTTGCAACCCCCTATCCACAGAAGCTACTAATGATTCCCCGGCAATATAAGGTATGTGAGGGGCTGGTTCTTGTCCATACAAAGCTTGGAAAGGAGTAGCTTGAATTGAGGAATGGAATGAGGTTTTATACCACCATTCTGCCAAGTGTAACCAGCCTGCCCACTCTTTAGGTTTCTCCCCAGTCATGCATCTAAGATAGGTCTCCACACACTGATTGAACCTTCCTGTTTGACCATCCGTCTCTAGATGATAAGCTGTTGAAGGGGTTATTACAGTTCCCAGTTTCAGGAATAACTCCTTCCAGAAAATGCTCATAAAGATCTTGTCCCTGTCACAAACAATGTTTGTAGGCATTCCATGCAACTTAAAAATGTTTTCCAAGAAGATTTGTGTTATGTCTTTTTCCGAGAATGGGTGAGCAAGGGAAATGAAATGGTTGTACTTGGTCAATCGATCAACTACCACCATAATTACATTCTTTTTTTTTGGACATAGGGAGCCCTTCTATAAAATCCATGCTTATGGAAGGCCATATTGTTTCAGGAATTGGAAGAGGCTGTAGTAAGCCTCTAGGGTGCTGCAAATCACCTTTGTTCCTTTGGCATACCCTACACTCTCTCACAAAGATTTTAACATGTTTCCTCAAGCCTTTCCAATAAAAGGTGCCCCCAACCTTCTGGAAGTTACATCAGTTCCTGAGTGACCTCCTATGGGGCTGCCATGAAAGTAATTCATCAACTCCTTCCTCAATTCAGTATCATGCCCAACTACTATCTTCCCCTTCCTCTTCAACAATTTTCCATCCCAGGTATGGGGTGACTTGAAGAATCATTTTGGAGAGACTCCACCATCTTCTTCCATTTGTCCTCTTTCTGCCATGTTTCAACAACTCTAGCAAAGACATCTGTAGATACACAACTAATGGTCATGATTTGACACTTGTCTAACCTTGGTTTCCTCGAAAGAACATCTGTCACTACATTTTTTACCCTTTTCCTGTAGCTCAACTCATAATCATAACCCATCATCCTTACCACCCGCTTCTGTTGTGCTGGGGTTATTGTCTGATTTTCAGCCAAGAATTTCAGACTCTGATGGTCTGTCTTTATCTTGAAGTGCCTCCCTACCAGATAGTTAGATCATTTCTTAATTGTCATCAATACAGCTAACATTTCCTTCTCGTACACTGATAGCCTTTGGTGTCTCACTCCCAGACCCCTGCTGAAAAGAGCTAAAGGCTTTCCATTATGTACCAAGATAGCACCCACTCCCACTTCTGAAGTATCAGTCTCAAAAATAAATGCAGCATTAAAATCTGGGAGTGTCAATACAGGGGCAGAACTGATAGCTTCTTTCAAACGGCCAAAAGCCAAGTCCTCCTCAATGTTCCACGTCCATGCTCCCTTCTTTAACAAGTTGGTTAGGGGCGGGCAATTCTTCCATAATCTTTAACAAATCGTCTGTAGTAGCCTGACAATCCTAGGAACCCTCAAAGATCTTTCACAAAAGTAGGGGCAGGCCAATCCATGATGAATTCCACCTTTGACTGATCCATGGAAATCACCCCACCATCTATCACATAGCCCAAATAATCCACTTCATGAGCCCCAAAACAACATTTGTTCTTTTTGGCATAGAGCTGTTGTTCCCTCAATACCTCTAACACTTCCTTTAGATGCTGAATGCGTGTTTCCCAATCCTTGGAGTAAACCAGTATATCGTCGAAGAACACTAAGACTGATTTCCTCAAATATTTTCTAAAGATAATGTTCATGAGCTCTTGGAAGGTTGCAGGGGCATTGGTCAATCCAAAGGGCATGACCAGAAATTCATAATGCCCCTCATGTGTTTTGAATGCAGTTTTGTGGATGTCAGGTTCCCACATCCTGATTTGGTGATACCCTGCCCTTAAGTCCAATTTGGAAAAAAATTAGCCTCACTCAATTCATCCAATAGCTCCTCAATAACTGGCATGGGGAATTTATCTTTAATGGTGACCTGATTGAGCCTCCTGTAATCTACACACAATCTCCAAAAGCCATCTTTTTTCTTGACCATCACAATTGGAGAAGAAAAAGAGTTGTTATTGTATCTAATGACTCCAGATTTCATCATTTCTCCCACTTGTTTTTCTATTTCATCTTTCTAGCTTGCTGGGTATCTATAGGGTTTAACCTTAACAACCTGGTGTTCATCAAGCAAAGTCACCCTATGCTTCTGTCCTCTCACAGGGGGTAACCCTTGTGGTTCTTGAAAAACATCTTCAAATGAAGACGGCAGCTCCTGTAATTCCCTGGGCAAATTGTTGTCACTCCTTCTTAAGTCTAACTCTCTGTTCATCACAAGTAGAGATGCTGTGAGTGGGTTGTGATTTCTCCTCAATAACTTATCACACTCTTTGGAATTAACTCATTGTATAGTCTCTAGTTTCATTCCTTGCAAGATCACGGGCTTACTTATGTGTACAAATTTCATCTCAAGACTTGCAAAATCCCAAGCAATCGCACCCAAAGTTGATAGCCACTGAACCCCAAGTACTACATCACAACATTTCAAGGGCAACGCCCAAAAATCAGATTCAAACTATTCTCCCTGAACCTTCCAACTCACTCGGTTACACTCTCCTACAGTTGATAATGCATTTCAATCGGCTACTGTTACCTTTAGATTGCTCCTCTGCAACATCTTAATTCCAAGGTTCCTTGCCACTGTTACACTCAAGAAGTTGTGTGTGCTTTCTGAGTCTACTAGAGCTATCCACTTTATCCCTTCAATCTCAATTTTAATCTTCATACTTTCACAGTTGGAAGCTCCCCACATGGCCTTCTATTACACCCCCCCCCCCATTATCCTCGCAATCTAGAAACACCTCTGGTTCTCCTTCCTCTTCAGCACCATCCACCACAATTTGAAAAATTTGGCTCTTAGCACACCTATGGCCTGGTGTATATTTCTCTACACACCAAAAGCACGGGCCCTTTTTCCTCCTATCTTTAATCTCTGCATGAGCTAAAACTCTACCATGGCCCTTCATTTGTCCAGTGTTCCGAGACTTACTGGGACTCGGATTAGAAGGTGTCGCATTCTTAGAACCTAGTGTGGAAGAGTGTTCTGAACTACCAATCTGAGTAAACGTTCTGAAGCTAGTATTTGCCCTGGATGGGTTCGCCAAAAGGGAGGTATAGCTCGAGCAGTAGGTTTTTCATGAATTGGGAAAAAGATCATTTCTAACTGTTTTGCAGTGTGGAAGGCTTATAACAGAGATTTGGGCTGTAATAAAGCTAAATACTGACTGATTTCTAACCTGAGATGGTTCTTAAACATGCTCAGAATGTCCTTGCCGGGCAGCTGCACTTGATTCACCAAAGTGATGAAATCCTCATAATAAGCTTCCACCGTATCTGTTTGTCGAAGTGCCAGCAATTGAATGAAAGGATCTTCAAAACCCCCTGGTGCGAACCTATCCCTCATCAGCCCGATATACTCAGCCTAGACTAATTGATCCAAATCTCTCTGGGTTTTGACTAAGAACTAATGCCATTGTAGCGCCCTTCCTTCCAAGTGTAGCATCACCAAACGAATTTTACTATTTTCCGGCACTGATTCCGCTGCAAAATATTGCTCAATTTTAGAGTTCCACCTTCGAAAATTGGTTCCATCAAACTTAGGATAAGGAAATCTGTAAGTCGCATTCCCTACTTGGTGCGTCGGTTTAAAAATAGGCTTTTTTGAATCCTTTTCTCCCACAATCAGTACATTTTTTTCCATTTTTTCGATCGCCGAAGGAGATGAACCCAATATTCCAGGAGCAGTTAGAGTGCCTGGTTCCGCCCCATCCAACGACGGAGTGTCTATCATTTTGCCTAATATAATTTACAACATTTTCTGAAAGTCCTCGCCCATCTACGAACGAACCTCCACAAATTTCGCATCCATTTTTACGTCTATACTGCTCTCAACCCTAGCTATTTCATCATGCAATCTGGCGGCTTCTTGCTGCCAAGATTGATTTCGCGTGACCGGAGCGTCGTCCACCATTTTGCCAGAATCTTGTAGCTCTGATACCCTTGTAACAGTGAAGGAATTAAATGAAGAAGAAGAGAGTGAGATGAGAAACATATTGAATAAGATGAGAAGAGAATGAGAGGAAAATTAGATGAGACAAATGAGATTCATTCTTTCGATCGCCTGACAAACAACAACTAGGGTTTAGAAATACCCTGCACAGACTAAACGATGTCGTCTTATGTAATTACAAGCATCCCCTCTAAATGCAGCGTTTCATTAAAAACAAGGATAATTAACTAACTGAAATTTAAAACACTCTCAAAGGTTCTTTCATCCCCTTCCCAGACTGCTCCCTTACATAGACGCATCATTTGGAGCATATACGTTAATTAGAATACACCTGAACTCAACATGGATGATTTTTCCGAGAGATATAATGAACCTAGGATGAACATCATTGGACTCACAATAGAAAAAGGATGGATCTCATATCGTAATTAGACCCCCAGCAGATCCCAACGATAAAGAGAAAAGTACTTGTTCCTTGTTATGAGCAATAACCCTCTTGGCAGAGGCTTTTTTTCTTAAACTTTCCCACCCCCTAACATTCCAAGATGAAAAAAAGACAACGATTCACCATAACAAAGTAAGCTCACCGAAAAACCCCACTAAAAAGTCTGAACGCACCTTGTCTCCAACTCAAGATCAACAAAACGCCAAGACACTGCCTCATTGCTCGTATCAAAATGCAGCCCTAAATTATTACAAACTTCTAACAAAGCTATGGCCTCCCTCTCCAACTGCTCATTAGGAATGTCAGCCACAGGAACCGAAGAAGGAGAATGAATTTTGCATGACTCACACCAACTAAATCATCCAGAACCGACCCAGATTTGAAGGAACCAACCTCACCCTTCCCTTGCCTTCATTCAATGAAGAGAAACTAGAAGAAGATCTTAGTGAAGCCCATCTCTAAAATTTATCTGGTTTTGACCTAAAAGTCAAGGGATTCACATGTCTAGAAGACTTCAGATATTTTGTTTTAATTGAGTATAGACCCGATGAAGCATCATAAACAGGCTCAACGGTCACACTGTGCCAGACGAGGAATTGGACTCAGCAGCAACACATATAGGGACCTCATGGAGAATTTCGTTTTCTTCAGGCCTATAGTTAAGCACCGATGAAGCATCCTTATTATAATGGGCGGTTTGAAAATTAAAATACTCAATATTTCCTTGATTTAATCCAGCACCCAAACACTGATTTCGAAAACTGTTATCGACCTCTTTGTGTTGGAACTGATGCTACCTAGGATGTGAAATTAGGTAATCGATCAAGGTTTTAGGTCAAGTCATTTCAGGTTAGGTCAAATTAGATACGGGTTATGTCAGGTCAATTTAATGGTTTGACTCGAAACAGGTCGGCTCTGGGTCGACTCAGATTCAAGTCATTGTCAGGTTAATTTCGAATCAGTTTGAGTTCGGGTTCGAGTCGGGTAAGTCTCAGTTCAAGCAAAAACGGTTCCAGTCCGAATCAGTTAATTAACATGTTAATTCAAGTTCGGATGGACTTCAAGTCGGGCCACGTTCAGGTCGGTCACGTCGTTGACGGATAAAATTCAGGTCGGGTAATATCGGTTTCGATTGAAGTTCAAGTCGGGTCTTTCCAATGTCATGTACAAATAGACTTCAAGTATGGTAACTGATGGTAAATTTCGAATAGAAAATATTTTTTTAGGGAATAACTAATCATATGAACTGAAATATCCCTTATGATGGCTATATATGTTACAATTAATATATATATATATATATATATATATATAATTGTGACTAAATTGAATTAAACTAAAACTTAAATTAGGACTAAAATATAAACTTTTAAACGGTGAAGGCCTTAAAGGGTATGAATCTATAAACTAAAAAAATGGGTGCCAAAAAGTAAATTAATTATTTAAATTAAAAGTAAATTAAACGGGTAAAGTTTCAAATTCAATTTAGAATTTGAAGGGGGAAATCCCGCTATTGGTTTAGGATAGGGGAAATTGTAGTTTTGGTCCTTCTATAATTACAACGTTTTCATTTAACTCAAAAACATTTACTTGTAAGTTTTAATTTAATTCAATCGCGTCACAATTTAGGTTATAATTGAAACTAGGGCTATAGTTTTAGAATTGTTATAGGGACTTAAAATTTATATGGATTTGACTAAATTATAAAAAGTATAGGATTTAGATTAAATTAAAAAATAGAAATAAATATGGGTAAGTTTTAGTTAAAATTAAATTTGTAGGGACTAAAATGAACAAAAATATTATTATATTAAAAATATTGGACTAAATTACACAAACTATAAATAAATAAAGATTATTTTCAGTTAAATAAATATTTGTAGTAAATTAATTGAACATTAAATTAGGACTAAAATGAAAAATTTTAAACGGGTAAGACCTTAAAGGTTATTTAATCTATAAACTAAAAATTGGGCGGAAAAATATAAATTAATTATTTAAATTAAAAATTAAAATTAAATGGATAAATTGCAACTTTGGGTTTCAAATACAGTTTAGAATTTGGAGAGGAAAAGCCCGCCTATTGGATTAGGTTAGGGAAAAGTGTAGTTTTGGTCCATCTGACATTAAAATGTTTTCATTTAAGTCATAAAATTTTACTTGTAGGTTTTAATTTAATTCAATCGAGTCACAATTTAGGTTATAATTGAAACTAAGGTTATAGTTTTAAAATTCTTATAGGGACTTATAATTTATATGGTTTGGATTAAGTTACAAAAAGTATAGGATTTAGATTAAATTAAAAATATAAATATGTGTAAGTTTTAGTTAAAAGTAAATTTTTAGGGACTAAATTGAACAAAAATATATTTATATTAAAAATATTGGACTAAATTACACAAATTAAAATAAATAAAGATTATTTTCGGTTAAATAAAGATTTATAGTGAATTGATTGAACACTAAACTCCTAACCCCTATATCTCATATGTAGACCCTAAACTAGTCACATAAACCTATAGGTTATATAACCCCTAAAATTTATCATCAGTCATGTAACACATATGACGTTATACTCGTATTCACGAATCACATATCAATATAGAGTATGGAGTAGGCAATGCATATAGTATAACCTATAGACTATAGTATAGACTATAAGTCTATAACTATAACTATAGACTATAGATTATATTATAGACTATAGTATAGACTATAAGTCTATAACTGTATACTATAGATTATATTATAGACTATAGTATACAATGAGCCCTAAATCGTAAATCATAAACCTTAAGCCATAGAAATTAATCTAATAAATCAATAACCCTAAACTGCACCATAACCCTAAGCCATTAATATTAAATACTAAATTCTAAACCATAAATCTTCACCCATAGAAATTAATCTCATAAACCAATAATCATAAATTACACCAAAAAAAACCTAAACCATTAACACTAAGACTTAAACTCTAAACCACAAACCAAAATTAGGGACCAATTTCATAATGTTACCATAAAATATAGCCTAAAATTAAAATTAGAGATCAATTTGACAATTTGAAAGTGGAGAAATTTGAGAGTCCAGTGACCAATTTAACAATTTTACCATAAAATATAGCATAAAATCTAAATTAGAGACTAATTTGACAACTTAAAAGTGGAGAAATTTGAGAGTCCAATGACCAATTTTCCAATTTCACCAAACAATTTTACCAAGAAATAAATAGGGGTCAATTTTGGCTAAAAATAAATCTTAGGAACTAAATTGAACAAAAATATTACCATATTAAAATTATTAGAAAGTATTACAAAAACTAGAAATAAATAGGGGTCAATTTCGGCTAAAAATAAATTTTGAGGGACTAAATATCATCGTAGGAAAGAGATTGCTATATCCAAAGTCCAAACTGTGGGGATACTTGTGACTAAATTAAATTTAACTAAAACTTAAAAATAAATATTAGAACTAAAATATAATATTTTAAATGTAACATAACCTAAAGGGTAATTAATTTTTTAACCTGAAAAGTAGGCGGTTTAGTTCCCTCCAAAATTATCTCATTTTCCATTTTTTTACCAAATGTCATTTTACATTTTTTTTAATTAAAATGAAATAGGTGGTTTAATTCTCGCGTGAATCGTGATCTTTTAAGGGCAATTATTTTTCAACCCTTCCAATTTTAAATGTTTTTATTTAAGTCCTGAATTTTCACTTTTAAGTTTTAGTTTAATTCAATTAAGTCCCAATTTAGATTAATTTAATTGAAATTCTACATTTAGTTTTAGAATTCTTTTAATTATGTCTGTGATTTATGCTTCTAGGTTTTTATTTAGCTCAATTAGATCCTAAGTTTAATAAGTTAATTCAATTCGGACATTATTATTATTATTATTATTATTATTATTATTATTATTATTATTATTATTATTATTATTATTATTATTATTATTATTATTATTATTATTATTATTATTATTATTACATATAAAATTTGATTTAATATAATTAATTATACACATAAAATTTTGATTTTGATGTAAATATGTAATTGTACACATGAAAGTTAAAATTATAATTTTAGCTCAATTGTACACGTGAAGCTTTGATTTAAATATTTAATCAAATTCAAATGCATAACATTAACAAGTTGAATTGGAATTAATCTTATAAACTAATAACCCGAAACTAAATCATAGACCATTAATACTAAACGTTAACCATAAACCTTAAGGAATCAAAATTAATATCATAAATCAATAACCATAAACTAAACCATTAATACCAAACCATGAACCTTAAAGGATCAAAACTAATCTCATAAATTAATAAACCTTGATTTTAATTATAATTGTAGTGTACTAACTATATTGTAATAAATTTAATTTGTACATTTATAAATTTTGTTATTTTCAGAATTTGTAAAATTACTAAAATTTTCAATCTCGGGTTTTTATATTATCATTACTCATAATATATATATATATATTGTTGGGCTTGTAGCACACTCAAATCGATCAGTGAAACCGTCAAGGAGGGCTGTAAATGTTTGGTGGTTCAATTGGCTAAAATCGAAATAAAGATAGACAAGTGACACAATGATTTTAGAGTGGTTCGACCTTCTAACAAGCACCTACATCTACTACCTTAGCACACCACTAAGGATTTCCCAATTCACTTAACAATGAATTCGTCCCCTTTTCCCGGTTTAGGAGGAAACCGTTACAACCCTATCTTTTGGACTTGGCTAAGATAAAACCAACTCTAGTTTTTCTCTCAAGGCTAAACTAGAACATTTCCTTTTACAAGGGGTTTGTTTGGTAAACTAAATACCTCTCTAGGTGGGTGTTTACACAAATTTAAGCTCACAAGAGTGTACAAAGAATTTACAATAAAGCACTCTCTAAAGACTATGCACAAGTGTGAAACCGATATTTTAATTTTGATATAACTAAAGAACCTAAGGACTAAATTGAAAATGTGAAAACGAATTTTTATGTCCTCAAACATCCCTATATGATTTAAAGAATATGCCTAAGTTAAAAACTATGTTTTCCAAATATTTTCTAAGTGTTCTTAAAGCCAAAAAAGTGATTTTCGAGTCACCGTTTCGAAACGGCCTAAGGCGTTTCGAAACAGTTTTGAAACTGTGAACATGTGTTTCGAAACGGGTATCGAAACGTTTTCAACACTGCCAACCTGTGTTTCGAAACGGCTTTAGAACATAGAGAAACCGTATCGAAACGACATTAAGTGTTTCGAAACGGTTCTTCATTTGATTTGAAAAATATGACCGTTGCAAGTTTTTAACTGATTTTTAACAAACCGTTAAGACGTATCGAAACGATTTCAAGCCGTTTCGATACGACCCTTGACATTGGCAAAAGTGTTCCGAAACAAGTTTCAAAATGGCTCTTAGCGTATCGAAACTGGTCTGACCGTTTCGATACGGCCTCTTTAATGCACCCCAACGGCTCTTTCTATTTTGGTCTGTTTCGAAACAGGGTCGGGCGTTTCGAAATGGTTGGTTGCAGACTGCATTTATGGAGGTGAGATAACACCCCCAACGGCTCTATTGATGAATGCAACAACCACAACGGCTAGAAATCAATGAGAAGGTATAAAAGGGACCTCTAAAAGCTCCAGCAATAACTATTGATCCTAAAGCAAACATCCAAACATCAAATCCAAGCATTTGTGCCTAAATCCCAATATTGTCTAGAAACCCCAATTGTATTTTTCATTCTTATCATTTCAATTGGGTTGAGTGCTTGTAATTGGGCTACAATTTGTATTGAGAGATATTTTCTTAGCCAACAAATTCTTTGTTTTATTTGTGTGAGGATTGGGTTAAATTTTGGGTAGAAAATTTAACCGAAAATTGTAAGGGTTACCTCCTTAGCTTAGAAAAGGGGAAGAGTAATTAGTGGAATTGTTGCAAATACTTAGTGAAGCTAAGGTAGTGGATGTAGAGTTCATTTGGAACTTGAACCACTCTAAAATTCCTTGTCTATCTTTTTAATTTGCAATTTCCACCACCTAAACCTTTAAAAATCCAATTCACCCCCTCTTGGTTTATTTCGATCATTCGATCCACTCAACAACAAGAGAATAGTAAAATAAAGATTTAGACTCTAATTCTCTTGATCATATTGCTTGGATGTTGTCTTTGACCATCTTCAAATGTTTCAACCTTCAATTTATAGTCTCAATTGAGTTTGTAGCCGTTACTAGTCGTTATGGAGGTTTTGGAGTCGTTGGGGTCTTTATTTCCCACATTAATTGTAGTTATGGTGCCTACCGTATCGGTATGCCCTTCTTTAGAACTAGCCGTTGGGCTCTTGCTAGCCTATGCGTATCGATACGCTAGGGAGCATATCGGTACGGTCTGCACTTTAAAGATAGTTGGGAAATAGCTGTTGGGGGTTGTTAAAGCATGGATTGGTACGCTTAAAGGCGTATCGGTACGACCCCTCTTCGTATTGGTACGGGCAAGCCTGTATCAGTACGGGTTTTGGCATAATCAAATCTGGAGTAAAAAGGTAACGGTACGGGGTTTACCGTATCGGTACACTAGTGTTGAAAAGCCATGTTTGACTACATTAAAGCATTCCAAACTTTTCCAAAAAACCTTTTTTAAACACCTCAAACTTATTTTAAAGTTGTTTGGACTTAAAGACATGTTTTAAATTCTTTTCAAATTTGTCCAAAACATTTTTCAATTATTATATCAAAACACTTAGTTCTTCAATCTCCTCTTTTTGATATAATAAAATCAACTTGAAAAATTGTTTGGGATTCTCCCCCTTTAAGTTAAATTTTTTTGAATAAGAGATGAAATATAGAAAAGTAATTAAATCTCCCTCTTATTCATTTGAAAAACATAAATTTTCAAATCAATCTCTCCCCCTTTTGTTATATCAAAAAGAATGTAAAATACTTTTAGGCTCAAAATAACAATGGAGGTTTAAATTTTGAAACTATTAAAATGTTTGGTTTTAAAAGTGGCTCCCTTACTCATTCCATCATATTAGGCTTAACAAATAATACAAGACTTTAAACAAAAATTAGATAACCAAATGTACAAAATGAAAGCATTAAGCTTAGAGGTTGCCCAATCTTCTTCTCATGTGTGATTTGAGCATTCTTTGATTTTGCTTTCCTTACCATTGCTCGAACACACGTACAAAAGACATTTACTTGGATTTTGCTATCCAATTTGCTTTGGATCTATTAACGTTAATTTCAATGTCTTCAGTTTCCTTAGGAACCCATACTTGTCTAATCTTATAAGATTTTCTCTTCTTTATAGGACAAGTATGTAAGGAATGGCCATGATAATGGCAATGTGAGCATTTTGCCATTATGTGACAAGATGAATTATTAAAAATGATTTCTTTTTCTTTTGTTAAGCTTTCAATCTTAACTTTCAAATCAAGATTTTCTTTTTCTAAAATATCTTTACTTGTTTTTGAAAACTCTAAATCATTTTCAAAATTTTATTTTGATTTTCAAAATCCAATTTTGTTTTCAAAAGAAAATCATTTTCAATTTCAAGTTTTGAAATCATTTTCTTAAATTTGGAATTCATGGTCTCAAATTCCAAAAATAATTCATCGAAAGCATCTTGCAACTCATCAAAAGAGTAAGAATAAAGCTCACTTGAGTTAGAAGATACCTTAGGCTCATCGAGAGCTAAAACACCATCCACTTTTGGATTGGAGATAAGGTTTGCACATGATTGATCATCATCTTTTTTTCTCCTTTCTTGTTGCCATAAAGCTTCTCAAGTTTCCCCCATAATTCTTTGGCACTTTTGCATGTGGAGATCTTCTTGAAGACTTCTTCGTTAAGGCCACAATAGAGAATGTACATCACCTTGGTGTTTAGCTTCGCCTTCGTGTCGTTGGCACTCCTTTGCTTTTTCTTCTTCTTTGGAGATTCCAAATACCCATCTTCAATGATGTCCCAAACCTCATAGTCTTGAGACTTGATGAAGAATTTCATGATATTTTCCTATTGGAAGTATGCTCCTCCTTCGAAGAGCGGAGGACACGAGATAGAGCGGACTTCTTCAAATCTTGCCATTTTCTTGAACGGTGAACTTCGAGCAATTGATCTTTAGTCCCGGATGTTAGTCCTTCGATGGAGACGAGGCTCTGATACCAATTGTTGGGCTTGTAGCACGCTCGAATCGATCACCAAAACCGTCAAGGAGGGTTGTAAACATTTGGTGGTTGAATTGGCTAAAATCGAAATAAAGATAGACAAGTGACACAATGATTTTAGAGTGGTTCGACCTTCTAACAAGCACCTACATCCACTACCTTAGCACACCACAAAGGATTTCCCAATTCACTCAACAATGAATTCGTCTCATTTTCCCGGTTTAGGAGGAAACCGTTACAACCCTATCTTTTGGACTTGGCTAAGATAAAATCAACTCTAGTTTTTCTCTCAAGGCTAAACTAGAATCTCTCTTTTTACAAGGGATTTGTTTGGTAAACTAAATACCTCTCTAGGTGGGTGTTTACACAAATTTAAGCTCACCAGAGTGTACAAGGAATTTATAATTAAACACCCTCTAAAGACTAAGTACAAGAGAATAGTAAAATAAAGATTTAGACTCTAATTCTCTTGAGCATATTGTTTGGATGTTGTCTCTGACCATCTTCAAGTATTCCAGCCTTCAATTTATAGTCCCAATTGAGTTTGTAGTCGTTACTAGCCGTTGGGGATGTTTTAAAGCTGTTGGGGTCTTTATTTCCCACATTAATTGCAGTTCTGGTGCCTACCGTATCGGTACGCCCTTCTTCAAAAATAGTTGTTGGGCTCTTGCCAGCCTATGCGTATCGATACGCTAGGAAGCGTATCATTACGGTCTACACTTTAAAAGACCATTGGGAAATAACCGTTGGGGGTTGTTAAAGCAGGTATCGGTACGCTTAAAGGCGTATCAGTACGACCCCTCTCCGTATCGATACGGGCAAGCCTGTATCGGTACGAGTTTTGGCAGAGTCAAATCTGGAGTAAAAAGGTATCGATACGGGGTATACCATATCGGTACGGTAGTGTTGAAAAGCCATGTTTGACTACTTTAAAGCATTCAAAATTTTGCCAAAAACCTTTTTTAAACACCTCAAACTTATTTTCAAGTTGTTTGGACTTAAAGACATGTTTTAAATTCTTTTCAAATTTGTCCAAAACATTTTTCAATTATTATATCAAACACTTAGTTCTTCATATATATATATATATATATATCAAAATTTTAAGTGAAATTATTTTTAAAATATTTAAAGTCATTCATATAATCTAAATTTTAATCTAATAAATTTAATAATCAATAAATAAATCATTTAATAAAATTAATAATCAATAAATGAATCATTTAATAAAATTAATGAATTTAATGATCATAATTAATAATTTATTTTAAAATTTGAAGAATTTTTTTATATTAACTTTATAAGTTTCAAGTTATTAATTTAATATTTGTTCGAAATAAATTTATTAATTTAATAAAATTTCTAAATATTTCAATTTATAAATATAAAAAAAGTAAACATATTAATTTAATGATCATAGTTAATTATGTACCTTAAATTGTGAAGATGTATTTTGTTACACTATAATATAATAAATTCATAATCTCACAACTTCATCAATGGTAACTTATTAGTTATTACAAGTCAGGTAAATATCATATCAGTTCAATAACAAGTCAGATCATTTAAAGGTTGAGTCAATTACAGATCAGGTTCATAACATGTAAGTTTGATAATAGGTCGGGTAATATTAGTTATTTACCAAGTTAATCTCAGGTTCGGGTTCATATCAGGTCAGATGCATGTCAGTCGCATTATCGGGTTGAATTCGGGTTTAGGTCGGGTTCAAATTCAAAATTTCCAGGTCCAACTCGAGTTCAGGGCAACACCAGTTCGAACTTGAATCGATTTCAGATCATCAGTCCTTCGGGTCACAAGCAGTTCTGGCTCGAGTCGGTTTCAATCAGTTTTGCAGGTCGGGTCAACTTTTTACATCCCTAATGCCACTAGGAGTGTTCAGAAATACCCGGCCCGAACTACCCGACCCGTCGACCCGTCTACCTGATTAAAATTTACCGGGTATTTATATTAAAGTACCCGAATTTTTCGAGCCGGGTACCCGACCCGCAATTTTTTCCAGGTAGTTGGACCGCGTCAGGGCCGAAATATTTTTTATAACCGGGTACCCGACCCGCTGATTTTAATATTTATATATTTTATATTCTATTTTCATTTGATGTTTCTTATTATTTTTCCTTAAAATTAATTTTAAATCCTTAACTTTTTTTATACTTGTATTATATACTTTTAAGTTTAAAATTTTTTAAAAATATTTATATTAATTTGTCAATATGAGAGTCAAAAGAAAAATCATGATCGAAATTAATATTTTTAATACCTTCTTTTGTCGATAAACTTTAATATATATATATATATATATATATATATATATATATATATATATATATATATATATTCAAATATTTCGCTCTTAAAACTAACCTCAAATCAATAATTTTTGTGTTTGAAATATATATCATGAAATTTTATGTGTTTCTTATGTATTTTTTAAAATAAATTTTAAAAAATAAACCGGGTACCCAATTTACGGGTACTCGATTCTTATGAGCCAGGTCACGGGCTGACTTTAAGGTACCCGAAAATCCGGGTACACAAATATGAATACCCCTAAATGCCACCACACGATCGTTGGGAAAATCAACAGCCGCCACCTTGTCGAGCAAAAAAGTATCAACTTTATTGCTTAGTTGTCCACATCTTCATCAAACTGACTCCTCGCCTGACCCTGATCAAGCCAACACCGATCACCCTCGAACTCCGTCGTAGAAACTCTCACCCTAAAAATAGAAATCACAACAGAGGAATGAGTGTCCGAGATGTGACCGAGTCCGAGTAATACCCTGGCAACATCAAACCGATTCTTTTTAGCATTGTCCTTGTCGACTTTGATAACAGAGCCCCAATTAAACGAATGCCCTTTAGATTAACCCATATTTTCAGCCTTTTCTTCCTCATAAACGAATCAAGAAAGTCGATAACGGAAAACCAAGACTCTAACATAGATTCTTTCTTCTACCAGAAAATGAGTAATTGTTCAAAACCAAATATCCTGACCAGATGCCCACGCTAACATTAAAACCATCATAACGTACAACTTGTTGAATTGACACCCGAGAAAATATTTATCAAATTGACACCCTAGAAAATCAGAATATAATTACACTCCGCTAATTAAATGTCTCGAAAAATAACTTTTTATAATATAACATTGTGTAGTTAGTAGGATAATTATTATGTTTTCATGCAATTGCACAACGGTGTCTAAACACGATTAAAATCGATCTCATTTTTTTTTAAAAAATATTTGCAACTTTATTTATCTTGCAATTTTAATTTAATGTAATTAAAAATATAATAATTATAATAATAACACATGGAAGAAATTTGATTTATAAAGTCATATTGCTACACTTAATTAAATTGATGTTATCAATTCACGAGTTGGAATACTTAATTCAAGATTCTCTTAATAAAAATAATCACGAGTTGGAATACTATATTTAGGATAGATGCTTCGGTTGTCTTGTTTGAATGGTCTATAATCTATAAATGGATGCTTTTATTTAAATATTGATCAATCACGATCATCTATAGATGATGCAGTTACGGGCGTTGTGACTAAATATAAATTAATGGTTAAATATTTTGATTTTTCAAATTACAATTTAATACTTAAATGAGGAAAACTTTGATGTTAAGAGTTTATTTTAGGTTTTATAGTTTAGGGATAGGTTGTAGAGTTAATTAGAGTTTAAGATTTAGGGTGTTAGGTTGTAAAGTTTTAAAGAAAGATTGTGTAAAAAAATTACATATCAAAATATAAAATTATTTTTAAATATTAATTTGAATACCATGGATCAAAATATGACCCTTCTTCAAAAAAAAATCTTCATTTAAGTTCAAATATATTACATCACTTTTTTGTTACATGGTATTCAAATTAGTATTTCTTCTTATTTTAAAATATCGCATCGATAAATTTAATAGAACAAATTTAATGTTGTTAACATTTGATCTTTAGTTTTTCTAATCCGAATAAATCCGCATAAATTAAAATAAATGAACAATCCCAAATATACAAAATATAAAGACTTCATACATATTTTTGACAGCCTCAAGAGAGAAAAAAATGTTTGAAGGAATGATATCAAATTATCCGACTAACATAAGATCAATTATTTGCCATTATATATTTCATTGATGGCCCAGCACCTCAATATATACCCATTCAAAATCAAGAGTTGAATAAGATTCCATTTTAAAAAAATCCTATCATTCAATGTATGGTAAAACATTAAAATATTTTATTGAAAAAACTCTCATTTAATGTATTAGGGTTTACATTTTAGGATTTTATAGTTTATGGTTTTATTATTTAAAATTTAGGGTTTAAGGTTTTAGGGCTATGGTTTAAGGTATTAGAGTTTTAGTGATATATTGAATGATAGTTTTTAACAGAATCTTTTAGGGTTTTGTAGTATATTGAATTATAGGATTTTTTCTAATAGAAGCTTGTATTTAATGCAAGCTCTTAAATGACCCTTAACATATGCATGTATGCCTAGGTTAGACAAACCCATATATATATATATATATATATATATATATATATATATTAATACACAAGATGTGTAAAAAAAATTACACAACCCTTCTATAAAATTTAAAACCTAAATCTCAAACCCTAACACCCAAACCCTAAATTCTAAATTCTAACCATAAACCTTAGATTCTACACCTAATGCACTAAACTCCTAAACCCTAAACCATAACCTAAAATCCTAAACCCAAAAATTAAAAGGTTTGTATAAACTAAACAAACTTGTGTATTATAGATTCTCTATTAGGATATTTGTTTTGATATAATAATTGAAAAATAGTTTTAGACTAAATTTAAAAAAAAACTTCAAAAATGATTTTAAGTCTAAACAACTTGAAAATATGTTTGATGGGTTTTATAAGGTTTTGGAAAGGTTTAAACATATTTTAAAGTATCCAAACACATGTCCTATTCATAATCGTACCTGTATGGTATATCCTGTATTGATATACTTTAGGCTTTCAACTACAATACTATTCCAGAACCGAAAAAAACGTACCGGTTCAACTTAAGCGTATCGATACGGATAGGGTCGAACCGATACGCTAAGTGGCATATTGATACCCTATATTTTAAAAGCCCAAAGACTATTTGAAAAACCTCCAACGGCTATTTCCCCAAGCAGGTCGTACCGATACACTATTAAGTGTACCGATACCTGAAGGCAGTTCAGAACTCAACGACTAGTTTTCCAAAAGGGCGTACTGATACGGTAACATGGGTATCGATACCCTACTGCCCATAACTACATTTATTGTGGGAAATAAAGGCCCCAACGGCTCCAATTCAATCTCAACGGTCTCCAACGGCTATGAACTTAATTGGGAGTATAAAAGGGACCTTCAAGCATCTATGGAAGACTAATGATCCAAATGCCAACATGTCTATGATTGCAATCAAGTCTTAGTACTTATTTTTTCCCATTCTTTGTAGACTACAATTGTTAAGCTTAAATGTTAATGTATGCTCAAGTGTATTAGGATTTGGGTGAGAGCTTAAAAGTGTAAACATACACCTTGTAGAGGGATTTTGTTTTCTTAGAATTCTCTTGTTTAAGAGTGTGCCTAAAGCTCAAGTTGTGAGCTTTGGATGCTAGGCTTGAGTTATAAGTCTAGGTTGTAAATGGTTGCCTCCTAATCCTAGAAAAGAGGAGGAATTCTTAGTGAATTGGTGAAATCCTTACTGAGGAGCTAAGGTAGTGGATGTTGAGCTTGTTAGAAGCTTGAACCACTCTAAATCTTTGTTCATTTTTTTCAATCTTTTTGCTTCCACCATAAACACCCAAACTATCACTTCTCCACCACTTGGCAAGCAATTCGGTTGTGATTATCGGGCTCCACAATTGGTATTAGAGAAAGGATCAATTGAGAAGGTTTAACCATCTATTGAGACAATCCAGAAGCTCGATCAACAAACAAGTCAACCGGTGATAAATTGTGCAATTCATAGATAGGCCACCATTCTTTGACGGGACCAAGTACTCCTATTGGAAGAATAGGATGATGTTCTTCATGAGGGCCAAAGATTACCATCTTTGGGACATTGTTGAGGATGATCCGTTCGTGCCACAAAGAAGAAAGACGGGTTGGAGTGTGGATGATCGCAAAAAAGATGGAGCTTAATTGTAAGGCTTTGCACTTTCTTTTTTGTGCATTAAGCCTGGATGTATATGCACAAGTTTCTTCTTGTGAAGATGTCAAGGAAGTTTGGGACAAGCTTGAGGTCACACACGAGGGAACAAATGAAGTAAAGGAGACCAAGATCAATTTTCTCAACCTTTAGTATGAGAACTTCAAGATAGACCCAGATGAAGACATCAAGAGGACTTTCGACCGTTTCTCCATAATCGTCAACAAACTCAAAGGTTTGGGAAAGGATATTTCGGAAGACAAACTCGTTCAAAAGTTGATTTACTCACTTCCCGAATCATGGGAGAGCAAGAAGACGACTATCATCGAAGCCAAGAACTTAAAGGAACTCAAGCTTGATGAGTTAATTGGGTCTCTCCTTACCCATGAGTTGATGTCAAAACCCTTGAGAAGGGAGAATGAGAAGAAGATCAAAGAGCAAGAAGTTGATGTAAATATCATTGCTCTTAATTCCTCAACATGCCAACATGTAGATTCTAGTAGAGAAGATAATGAAGAAGAAGAGATGACCAAGCTCTTCAACAAATTCATTCGATTCATGAAGAAAGAAAAGGAAGAATTAAGACAAGAATCAAGGATGAAGAAGAAGAGTACAAGCTCTTCAAGCCATAAGAAGAAGGCTTATGTGGCTACTTAGAGTGACGATGACTCCACCGAAAATGAACAAGTCAACCTTTGTCTCATGGCCATCGAAGATGATTCAAGGGTAACTTTTAATTCATCTACTTCTAGTTCATATTCTTTTGATGAATTATAATATGCCTATGATGATTTGGTTTTAGAGTTTAAGAATCACATTTTGAAAAACAAGAAATTGGTTTCAAATTTGAAAATTCAAAATGATTTGATTTCTAAAACTAATGATGAACTTGAAGCAAAACTCAATGAATTTGAGAAAAAAAATGTCAATTTACAAAATTTGCTTAAAAGTTCAGAAAAAGATCATCAGAGAGAAGTGGATGATCTTAAGAAAGAAAAAGATTTGATTTTCAAAGAACTTGAAAAGAAAATCAATTTTGGAAAATCATTCTTTTTTATCAAAGATAATCTAGTGCTCCTAAATTTTTAAATGGAAAATGTTTTAGAAGTATTCGGGTCCCAAAATGACTAATTACTTCAACTAAAAAGGATGGAATTGCAAAATAGATTTCTAAGGGGACTAAATTTTGTGCTACTAATGTCTGCAGATCTAAAGAAATTTGGATACCAAAAATTACTTGATTGTCTTATTTTAGGTGTGATGGAGAATGATCAACAAAGTACAACTTTGAGGGGGAGATCCATACACACAAAGAATAGCACTTGAAGAAGGAAGGCTTCACATCCTACCTTTGGTTCAAGTGGTAAATTTAGTTGAATTTATTTTCTTTTTATTTGATTTATTTATTTTAATTCAACTAAGATTAGTCATATATTTGTTGGACTAACATTTGATGATACTTTAAGTAAGGGGGAGCAAATTTTTAACAAAAACAATTTTGTCAAACATTTTGTTTTAATAACTCTCCATTGTTATGAACTTACAAGTTTTCAAACTTTTTTGTACCATTTTTGATATAACAAAAAGGGGAGAATGTTTTGAAAAAATGAATTTTCAATTGAATAAGGGGGAGCTTCAATCTCTTTGAATCTATAGTCTCTTATTCAAAATTTATTTTACTAAGGAGGAGAGTCCCAAACACAATTTTCCAAGTTGGTTTTATTATATCAAAAAGGGGGAGATTGTTAGGATATTTGTTTTAATATAATAATTGAAAATTAGTTTTGGACTAAATTTAAAAAAAGACTTCAAAAATGATTTTAAATCCAAACAACTTTAAAATATGTTTGATGGGTTTTATAAGGCTTTGGAAAGGTTTAAACATGTTTTAAAGTAGCCAAACTCATGTTCTCTTCAAAATCGTACCGATACGGTATACCTCGTATCGATACACTTTAGGGTTTCAACTACAGCATAATTCTAGAACTGAAAAAAATGTACCAATACAACTTAGGCGTACCAATACGGATAAGGCCGTATCGATATGATATGTGGCGTACCGATACCCTATATTTTAAATGCCCAACGACTATTTAAAAAAAATCACAACTATTTGCCCAAGCATGTCGCACCGATGCGCTATTAAGCGTACCATACCTAAAAGTAGTTCAGAACTCAACGACTAGTTTTCCAGAAGGGCGTACCAATACGATAACACGGGTACCAATACTCTACTGCCCAGAACTACATTTATTGCGGGAAATAAAGGCCTCTAACGGCTATAAACTCAATTGGGAGTATAAAATGTACATTCAAGCATCTATGGAAGACTAATGATCCAAATGCCAGCATGTTTACAATTGTAATCAAGTCATAGTACTTATTTTTTCCCATTCTTTGTAGACTACACTTGTTGAGCTTAAATGTGAATGTATACTCAAGTGTATTAGGATTTGGGTGAGAGCTTAGGAGTGTAAACACACACCTTGTAGGGGGATTTCGTTTGCTTAGAATTCTCTTGTTTAAGAGTGTGCCCAAAGCTCGGGTTGTGAGCTTTGGGTGTTAGGCTTAAGTTATAAGTCTAGGTTGTAAATGGTTGCCTCCTAATCCTAGAAAAGGGAAGAATTCTCAGTGAATTAGTGAAATTCTTGGTGAGGGGCTAAGGTAGTGGATGTAGAGGTTGTTAGAAGCTTGAACCACTCTAAATCCTTGTTCATTTTTTAATCTTTTTCTCCCATCACAAACATCCAAACTATCACTTCTGTAACACCCCAGTTTTGGGCCTAGATGTTTTAGGCATCGGTTTGTGTTAGTCGAACCTAGAATTAGAGATCCGAGCCTTTAGAAGCGGTTCATGGAAAACATAGTTTGGGATGGGATAAAATCATGAGCACAATTGCTAAAATCTTTTAAAAATATATATTTATGGTTGGTAAAATCAATTTTAGAAAACAAGTTTTGGAAAGTCGACATTTCGGAAAGTGGCCATTTTGTGTAAAGTGCAAAGTCGGATTTTAAGGACTAAAATGAAAAGAGGACAAGACTTAGAATCTTTAGGGAGCTTATATCTTTTTGTGGACCTTTTCTCTCAAATTGACCATTTTAATTATTCTAATAAGGGTTTCAAATTAAAAAGGGATTTTAATTAAAACAAAAGAAGAGTATACGTAACCAACTTCTCTCATTTTGCACTCAGCCAAACACTCTTTCTTTATTTGGTGATTTTCCAAGATTTTTGTTTGGGCACTATTTTGGTTTATTTTAGATTGATTTTAAATTTGTTTTGGATATTAAATGATGTTGAAATAAAGGCTCAATCATAATAATCTCGGATTAGGTTGGATCTATAAAAGTTTAGGTTGTTAGTTATGGGTTTTTGGCTTGGAAATGTGAATCTGATGTTGCTGGGAATTATTAGAATTAATTAGGGTGTTTTTGGATGTTAAATGATGGTTAAAAGTGAATGGAAGTAATGGATTGTGGCTGGGTTAAGTTTGGGTAAGATTGGTTGAGTTTTCGGTTGTTTTGGATGGGTATTTTGGGTGTCTTGGATAGAGCAGCAAGATTGCTTGAGTTGCTGGTGATATTAATGCACTATGATGCATTGATCCTCTAGTCTTGTGTGGTATAAACATGGGGGGAATACTTTGGAAGCAATCGATGAAGATCTGGGGGCTTCAGACGCTTAATTTTCGCGTCGGCGATTGAGGTTTTGCGAGTTTGTGAGTGGAAATGGGATTTCCAGCTTTGAAACACATTTAAAGTGATTTTGGGAACATAGTGTAAGCTTGAAATGATTTACTAAGTTCAGAAGTAAGTAAAGTGATTTTCTCCCTCGGATTGTGCTGTTATGAGCTTGTTGACGCACTTGATTTTATATGTGTTTTCCTATTGTTTTTAAGTAAGAGATTTTTTGTTTATGATGCCGTATAGTTAAAGGATGCACATGGTAAGTGATCCTTGTATGTATATGTTTATACTTGTTTTATGAAGCATGGTTTGATGCTTGGAAATATGGCTTATTGTGAATGCTTTGAAAACAATGATGTTTGTATTAAATGAGAATTATATTAGCAACTGATGTTGTGTAAAGTGGTTTATAAATGAAATTGGATATAGTTATCTCGCTATAGGATTGAGTGCACTATAAACAAGTCGCCTTGGATGTTGAGGGGTTATGAATGTACCGAAAAATTCATCCAAGTACCCTAACAATTGAGGAAATTGAGTTATGTCATGTTTCTCGTTAATGGGGTTACACATCTACCAATGAGTGGTGTTGAGGGATTGTAAGGTACTGAATACCCCCACCACGGGTGTTACAACGGTGGAGGGTAGCTCTCGTGTGTGAACCTTGAGATGTCGGTGAGAATGTATGAAGTGTTGGGATAACACTTGGGAATCCGTGTATCCGATATGTTTTGAGAAATGAGTATGTTGATGATCACTTGTGAGCCAATATAATTGATAAATTTCTATGAAATGTATATGGATGCATGGTATGAAAAAGCATGTTTTACTCTTTAAGCTTTGCATATGGTAGCTATGCTTGGAAAGGCTTAAGATGAGTGTTAGCAAATGGTTTTGTTGTTGAAGTATGTGATACTTGTTACATGATGTATAACATGCTGATTTTGTTAATGAAGTGCATGGATTTCAAAAAGGGCATGATGGTTTTCAAATGGTTTTTAAGCATTGATGGTGTTTTTGGTTTTGAGCACTCCTCACTAAGCTTGTATGCTTATGCTCTCTTTTGTCCATCAATGCAGATAATTAAGTGCTTGAAGGCAACAACTTGCAAGGGGATCTAAGAAGACTTCACTTTTAAATGTATGTGTGAAACAATTAAATCGATTTTGATATAACAAAAGATTTAAGGACTAAATTGAAAAAGAGAAAATGAATTTTTATGTCCTCAAATATTTTCTATGTGTTTACCAAGTCAAAACAGTGATTTTCGAGTCACCGTTTTGGAACGGCCTTTGGGTGTTTCGAAACGTTTTGAAACTGTTAACCTCTGTTTCGGAACGTGTTCCGAAACGGATGAAGAACAACGGGACGATTTGAACCGTTTCGATACGGCAGTATCGAAACGACCTCAAACGTTTCGAAATGGAATTCAAACTTGGTTTTAAAATATGACCGTTGAAGTTTTATAATTGAATTTAAAAATATTGTTAAGGCGTATCAAAACGTTACTAAGCCGTTTTGATACAGGCTTTGACAGTAGCAAAATGTTTCAATACGAGTTTCGAAATGGGATCTTAGCATATCGAAACGATCGTGCCCATTTCGGTACAACTTATTTATTACACCCCAACGGCTCTTTCTATTTTGGTCTGTTTCGAAACAGGGTCGGGCGTTTCAGAACGGGTAGTTGTAGACTATATTTATGGAGAGAAGATAACATCCCAACGGCTATTTTAATGAAGGCAACAACCCCAACTGCTAGAATTCAATGAGAAGGTATAAAAAAGGACCTCTAAAAGCTCCAGCAACAACTATTGATCCCCAAAGAATTATCCAAACATCAAATCCAAGCAATTGTGCAATAATCACATATTTCTTGTAAACCCCAATTGTGAACTTTGTAATTTCCATTCTTATTTGTTCAATTGGGTTGAGTGCTTGTAAAAGGGTTATATTTTGTATTGAGAGATACTAGTCATAGCCTTAAACTTCTTTGTATCACTTGAGTGAGGATTGGGTCAAATTTTGGGTAGAAAATTTGACCGGTATTGTGAATGTTACCTCCTTAGCCTAGAAAAGGGGAAGAGCAATTAGTGGATTGTTGGAAAAATCCTTAGTGAAGCTAAGGTAGTGGATGTAGAGTTCAATAGGAACTTGAACCACTCTAAATCCTCTTGTCTAGCAATTTTTATTTTTCCACTCAACCACAAAAGTTCTAAAAATCCAATTTACCCCCTCTTGGCTTAAATCGTTTCATTGATCCACTCAACAATTGGTATCAGAGCCTACCTTTTTGAAGGATTAAAAACCACAAGAGGAGTTCCTAGGAAGGGTGTGATCATCTACAAGTCAAGCCATGTCATCTACTTCAACTTCCAACCTCTATGTGTCACAATCAAACATTAAACCACCCTTCTTCAATGGGAACAACTACCCATATTAGAAGAATCGAATGTGTCTCTTCATCAAGTCAACGAATTACATGGTTTGGGATGTAGTGGAAGAAGGCCTCTACATTCCAATTAAGAGAACCGATGAAGGAACACTAGTTTCGAAGATAAAGTCAGAGATGACCGATGAAGAGAGACGAAGGATGTAAGTCAACGACAAAGCTCTACATATCATATTTTGTGCACTTGGTCCGGATATCTACTCAAAGGTTTCATCTATCGAAAGCGCAAAGGAAGTGTGGGACACATTGGAGACGACTTATGAGGGCACTAGCGATGTGAAAGAGACGAAGATTGGGTTGCTAAACTTGAACTATGAGAATTTTAAGATGGACCCCGATGAGAGCGTCTCAAAGATGTTTGATCGGTTTTCGATCATCGTCAATGACCTTAAAGGATTTGGTGAAGTGATTGCCGAATATAAGCTAGTGAGGAAGCTTCTATACTCTCTCCCGGAGTATTGGGATGGTAAGAGGATGGCCATCATTGAAGCAAAGAATTTGAAATCTTTGAAGCTTGAGTAGCTTGTTGGGTCTCTTCTTACACACGAGATTATGAAGCAAGGAAGAGAGGAAGAGAAGAAGAAAGAATAGAGAAGGATAGAGAAACATGAGGTAGAAAATAAAAAGAAGCTAGGAGTTGCTCTCAAAGCCTCTCTACATGAGGAGAGCTCTTCTAGTGAGGAGGAAGACTTTGAGGAATTGGATATGATAGCCGAACGATATCACGGTTCATGAAGTCTAACCGAGGGAGAAAATTCCAAAGAAAGATGTACTTCAAGAACAAAAGCAAAGAAGAAGAGAGGGACCAAATCATTTGCTTTGAGTGCAAGAAGCCGGGTCACATACGTTCCGATTTCCCTCAACTTAAGAAGAATGGCTTTGAGAAGAAGAAGAAGCTCAAAGCCAATCTTGCTACTTGGAGTGATGAGGAGTCATCCGAGGATGAGGAACATGATGTGGCCAACCTTTGCCTCAGGGCTCTTGAGAAGGATTCCTCCATGGTAACCTCTAACTCATCATCTTTTGATTTTACATTTGATGAATTGCATGATGCTTATGATGAGTTACATGAGGTATATGATGAGTTAGTTGAGAAGTATAAAGAGTCGGTCATAAGAAATAAAAAGATCATTTTAGAATTAAATGCTAAAAATGACTCACTTTCTCAAGCTAACTTGAAATTTGAGAAAAAGATCTTAGGTTTACAAGATGAACTTAAATTCTTTCAAGATGAAAATGTAGACTTAAACAATCTTATTTCTCAATGCAATAGTGAACACCAAAAGGTGTTAAATGAGCTTAATGAGCTTAAATTGTCTTTCAAGAGTGTTGGTAATGTGAAAAATGAAATAGGTGAATCATCTAGATCAAACCAACCTAAAAGAAAGAACAATAACTAGAAACAAAGTGGCTTCCATAGACACAATAGAACTAAAAGAATTAGAAGTGTATGTGTTCCTAAGGAACTTGTCAAGTCTAATAATATTGATGTCATGCCACCTTGGATTCCTAAGGGAACCAAGCTTTTGGGAGCTAACACTCATGGACCCAAAATGATTTGGGTACCAAAAATCAAGGCTTAATATATTTGTTTGTAGGGGGAGCAATGCTACTAGGCCAAAGCACAAAGTCAAAACTCATGGTACCTTGATAGTAGATGCTCGAGGCACATGGCCGGAGACAAGAGTCGATTCATGGACTTAAAGCCAAAAAGTGGAGGAGTAGTGATTTTTGGTGACAACTCCAAAGGCCACATTAAAGGTATTAGATCCATAGGTAATCACTCTACTATTCTCATTGAAAATGTTTTATATGTCGATGGTCTAAAACACAATTTATTGAGCATTAGTCAATTTTGTGATAAAGGGTTTAATTCTTGTTTGATAAAAATGGGTGCAAAATTTTTGACATTAAATCAATAATATAATGCTCATTGGTCATCGCATAGGTAACATATACATGGTGCATCTAGATGACATTCATTCATCCCATGCATGTTTTGTTGCACAAAATGAAAATGATGCATGGCTATGGCATAGGAAACTAGGACATGCTAGCATTAGTGTTTTAGAAAAATTAGTTTCCCTAAATCTAGTTAGAGATTTACCCAAAATCAAATTCTCAAATGATAAAATATGTGATGCATGCTCTAAGGGTAAACAACATAGATCATCCTTTAAATCCATTAATGATGTTTCTACAAGTAGATATTTACAACTAATTCATATGGATTTATTTGGGCCTATTAGAACTATGAGCTTGGGTGGTAAATCGTATGCATTTGTACTTGTTGATGACTACTCTAGATTTATTTGGGGTTCTATTTTTAAGTACTAAAGATGAGGCTTTAGAAAAATTTATCACGTTTTCAAAATTAACTCAAAATGATCTTGAACTTAAGATTTCTCATATTAGAAGTGATCATGGAACTGAATTTCAAAATCTTGAACTTAAGAGTTTTGTGGTGGAACTTGCAAATTGAAAATAATAGACAAGGGATTTATAGTGGTTCAAGTTCCAAATGAACTCTACATCCACTACCTTAGCTTCACTAAGGATTTGCAACAATTCCACTAATTGCTCTTCCCCTTTTCTAGGACAAGGAGGCAACCTTTACAATTTCTGTTGATTTTTCTACCCAAAAATCAACCCAATCCTCACACAAATGAACAAAGAAATTTGAAGGCTAATAAGGTATCTCTCAATACAAATGATAGCCCTAATACAAGCACTCAACCCAATTGAACAAAATATGAATGAAGATTACAATTGGGATTTCTAGACAAATAGGAATTTTGGCACAATTGCTTGGATTTGATGAATAAGTGTTTTCTTGAAGATCAATAGTTGTTGCTGTAGCTTTGTGATGTGTCTTTTATACCTCCTCATTGATTTCTATCCGTTTGGGTGGTTGGGAACATAAATGGAGCCGTTGGAACCCTCTCTTACCACCATAAATGCACTTCTGCAGCTACCGGTATCGGTACACGGGAAGGTGTATCGGTACCTGTCTCAGAAAAGAAAGAGTCGTTGTGTGCATTTAATAAGGGGTATTGATACGCACGTAAGCGTATCGGTACTGGGTATCGAAACGGCAAGGGTCGTATCGATACCATTTTCTGAACTTAGCTCACTGTCCAACTCCGTATCGGTACGGGGGTTAGGCGTATCGATACGGGTCAACGACTTTTTAAAGTTTGGTTACCAACCAACTGACACCAATGGTCATATTTTTAAACCAACTTAATATTTAAAAATTTATAAAGCTCGTATCGATACGAGGGTTGGCTGTATCGGTACGCTATCAAACTCTTTGAATTTTAACATAGGGGTGTATCGATACTAGGGTTTGGGGTATCGATACTGGTTCCGACAGTAACCAAGTTTTGCAAAAAGGTATCGATACGGTGGAAGGTGTATCGATACTCCTAGACGATTTTCAATGGTTTTGCCTTGGAACACTTAGAAAATATTTTGAGTTTGAGTTTTATAAATCAGTTTTAAAGTGTTGGTGTTTTAAAACTTATTAAGGGACTTATAAAAACAATTTTAAGTTTTACAAATTGATCCTTAAAGATCTAATTATATCAAAATCAAACATAGGTTTTACAATATTGTTTAGTGTTTGCTTGTGTGCTAGGTTTCAAGCTAGTCCTAGAGAGTCTCACCTTATAGCCGTTAAAAGAATCTTTAGGTACCTTAGAGATATTCCTTGTCTAGGTCTTTGGTACCCTAGAGATTCAACCTTCAACCTTCATGCTTATTCGGATACGGATTATGGGGGTGTAAAATCGATAGGAAGAGTACTTCGGGAACATGTCAATTCTTAGGTAGTATGCTCATATCTTGATTCTCTAGGAAACAAAATAGTGTAGCTCTATCTACCACCGAAGCAGAGTGCATATCCTTAGGGAGTTGTTGTGCTCAAGTCCATTGGATGAAGCAACAACTCTTAGATTATGATATTAAAGTTGAAACCATACCCCTTAAGTGTGACAACACTAGTGCCATATGCTTAACCAAAAATCCCATCCAACACTCTAGAACCAAACATATAGAAATAAGGCATCATTTCATTAGAAATCATGCCCTTAAGCAAGATGTTGTTATAAAGTTCGTTGACACCTTAAACCAACTAGCGGACATTTTCACCAAGTCTTTAGATAATGAGCATTTTTGGTCCCTTAGGAGAGAGTTAGGTTTAACTAGCCTATATTGACCTTCTATGACCTTTTTGTACTTAAATTGCTTGATTTCTTGCAAAATGCCAAGCTTATTTGTTTTTAATCCTAATTTCATCCATGCTTATAGTTAGGGGGAATATGTTTATGTTTGTACATGTTATTCCTGCTCATTCATATCATTTATGCATCTAGGACTTCATGAAATTCATTTTTCTACAATATTAGAGCCTCATCTGCACCTCCAGGCCTAGGCATATCGAAACGGGTCAATCTGTTTCGATACGGGTGCCTTAAGAGAGTGATCTTTGACCAGGGTGTTTCGAAACGCCTAAAAGGGTTTCGAAACGTTTTGCATCTGCCAAGAAGTGTATCGAAACAAGTTTCGATATGGGTCAACACGTGGGATTTGATACGGTCAAAGCCGTATCGAAATGGTCAATAGGACTAGAAACGACAGTCAATGTTTTGGAATGATCGTGCCTGTTCAGAAACGGCTTTGCGGTCATCTTTAAAAAGGGCCTTAAATGATAAAGTTGCTTTTAATTAAAACTCCTAAAAACCCTAAACCCAATTTTTCCCTATAAAACCCCTCTAAACCTCATTGTTTTTCATCAAATCTTGAGGGATTTTACTCACAAACTCAAGTCTAAGCAAGATTCAACAATTTTGTGCAAGTTCTTCTATTCATTCATCCAAAATCCCTATTTGAGGTATATTTTCATCTTTTTCTTTTTCCTTTAAATTTTTTTTAATCTTAGGTTAGAAAATCTTAATTTTGTATAGATTATATGTTTTGCAACTTGGGTTTTCCAAAACTTGTAAA
This sequence comes from Hibiscus tridactylites, assembly GCA_958450335.1. Lineage (NCBI taxonomy): Eukaryota > Viridiplantae > Streptophyta > Magnoliopsida > Malvales > Malvaceae > Hibiscus > Hibiscus tridactylites. The sequence continues at coordinate 47,610,229 of OY288281.1, forward strand.
AAAATTCAAAATCTTAAAATTTTTTGTTCGAATATATTAATTTTTACTCGTATTTTTTACTATTTTTCAAAAAAAAATTGTATATATTGTTTTTAAAAGTGTTGTTCTTTAAAACCTAAATGGGATTTGTCATTGGATTGAATTAAGGATGTTCATGCATACACTTAGATTTTTAAATTGCTTGCTTTATGTTTTTAGGAATTTTCCATGGAAAACGTTAACAAGAAACACAAGACGACTCTAACAGGTGAAGCCTCAAATAAAGAAAATATTTGTCCTAACCTCACCCAACTTTTTCTTAAGAGTCTCCGGACTCAAGAGATGAAGGATTGTTTCACCTACATCAAGGACATAGCTGTTCGTCGAGAGCGTGTTGTTGATATCATGTTCCTTGACTCCGAGCGTTTTACTTTCTGCTATCTAGGGCGTTTGCAAGAATGGAACTTAATGGCCTTCTTGAACATACCAGATATTATCTACAAGCATATGTTCCTTCTTTTCTACTCAAATGTCGTGCTCATTGATAATGAAGATCATACCGAGGTGATTGGCATTGAGTCGTATCTCTTGGGGAAGAAGTTCATTATCAACATATCCTTTTTAGAGAATGCCCTTGGGCTAAAGAATGAAGGAATTGAGGATGAGAAACACTTTGGTGCTCACACCAGATCCGTTCTTTCTTTGGATGCTCATGACTGGTTCCTCCACTTGATGATCTCATGGTTCAGCTGCCCTTCCGGAGGTAAATTCTCCCATGTTCGTCAAGTTAATTATTTTTTGTTAGAGTGCTTTTGCCGACGAGAACGACCAAATCTTGTCAAAATTATGTTCGCCGAGATGATCCATAATGTGAAGATTCGTGAAACCGAGGCTCTTACATCTTTCACTTATGGGACTGTTTTAAGCTATCACTTTGGTACCCTCAACTTTGATTGCACCTATGATTCTTCGGAACCCCGCAAGAACAAGATTGGTGAATCTTCTCTCCGTAAGTCCAGGTTTCGCTACTCTCTTGGCCAATGGGAACGTGTTGATAGGCAAGCCCCTCCAAATCAAGTTGATCCACCACCTCAAGCTCAGGGTCCTAACAATGAAGCTCTTATGGCTTTCCTCACCGAGCGGTTCAACACGATGGATACAAACATGGCTTCGGGATTTGGTGCTATCAATACCCGTTTGCAATCCATGGAGGATCGTCATCTTGCAAACGAAAATCGTCTCACTGCTCTTGAGAATCAACAAACATCGATGGACTTGTCATTCTCTACCTTCTACGGTCAATGGATGACCTTTCGTCGTGCTCAAGCTAAAAACGGTGATGATTCTTCAGATGTTGATGGTGACGATGATGACGAGGCTTAGGGTCTTCATTGCATATCATATTAGTTTATCATATTAGGACTAAGTTTGCACCTTTCTATTTTATTTATGCTTTATGAACCTATGCTTTGATTGCTTTGTTTGAGATTGAGCTTTAAACTCTATTGCTTTAAGTATTTATGTTTGGTTATTTGAACTTAATTCTATCTATATATGTTGTTTGGTTTATTGCTTTTAACCTTGTTTCTTCTCATGATGAGCCTTGTTTATTATTCTTTTTGATCTAACAAAAAGGGGGAGAAGTAATATAAGAGCCAAAAAAATTTAGTCGGTTTTGAGTTTTAAAACTTTTATTTTAAATCTTTTCAAAACTTTAAAACACATCTTAAATTGAGGGGGAGTTAGAACGTCTTCAAGATTTCAAAACTCTTAAAAATTCTAACTTGGTTTTGTTATATCAAAAAGGGGGAGATTGTGAAACCAATAAATTGATTTTGACATAACAAAGGATTTAAGGACTAAATTGAAAAGGAGAAAATGAATTTTTAAGTCCTCAAAATCTCTCTATGTGTTTAAAGAAAAATGTATAAGTCAAAACCTCAACTTGTCAAATATTTTCTAAGTGTTTACCAAGTCAAAAAAGTGATTTTCGAATCACCGTTTCGTAACGCCCTTTGGGCGTTACGAAACGTTTTGAAACTGTTAACCTCTGTTTCGGGACGTGTTTCAAAACGGATGAAGAACAACGGAACGGTTTAAACCGTTTGGATACGACAGTATCGAAATGACCTCAAACGTTTCGAAACGGAATTTAAACTTGGTTTTAAAATATGACCGTTGAAGTTTTATAACTGAATTTAAAAATATTGTTAAGGCGTATCGAAATGCTTCTAAGCCGTTTCGATACAGGCTTTGATAGTAGCAAAATGTTACGATACGAGTTTCGAAACGGGCTCTTAGCATATCGAAACGATCGTGCCCGTTTCGGTACGGCCTATTTATTACACCCCAACGGCTCTTTCTATTTTGGTCTGTTTCGAAACAGGGTCGGGCGTTTCAAAACGGGTAGTTGCAGACTGCATTTATGGAGGGAAGATAACATCCCAACAGCTATTTTAATGAAGGCAACAACCTCAACGGCTAGAATTCAATGAGAATGTATAAAAGGGACCTCTAAAAGCTCCAGCAACAACATTTGATCCCCAAAGAATTATCCAAACATCAAATCCAAGCAATTGTGCAAAAATCCCATATTTTTTGTAAACCCCAATTGCGAACTTTGTAATTTCCATTTTTATTTGTTCAATTGGGTTGAGTGCTTGTAAAAGGGCTATATTTTGTATTGAGAGATACTAGTCTTAGCCTTAAACTTCTTTGTATCACTTGAGTGAGGATTGGGTCAAATTTTGGGTAGAAAATTTGACCGATATTGTAAAGGTTACCTCCTTAGCCTAGAAAAAGGGGAAGAGCAATTAGTAGATTGTTGGAAAAATCCTCAATGAAGCTAAGGTAGTGGATGTAGAGTTCAATTGGAACTTGAACCACTCTAAATCCTCTTGTCTAACAATTTTTATTTTTCCACTCCACCACAAAAGTTCTAAAAATCCAATTCACCCCCTCTTGGCTTAAACCATTTATGTAACCCCCTCGTCCCGGTCTGGCCTGATGACCGGTCCGAGTGGGCCACACGGGGAAAACTGAAGCGAAACCCGTTAAAGTTCCCTCTTGGTTAGCAACCCTATTTTTTTTCTTTCATTTTAATCTTGCCTAGATGAACATTAAGTCCTAAGTGATTCACAACAGCGGAAGACATTCAAGGGAGATCACGTTCGAACCACGGCCATACACAAACAGTCGATTTTAAGCTTATAAGACAGGCCGTATCGATACACCAATCAAGGGTATCGATACGCCTTGACTCGGTCAACCACACCAGTCAACTCGTAGAAGACCGTATCGATACAACCCTTGAGCGTATCGATACGCCCTCTTCAGTCAACATCTCGTGGTCAACGAGATAAACCCGTACCGATACGCCCCAACACCGTATCGATACACCAAAAACTCCCCAATTTCTCAAAATTCCAGTGACCAAAAATCGTATCGATACGCCCCCGCGTATCGATACGCCCAGCCAAAACTGAGCTCTACAGGCAAGACCGTATCGGTACGGCCCTTAGGCGTACCGATACGCCCTGCACTGCAACACCACAATTTCCAACTTAACGACCCCAAACCCGACTCTAAATGCATTCTTAGACACTCCTAAGCACAAACATACATTTAAACAATCTTACTTAAGCCAAAGGAAGCATTCAAACATGAGACAAAGCATCCACACATGACATTCATACAAAGACCATAATTTAGCATAATAGGCATTCATAAAGGCTCAAAAGACCTTGAAAGGCACAAGTCATCATAAGAGGTTTGCTCACACACACAAGGCAACCTAAACGTCTAAAGCATGCCACCACACACCAACATTCATCATAGTATCTCATGCTTTACAAACCATAATCAAACCAAAACATCCACACTTAAATGAGTCATACAAAGCTCATACAAAAACCATTGCCACATTGCTAACTAATACAAAATTGATAACCGTACTTGAGCCACAAACTTGGAAAGCCTTTCTTGCCTTGCCTCGAGCTAACACCACGCTAAAGATCTGCATTGTTGAACATTGAGAGTGTAAGCTATAAGCTTAGTGAGGGTGCTCTAAAACGAAAAACATCAACAATGCAGGGTTCAAGCATGTAAATCCTAATCTCACATACAACCTACAATGGCATATAATCAAGTAGACCTAGCTAGTCTTTCAAGTGGCATGATATGGTCTCTCAATCCTACCAAGCTCAATCATCAATATCAACATCATGTAACAACACCATATACCACAATCATATATCACAATACATGAACAAGTTTAATTGGCCACTATTAATTACCCCGATTGTGCAGATTTAAACCTCAACAACACTTTACCTCGATGGGATTACACTCATCACCGGATCTCGCATGTGCGGGATTCCACTCATCGCCACATGCCCTACGGATGGGATTCCACTCATCATCCCGTAGAAATATATAAAAAGCTTCCGGTGGAATATTGCATCACCGTACTCCTCCTTGATGACTTAACGCCATCAAGGCCACGTACGTTTTTTACTCGATTTGTGTGCACACTAATCCTAATGATCGATCATTTACAACCGGTAATTAATTTAGTGCCAATTTCCATAACCACATCACATATCATCAACCATAAATCATGCTCATCACATATATACATATCATGATATACATGCACAACTTGTCCACATTTCTCAAGAGCACAGATAGGCAAAACACAAGTATTAAATGGAAATCAATAACTAAAATCAACAACTTGAATTAAATGGAAATGGCCTACCAAGCACATTTCACTCACACACTATACACACTCGAACCAAACTTTAAAACAAGTTTGAAACCACTCACCGCCCTTCCTTAGCAACCGAAACAGTCCTCCTACGAACCCGGATTCGGTCCCAATGCTCCTTCAATGACTCCTCTTGCTTCTAGCCAATCAAAAACACAACCAACAACCACAATCAATGCTAACATTCAATCAACACATAACCTTTGAGTTCAAATCAACTTCACCCAAATTTTCCAACAAATTTAATCCCCAAATATCTCAATTTCGTACTCCTTCAAACCTTAGCTGAAATACCCATTTTCCATCACCCAAATGAGCCCCAAAATGTCCCAAATCACCCTCCTAGCATACCTAAACCATCAGCCCTTCAATTTCACTCTAAAACCCACCAAAAATTCAAGTTTTGACCTCCCTAAAATGGCTCCAAGAACCCACTTCGGGTTTTCATTAAAATTCAACCAAATTAACATATAATGTGCATTTTAACATGAATAAACAAAGCCCCAACTCAATTTATCAAAACAAGATGAAAAACCCCCTTAAAAACCCAAACTTTAAATCAAACCCTAATTTTCAAAACCTCGTATCTTTAAAATCTAAGACCATGGGTAGATAGAGAATAGAGAGGAGAGTTAGAAAACACTTTTACCTTTCAAAAACACTTTAAATTGAGGGAGATACACAGTGGAATAGTAAACAAGCTTTGAGAGGTTTTGGAATGGAGTTTTAGGGCATTCACGTTGGAAATATGGGGGAGGGAAAGAGAAGATGACAACTTTTGAAAAGTTGTCTTACTTTTAAAAACATTTGGGTAAAATTGCCCCTTTAGTCCCTCCCCTTTTTACTAAAGCTCAATTAGGTCCACATTGATGTTGAATTTATTTAATTTAATTTTATTGACTCAAACTATAAACCCGGCTAACTCCTAACCCCAAAACACGGGTGTTACAACTCTCTCCCACTTAAGGAATTTCGTCCCCGAAATTACCTGACTGAAAGAGATACGGAAACTGCCTTTCCATATCCTCCTTCCTTTCCCAAGTGGCCTCGTCCACACCCCGACGTCGCCACCTCACCTTCACTAGCTCAATCGATCTACCCCTCAACACCTTACTGTCAGAAGCTAAGATCTCTACGGGCTCTTCCTCATAAGTCAAATCCAGATTCAATTCAATCTCTTCCACGGGCATAACATGTGATGGATCGGACCTATACTTACGAAGCATCGAAACATGGAACACATCGTGTATCTTCTCTAGCTCGGATGGCAAACGCAACTGATAAGCAACCGGACCAACCCTCTTCACAATCTCATACGGTCCTATGTACCTCGGACTCAACTTCCCTTTTCGGCCAAATCTCATCACTTTCTTCCACGGAGACACCTTCAAGAATACCTTCTCACCCACTGAGAATTCGACTTCCTTCCTCTTCAAATCGGCATAGGACTTCTGCCTATCCGAAGCCGCTTTCAAACGATCACAAATCAACTTTACCTTGTCAGTTGTCCCCTTGAGCAAATCTGGCATAGGTAACAGTTTCTGCCCCACTTCGGCCCAACAAACTGGAGTTCTACACTTCTGGCCATACAAGGCCTCATACGGAGCCATCTGAATGCTCGACCGATAGCTATTATTGTACGCAAACTCTACTAGAGGCAAATGCTTCTCCCAAGTACCCTGAAAGTCAATGATACAACATCGCAGCATATCCTCTAGGATCTGAATAACTCTCTCTGACTGACCATCTGACTGAGGATGATAAGAAGTGCTGAAGTTCAAACGGGTACCCAAAGCTGTATGCAGACACTCCCAAAATCTAGAAGTAAACCGCGGATCTCTATCTGACACAATGGACTTCGGCACACCATGCAGTCTAACAATCTCACCAATGTACAAATCGGCCAATCTATCTAAAATGTAAGTAGTATTGACTGCCAAGAAGTGAGAACACTTCGTAAAACGATCCACTATCACCCAAACTGAGTTATTCTTCGTAGGAGTCAAAGGCAAACCCGAAACAAAATCCATGGTGATGTTCTCCCACTTCCATTCCGGAATTCTCAACGGCTGTAACAAACCTGAGGGAACCTGATGTTCCGCCCTCACTCTCTGACACACTAAGCACTTACTCACAAAGTCGGCTACATCTCTCTTCAAGCCAACCAAAAAGTACTCATTCTTCAAGTCACGGTACATCTTCGTACTTCCAGGATGCATAGCAAACGGACTACTGTGGGCTTCGGTCAAGATCGTACGTCTCAAGTCACTGTCCTCTGGCACAACTATTCTATCTTTGAAACACAAAACCCCATCAGTACTGAAACTGTAGATCTTTCTTAAAGACTCAACATATAATTATAAATTATTTAAAATAAAATTTCAATTAAATTATTTTCTCCTATATATTATATTTTTTAATAATTTTTAATAGTTGGTTTAAATACCAACTTTAATAAATTTAAAAAACCTAAATCTTAAACCCTAAACTTTAAAACTTAAACCAAAAATCCAAAACTATAACCCCTAAACCTAAAAATCTAAACACTAAATCCTAAACTATAAGCAATAAACATTAAACCCAAAACACTAAACCTAAAACCCAAAACCTTAAACCCTAAACCTAATGTTTAAATTTAAGATTTATGATTTACGGTTTAGTCATTTTGATTTAATGTTTACGGTTTCGGGTTTTAGGTTTAGGGTTTATATATGGTTTATGGTTTTTTATTTTTTAATTGACTAAGGTTGGTATTTGATCTAATTATTTTAAAAAATAAAATATATAATATATATGAAAAATAATATAATTAAAATTTTACTTTAAATAATTTATAATTGTATGTTGAGTCGTTGAAATTTTTAATCTGTATTAATCAATTTAATAGTGTTCTACGGTGTTCAGCGTTAGTAGTGTTCAACGGTGTTTGTGCATGTTATAGAATTTTCCTTAGATTTAATGATTTAAATATTGTGTTTTTATATTCCAAATTATATATTACAATCATATTTGCTAAATAAAACATATTCGAATACATTAGAATTAGAATTGGAATTATTCACTACAAAACACAAACAAACTAATAACTAGAATATATCTAATAAGATTTTAAGATTTTACACACGAATTAAGTTTAAATCAAAATAAAATCGAAGGACAATTCATACATAATTTTATATAAAAGATTAAAGTAAAAATTTTGGTACTCAAAGATCAAGAACCTAGACCTTTATTAACTCTACCAGTAATTCATAAGAATTCCAACTCTTAAGTATTATTTTATTTTTCAGTTCACCCGATAAAATAGTAATGGGATAAAATAATATATATATATATATATATATATATATATATATATATGGATGAGTCTACCACGTGCGACGAACACCGCTGAACATTATTAAATTAATTAATAAATATTAAAAATTTCAAGGACTCAACGTACGATTAATAATTATTTTAAAAGAAATCAATTAAATTATTTTTATATATATTAAATTTTTGATTTTTTAATAAGAGTAAACTACATATTTATTACCTCACTTATTTCTGTATTTTTATTGAACCATCATTATTTAAATATTATTTCATTTTGATCCTATTTTTTTATAAAAAGAAAATTTGACCCTTAACCCTAAAACCCTAAACTAGTAAACCTTAAATGTATACCCTAAACCATATACACTTATGAATCTCAAATTCTGCAATCCAATCTTTAATACAAAATTTAAAACTTAGAAAGTAAGTAGAGGAGTTTAGCTAAAGGCTGCTCTATGGTAAAACCAAGTTGGAGCATATTGAGGAAGAGTGTGCCAGAAAATCTGAACAACAGGGATTGATGTGGTGATTCATTAAATTTGTGAGAAGAAACTAGATCATGAGAAGAGATAGGAGGTGTGTGAGAAAGGTTCAGATGGTTGCAAATTTGGTTGCAGTTTTTACGGGGTTCCCAAGAACAGTATGTGGGTTAATGCATCCATTAACGACACTCCAAGTGTTTAAAGAGCTCGTCAAAAGTTGTTTGGATGTGGCAAAAAATCTCAAATGTAGTTTGAGGTTAATTGGTAGAGAGAAAAACGTGATTGTCGATGAGTTGGCTAAATCAGGTATTGACAACGGCTTGATACTAAATGGTGTCTAAAGCTTGAGACAAGGGTTTTTGTTTTTTTTTTGTTAAGTGAAAGATACGCGAATTGTCGTATATGACCCTGCAATTAAGACTCAAATTTGCGAGATAATTTTTCGACTTATTTGATGCTCTTGAGCTACAACAGGGGCGAGTTTTTGCTTTTAGTCTTGGGTAAATCAATAAGGTAAATTCTAATGTTCGTGTAGATTAAGTTTGCTTGATCTTTGGTAGCTTTGATAATTAATGGTGAAGCTTTAGGAGGTGTTGTATGCGAAATGTGCGGGTTTCGACATTGATGTGGCACACTCTTTTTTCTTTATTTAAGTATAGAGAGGTTTTTTAATGACACCCGCATCTTTATCCATATATCGTATGATGTCTTTAATAAAATCATTCAATAATCTACCTTTCAAAAAAATCTCCAATTTAATTTTTTTCTTGATTGTACAGTGTTGCTCGTAGACTAGGAGTGTGCAAAAAAAATCCGATTTGATTGATTCGATCCGGTTTGAAATTTTGGATATCCGATCCGTTTTTTATTTTTCGGATAATTCGGATCGGATATCTGAAAATTTCGGATCGGATACGGATAGTGATTTTACATTCGAATGGGATATTCGATTATTCGATATCCGAAAATTTCATTTTTTTTATAGATATGAATCTTGTTTTATTCGATACTTTTACTTGATATATATGAAAATTTGATTTTTTTTATGGATACAAATCTTGATATACTCAATAATTTGTTGATTTTTATATTCGAAAACCTAAAATGTTCATGATAAGACCGTCAAATTTAAAAAATAATTAAATTAACTCATAAATTCGGATATTCGGATATCCAAATATCCGATCCGAAGTTTCGGATATCAGAAAATCGGGTATCCGATTTTTTCAGATCGGATACGGATCACTAAAATACCTTTCCAAAAATTTTGGATATCTGAAATTTCGGATCGGATCGGATATCCGAAATGCATACCCCTACCTAGACATATTTGTCTCAATTATGAATAGGTGGGTAGTGGTAGTTGGCTTACGTTGATTTATGGTATAGGTTTAAGAGTTTAAGGGTTTAAGGTTTAATAGTTTAGGGTTTTAGATTGAGGGTTAAGGATGAAATTATTTTTTATAAAAAAATATGTTCAAATTAAAATAATATTTAAATAATGAGGGTTCAATAGAAATACAAAAATAGGTGAGGTACTAAATATGCATTTTAGTCTTATTAAAAAATTCAAAAATTTTAAATATAAAACATAATATAATTGATTTTTTTAAATAATTATTAATTGTGTGATTAGTCCTTGAAAATTTTAATCTTTATTAATTGATTTAATGATGTTTAACACTGCTCAACGTTAGTGGTGTTCAACGATGTTCGTCTCTCTCTCTCTCTCTCTCTCTCTCTCTCTCTCTCTCTCTCTCTCTCTCTCTCTCTCTCTCTCTCTATATATATATATATATATATATATATATATATATATATATATATATATATATATATATATATATATATATATATATATAGTGTAAAAGTAATTGTGTTTTACACAATGTATGTGGATCCTAACCCATATAGGGATAAGATCCTCTTACACTATGTAAAATTTGAAAGTTTTACACCCCTTTTTAGATCATTGGATGAAGGTAAATGGATGGTTGAGATTAACAGTAGAAAATGTGAAGATTATCACTTGGATAAAAAAGATAGGAAATAATCTTAGCCATTTATCACCATTATCCAACGGTCCAAAAATAGCGTAAAAGTAATTGTGTTTTACACAATGTAAGTGGTTCCTAACCCATATAGGGATAGGATCCTCTTACACTATGTAAAACTTGAAAGTTTTACACCTCTTTTAGACTGTTGGATGAAGGTAAATGGATGAATGAGAGTAACAGTAAAAAATGCGAAGATTGTCACTTGGATAAAAAAGATAAGGAAATAATCTTAGCGATTTATTACCCATCATCCAACAGTCCAAACACAGTGTAAAAGTAATTGTGTTTTGCACAATGTAAGTGGATTCTAACCCATATAGAGAAAGAATCCTCTTACACTATGTAAAACTTGAAAGTTTTACACCTTTTTTAGATCGTTGGATGAAGGTAAATGGATGAGTGAGATTAATAGTAGAAAATGTGAAGATTATCACTTGGATAAAAAAAGAAGAAAATAATATTAGCCATTTATTATCATCATCTAACGGTCCCAGATAGTGTAAAAGTAATTGTGTTTTACACAATGTAAGTGGATCCTAACCCATATAGGGATAGGATCCTCTTACACTATGTAAAACTTGAAAGTTTTACACATTTTTTAGACCGTTGGATGAAGGTAAATGGATGAATGAGATTAACAGTAGAAAATGTGAAGAATATCACTTGGATAAAACAGATAAGGAAATAATCTTAGCCATTTATTACCATCATCCAACGGTCCTAAAGTAGTATAAAAGTTATTGTGTTTTACACAATGTAAGTGGATCCTAACCCATATAAGGATAAGATCCTCTTACACTATGTAAACCTTGGAAGTTTTACACCTTTTTTAGATTGTTGGTTTCCTTCTAATTTTTATCTATTTTTGTGGCACACTCTTCCTCTATCTTATGGCACGCTTTTGTTTTATGTCACCTTTTTGTCCACCTCTGAAAGATTTACGTTCGTGAATGGTTTTCTCACGACGCTTGGCTCTGATTTGTGGTTATCAATCGACTTTCAGTAGTTTGATCCCTTTTCTGGTTTGTTTGCCGATTTAGTTAGATCGTTTTATGCTGCAAGATTGTTATTTTCGCTTACCACTCCTACTTCGATCCTTAAGCGTGTAGGTGGATATAGACAAAAAATTTTGTTTCATGCTTCGTTTTGTCAGCGTTTTAGCTCATCCTTGTCATTGCTGCTCGTTGGACATGTTTTGTTGGTTTGATATTTCATTCTCTAGTCTTTTTAGTTTCCCTTTGTTTTATTCTTTTTCTACTATATTTTAATTTTGTTTGAAATATTTTTCTACTTTATTTTCTAATATTTTCAATAAGTATATTAATAAAAAATAGTATTTTAAAATTAGGGTTAAGATATAACTTATGGTTTATAATTTATGAGTTATGATTTAGGATTTAAAGTTAGGAATTTAGAATTTATATTATGAAATTTAAACAAATATATTTGTGTAAAAAATTACGTTGAAAGTGCATCAAATATTTACTCATTACTTAATTCAAATATAAAATATAAGATGATCAATGGGGTAGGATTTTTGAAAAACTTTAATATTTTACATTTATTATGAAAAAAAGCCAATGATAATTCCATTATTTTATTTACAATAATCCAATAGTCTAAAAACATATAAAACTAAAAATTAGTTGTATGTAGTTTATGTAAATCCTAACCCAAAATCAATTATTTTCTTATTTATTTTCATTAATGATTAATTTTTTGGTATAATGTCAAAAAATGTCCCTAACGTTTGACTGAATAGTTATTTTGACCTCTATTCTTTTTTGAACCAATTTAACCCCCAACATTTCATTTTAGGTCAAAATGACCCATCTACGGATGAAAACTGTTAGTCAACTAACGATAAATAGCTTGAAATGACGTGACAAAACTACATGACAGTGCACGCCACGATTACAGTGCTATATAGACAAATATGCTAACTTTACATAATGACACATCGATCAAAAAATATTTTTATAAAATTGTATACAATATAAAATATTTTTTCTTTTGGCACGTCATTTTGTCAAGTAATTTCAAGTTGTTTTTCTTCAGTTGACTTATAGTTTTACATCGTAGATGAGCTATTTTGACCCAAAATGAAACATTAGTTTAAATGATTAAAAAAATATAATCTAAAATGACTATTTAGACAAATATTAGGAACATTTTTTAACTTTATGCAAAAAAAAAATGGTATAAACATACATCCTAAATATATTATTCATATGACTAGCACTCAAAATCATCTTATTTAAGAGTTGACCGTCCACAACCAATGGGACAATTACGAGAGTAGATTCTAAGCCTAAAACCCCCTTGTGAAAATATTTACAGCCCCGTACAGATTACATCACTTTCGGACAAATCAAACGGCTGAGAGTAGATTCTAAGCCTCAAAAACCCCATCAGGAAGGATCATACTATATATAACCAAGTCAGTTAATTACCCAGAAAGCTGGTTTCATCTACATAATTATAAGTAGAAGCCATCATCCAGCTGATCGTACACATCCGTTTCTCCATAAAGAATCGGAAACTCACCAAATCCAAAGCCACAAGAATCCAAACCATGACTGGTATTTATATCAAAATTGTCCCAGAAAAATGGTTCCGTCCAGAAATTTCCACTATCTGCCTCGCATGTAACCGAGTCTTTGCTGGATTCAACCGTGTTATCTTTGGGGGAAGAACACGAGATTGAGCTCTCGAGATTTAATGGAGGACTTGTGGGGTCGTTTAGCTTCATTTCCTCTTTCTCTTTACTTCTCCCGCGCTTTGTTTCATCTTTAGCTTCCAATGGCTTGTCGTTGAAGCGTTTCTTGAGATTCGTATGCCAATGGTTCTTCACCTCGTTGTCGGTTCGACCTGGTAACTGTGCAGCAATGGCCGACCACCTGTTCCCTAGTTTCTCATGTAATCTGATGATTGTCTCTTCTTCTTCCTTGCTGTAATCCCCTCTTTTGATGTTCGGCCTCAAGTAATTCAGCCACCGCAGCCGGCAGCTCTTCCCACACCTTTGCAGACCTGAAACACACACGACGATCCATACATAAAACATTTCCAGCAGCAAAGAAAAAAGAAATCTCATGCCTACGTCCCCAATGATAATACCGGGGAAATACCTGCATACTTAGGGAGTTGTCGCCAATTCCAGCAGCCATATCTGGTGACATAGGCCTTCAGTTTATCATCTTCCTCGGCTGTCCAGCTTCCTTTCCTTAGTCCGCTCTTGTCACAACCAGGTGTTCGTACCATGTTTCTTTTGGCCCGTTCACTTACTCGGCTGTCTTCGGTTCCGAACTTCAAATTTCCAAGGTTTGGAGCAATTTATACTCTGCCTTTCTTTGGACCAGAACGTGTTACACGTTTCATTTTCGGAATTTAATATTATTACCATATTTGCGTTTACTAATGAAAAAATAAAATATTTTTATTTTTGTCTTTGTAGATGGTCGATATCCAAGAAAATTCAGACGATGTCGCTTTCAATGTCGCATTAATAAATATATTGTTGACCTTCGAGGAAAGATGCATGTACATGATTAGAAAAAGTGCATTATTGCCACAACACAACCTGATGTGTGCACACGATTCAACCTGAACTTCCACGAAGCTCATTTTAGTTTGTCAGCAGCAGTAGATTCAGCACGTTTTCTTAGCCAAATCATATCTTGAACAAGAGTTGTCGTTTTGAGCTTGAAAATCCATTGCCTATTAGGGAAATGGAAGTACTAATCCAAAGGAACAAGGCATGTGTCACGGGTGGAGGCTGTGTACTTATTGAGCCATAACAAAAACCTACGGCATCACGACAAGCCTATTGTACGGCATGTCTAGAGTACGGCTAAAAGACGATAAATTTTAATATTTATCGTCTTTTAATCGCACCGACATATAGCATCCCAAACCTACCCACAGTATCACCTTTTTTCATGCAGAATATGTTATCATGATTAATATAACAATTAGTTCCCTCTATCATATAAAATGATTCAATTTAATTCATTATTTGTTAAATGAAAGAATATAATTAATTGTTGTATGAGTAAAAAATACTATAATTAGACTATGTTAGCCCGATCGAACAATCAAAAACCGTTAAGAGAGATGAACTGGTTTTAATTTTTTTTTTTGTGAAAACTTGATAAAAAAACTAAACACTTTTGACATAATAAATTTAGGATAGTTCGACTTCCTCAACCAAAATTTACATATACTACCTCAATTTTTCATCATTAAAGATTTTTCATTTCACTAACTTGAATTAAACATTTCAAAGACAATATTTCACCATTACAACACTATTTTTTAAGGTTTAGATATAAAGTTGCTCTTATTTGTTTTGGATAATTATTTCGTACACCGGTAATTAACCTAAAAGTTTTTATAAGTGCTTTAGTTTTAGGGTTTAATGATTTATTTTAGGGTGTAGGGTTTATGAGTTTAGGTTTAGAGGTTTAGAATATAAGGATAGTGGTTAGTAGGGGTGGGCAAAAAACCCGATTACCCGGTCCCGGTCCCGGACCCGGTCGGACCCGGTGGATTTTTACCCGGTATTGGTTCCGGTGGGACCGGGACTGGATCCAAAATTTAGGTCCCGATTGCAACCGGGACCGAGACTGGATCCTGCTTTTTTGGACCCGGTACCCAGTGGGTACCCGGTACTGGTCTGGTACCTAATGGCGTTGAAGAGGTTGAAAGCAACTGAAGGCGCTCCTTTATTTCTCTTTGTGTATGAATATTATGAGTATGACTCGTTTTAAGACTTCATCCTTCAAGCCTACAATATTCTGACTTTGTTATTTAATATTATTATTGATGGCTAGAATTTTTTCCCCTGCTGCTCAAATTTTATTAATAATAGACTAATTGACCGGGTACCCGGTATTGGTACCGGTTCCCACCGGTACCGGGACCGGTTCCTGAAATCTTAGACCCGGTCTAACCGGGACCGGGTCTGGTTCTAATTTTCAGGAACCGGTAGTTACCGGGACCGGGACCAATTCTAGGCAAATTGGCCGGGTACCCGGTCTTGCCCACCCCTAGTGGTTAGAGTTTATAGTTTAGGGTTTATAGGTTATAAACTAAATCCTCGTCATATTACCCAAAAAACTAAACTCTAACCTCTAAACTCTAAGTTATAATTGTTGAGATATTTATTTTGATATAACTCAATGAAAAATGTTTTTGGACTTGAACAAATATTGCAAAATTAATTCAAGATTTTTTTAACTTGAAAAATACATTTGAAAGGTGTTTGAAAAGATTTTTTACTTGAGCAAAATTTTAAAATGTCTTAAAAGTCAAAAATCAATTGCTCGTACCGGTACGACTATGCCTTGTACCGATACGCTTTTTTGTTTTAAGTTTTCTAGTGAACACTTCTCATACCGATACGGAAGCCTCCGTACTAATATGTGAAGTACCGAACCGATACAGATGTATCTTATACCGGTACGCTCTGTATTTATGTGCAACGGCTCTTTCTTGTTTTGGCAGGTACCGATACCCATAATTGTAGAAATGCATTTATGGCTGGAATTAAAGTCCCCAACGGCTAATTTTTCATTCCGTACTATAAATAAAAGTCAAAGACACTTGAAGAATGAGAGGATGTACAACCAAGCTTAAAGATCAAGAGAGTAGAGTTTTGTTTACCCTTGTAATCTCTTGTCCTTAGTCCAATTCTAGTGAGCAAAAAAGTGTAAACACTCACCTAGAGAAATATTTTATTTACGTCAAGACTTTATTGTTGAGGGATAGGTTCTAGTTGATTTTTATAAAATTTTGGGAGAAGTTTCTATCTTAGCTCGCGAAAATATTGTGATGTAAAGGTTAGCCCTTTAGCCTGTAAAAAAGAAGAATTTGTTGTTAGTAAATTGATATATCTTTAGTGTGGATGCTAATGTAGTGGACGTAGACCTTGGTAGAAGGTCGAACCACTCTTAAATCAGTCGTGTTAAAATGTCTATTTTTTCGTTTTTTTGTTTTCCCAAATTCAAAGAAACATCTACACCCTTCATCGACGCTCAATTGAAGGCATCGAACCTTTCACTAATCCTAAACCTTAAATTCTAAACCCCCTACCCTTAAAATGAATCCCTAAACCATACAACTAAGACATTTGTAAATTTTTTTACTTTCTATGGCTAGTGTATTTAATATAAATCTTTTTTTATTCATGGCTAATATAAAATCACCAGAAAGAAACTTGAATCTTTCCATTTTACGAGTTTTGATTGTGTAAAAAAAGAGTTACTTCTCTATTTGGATGTTTACAAAGTTTCAGCTCACAAAGAATTAACACTAAAGAAATACACTATGCACAAGAGAAAATGTAAGAATGAAGAATGAAAACTTTTTCTATTGACCTTTAAACTTAGATAGATGTAATAACCTTTTTCAAATGTTTTTGAGGTGTTTTTATAGTTGAAATGAATTTTAACTGTTTATAGTTATTGGGGATGAGTTATAGCAGTTGGAGATAGAAACTAAATTTTACCCGCAAAAAATTTCAACTTTTATAACTTGAGAGATTGATCGTTATAGGGAAGTGAACAATTCTTTTTCATAAATATATTGTTGGACAGAGAAACGATCAACTCTTTCTCTCGACTGACAATTCTTTTTACAGAAATTTGGATTTATTTTATTATTTTTTGATATTGGAATTGTTTTTATTATATTTTAGTTTATAAAACAATTTATATATTTTAATCACTTTTTTATATAAAAAGCTCTTGTTTAATTGATATTTTGTAAGCTTTTTTTCAACACAATTATTTAATTATTTATTTATAAAAGTTTCTTATGTACAAACTTCTCATGTCCCCGATTGAATTACACATCCACCTCGTTTAAAATTAAATTTTTCCGGTAAAAAATATAATTAAAGAAAACATACATGAAAAATATTAACACATGCTTCATTAAAAATCTAGTTTAAGAAGAAAAAATAACATGTGCTAATATCAAGTATCTAAAACAATCAATCAAGAAAACATGACAAGCTAAAAACACCATGCATCAACCATCAACCACTAAGCTATCCTCATTCAAGAGAGTAAAAATCGACAACAGTGGAGTAAGGAGCAGCAAAGGTTCCAGATTATCAAAAGATGCACCTTTGGCCAACGCGTCCGCCATTTTATTACCAGTCTGGAGAACATGCTTAACTTGCGCACACCAAGTACATCTCCTCAATTCCGTCAAATATCATCTTAATGAATGTGCCCCATCGTAATCTATATGGAAAATTTGCAAAGCTTCCATACTATCAAGCACAAGGATCACATTTCGAAAACCCGCGTCCCAAGCAAACAAGAGGCCAACATAAGCCACCAGAGTTCCGCATCAACCAAAGAACAAACATCAATCAACTTGTAAAACCCAAATTTCAATGGACCGGAGCTATCCCTAGCTACACCACCACATCGAGCACACCCATCTGATTCACACCATGCAACATCCATATTTAATTTTATCCGGTGCAATGGTGGCGGCACCCAACGTGGAGGACCGGGAATCATCACTGTAGGACTAACCGACACTATTTTTGAGCTACTTCCTTCCCCATCCAGCGGTGCATCAAATACTTTCGCATTACTAGCAAGCCCTAAGTTCCACACTGTTACAGTAAACATCAATTCCCAATTCGCTAGATTTCTCGCAAAATTGGGAGTTCCACTCAAGTTAATAACAATCCAATCCGAAATATGAATGATTCTAATCTATTAGGGATAATCAAACCATTTCATAGCTGGAAAGCAGTCGGACATCTACGTAGAACATGGTCAATATCCTAACGCACGACTCCACAAATCGAGCAACTAGCGTCCATGGAATTGTTCATTCTTTATATCGATTAAAATTATATTAAAATCAATCATTGAATGCTCTGAATTGGATAATTAACTTGCTTACACTAATTTAAACTAATTAGCGTTTTCATTTATTATTATTATTTTGAAGCCTATTGTGTGATTACAAGATAATATACGTTTATTAATCTTACACGTTTAATAATGCACACACATTATGTATACAAACTGTTCGAACTCGAATCACTTAAAAATAACAATATTTATTTTTTCATTGAAACCATTTGATGGGTCCAGTTCCCATTCATTATTTACATTAAGTGAGATTCAAACCTGAAATTTCAAAAGAAAAAATAATTTTTATTACCAAAAATATATTTTCAAGTACGTGGACTACTCATTACTTACTAATAAATACTTTCCAATATAATCTCGAATCAAGTTTTTTCGTTTATTTCAATTCATTTATTTCTTTTTAACATTTTGGTGTGATTACATAGTAATATATGCTCTTTATTCTCAGCCTTTTAAAAATAGACACACACCGTGCAGACAAACTGCTCGAACTCAAATTTCTTAAGAAAAATAAAATTTCCTTTTCATGGGTTCACTTTATTTATTTTTGATTTATTATGTTATAAATAAAGTTTTTAATTAAATTTAATTATAAAAAATATATGAATTTCAAAAACTATTTTTAAAAGACTATTGGATCATATCTTAAGACATAGAAAATTGTTTTATGTCAAATCTTACTCGATTTCGTGAGAAATATCATCAAAGTCTAGAAATTAAGACATAAATTTTTATTACTTTGAAAGTGAAACAAGTAATGAATTATGAAGGTTTGCATCGTCCTTTTTATGGGGTGGGGGCACGTTGATACTAAATATAATTGCTTTAAATTGGTAAAATTTATTATTGTAATTATAATATTTTTAATACAAAAGACACTTTAACTTTAACTTAACTTCGGATGGAAATCCTCTGTCACTTTTTAGTGTCCTACTCATGTTCTTACGCTTAAAATTAGGTTTAGAGTTTAGGATTTCTGGAAAATAATGTATAATATATTTTAAAATATAACGTGTAGGGTTTAAAATTTAGAATTTAGGGTTAGAGTTTAAAATTTAATTGTATAATATTTTTTAATGTTAAGGTATAAATAGAAACACCGAAAAGGAACATAAAATTTTTATCCATTAACTTCATGTTAGTTATAAACGTTTTTCTTATAATATTATCCGAATTATTCTCCCACTTAATGTAATCTCCATTGATTATATAGCTTCATTTTAGTTAAAGAGGTTTCTTCAACTACTTCGGTATTCATCTTCAGGAAGTGTAGCCTAAATAGGAATAATCCTATAAAAATCACAATTTTTTATTAGAAAAAATCACAATTAATTAACTTTAACAAAATACGCCAACCAATTCGCCTAAAAAACTGTGGTCGAGCTGCACAAATAAGTGCTTGACCCGTGGACATTGTCTCAGTTAGTGCTTTGCTTGTTAAATCGTAACCGTTAACCGATATAACTATTGTATTTTATAGATTAATTAATTAAATCGTTAAAATTAGACGGTTTCTGTTAACCGAACTGCTATAGGTTAACCATTATTATAGGGGTGAGCAAAACTTGAACCGACTCAAAAAAATCAAAATTTTCGACTCGACTTAAGGCGAAAAAACTCGACTTGAAAAAACTCGGTTTTAAAAGGAAGGGGATCGTTTTCAAAAATCAAAAGTTAGATCGGGATTTAGGGCGGAATAGGGCTTTTGGGCGTTTAGGGTTTCGCTGGCCGTCGATTAACGACGACCGACGTTTTAGGAGCCGTCGTCGAGAGCGAGAAGGGGTGTGGGTATGTGAGAATCTAGGTTTTACAAAAAGGGGTCGAAGTGGTCAAAGGGGGGCTTTTATAATGTTTTATTGATTTAAAAATGGTCCAATCGCCTTTTTGGTCCTTCCGCGTCGCGCAATTTACGCGCATAGGGTTTTCGCATTTTTAAATCGCGTCTTTGGTCCCCAGTATTTTGACAAGCTTTGCAATTTAACTATCGCGTCGATTGTAGCCTATTTTCCAATGATTTAATCACCCCTTAAGTCCCTAGATTTTGTTTCGAGTTCAATTTTGGTCCCGATTCCAGTATTTAACCCCCTGTTTGTCATGCATTTTGAATTCAGCCACCGCCTTTCTGATTTCTTTAATTTCAATCCCTTTTATTTATTTGCTTATGTATGTATGTTGGTCATATTTAGCATGTGAATGACAACATATGTTCACTTGATTTTATTGTGTTGGTTTCCATATGTATGGTCTTTAACATATTTATATACACCGTGTATTATATATTTTCTTTGTACGTCCTTATATAATATAATAATATATAGTTATTATGTTTATATATGTTATACTATATTATATAGTTTACATATTATGCTACGTTACGTATGTATATATATATATATATATATATTATGATTATCTTATGTTTATATTTCATGCTACATATTTATGTTATTATTCGTTCACATTTATTCCATTGTTCGATCATGCGATTCGCCTTCGGCCTTACGGTGACCCGCAACGGGCTATGATCCGTATTATTATGGCCCATTTAGTGTAATTTCTAACCCCTAATCTAACTTTTAATCTAACTACTAACATTTTAATTTTGTGCATTTTTATTCCCATCATTTAATTTATCGCATGCACTTAATTTACATTTTTCATATTCGATCCGGTCTTTTTCCGAATTTTTATTTAATTTCTATTTTGTTGTTCTACTTTATCTTGCTTTATTTCCGTTTCTATTATTATTGCGATGTAGTATGTATTTTGTGACATGCACTTATATTTATCATCCACGGAATTACTTATATATTGGTATGATAACTAACTTAAAATATACAAAAGAGAGGTATTTATTAACTCCGGTATTCGTGTCAAGACAATTCAAGCTTAAAGGATGTGGACCGAATATTTGGGTTAATTCTCATAGTCTCTAGGTAAGCGATATTTAAAAATGTAAATATCATGTTATCATTCCTTATTTGCTTGCATCATGCATAAAGGTGACGTACGAGATCCGAACCCTAAACTAACACGACAGTCAGTCTTATATGATGTCGGTTTAGTCCACGGTCCGGTGTACCGTTATCCTTTTTAATTAAATGATCAATTAATTCCAAAGTCTCAATTTGATAAAACATGTGTCATTTAAGTCAAATTTTCACTTACGAACGTCTAGTTAAATTCACTTTAAATCTGAAATAATTTCTATCGATTAAAAGGTAACAAGTATTTTGGTACCGATTTCCAGGCGTGATGGGGGTGCTAACCCTTCCCCATTCGTAACCAACTCCCGAACCCTTTTTAAATTGAATATCTCGTTTTTGTGGTGTCCGACCTACCTTAGTGGCCGGTGGCGACTCTAAAATTTTCACAGTTTTCCAAAACTCGAATCCCCCCTTTTTAATAAATCTTCTTAAAAAAATGAAACCCTTAAAAGTTTTTGGTTTTTATAAAAAACCCTATCACAGTTTGGTGACTCTGCTGAGGATAAATTTTTATTTTTACAAAACAAAAAAGAGAGTTAAGCCAATAAAACACTTGTTGCCTTTAATCGATGGAAACTATTTAAAACTTAAAGTGAATTTAATAAGTTTTTTCTTCCTTGAAATATGACTTAAATGGTACGGGCTTTGAAAATTTGTGGCATTCGAATTAATTCCTCATTTAATTTCTAAGGAGTCACTGACATGTGCTGCATCATGATCATTAAGCTCTATACCCGAGCTATACCCTTTAAGTGGGAGTGAAACGCCCATACCCACATGAGTATCCCTCCACGGGTCGGTAATTTACTTCTGGAATCCACGCCTTTGACACGTGAGCAACCCTCCACGTCATTAGGTCGTGCTTTCCCTCGAACCGAAACCAATTTGCAAGCCTGTAATGGGCCAGAATTAGGGTTCTTGTCACCTTAGTAGGTGATAAGATAGGTTCGGGTACCCTTGTTAGAACCGAACTCATGTGTGAGAATATAAGAAGCCCACCCCATTAGAGCCATGCAGATAACCATAGAGCTTAGAATGGCTAGGGTCATCTTGTTAATTTCTTGCCTTCTTTATTTTGTTTGTATTTAATTTTCCTTGCTTTCTAATTTATATTTATCTTGTAACTAACACGTTTTCTTTTTTGTTCCTTCCTCTTCATTTTGCATATTTCATCATGGCATAAAGAGCACATTGAGTTGGAAATAGTTTGAAATTAAAGACTTGATCAATGGGAAATCTGGCCCGCAACAATAATGAGAAGGATCTCGACGTACAAATACAACCATAAAGAGGGTGACTACATGGTTGGGTTTCCGAGACAAGAAAGGCTTTAAAAAAAAGGCCACCTCACTTATTTGTTAGATGTTCCAGGCAAGTGACCATTACTTCAAACCTTGGAGTTCAACCTACATTTGTTCTACGATTGGCAGCTTTGATTTGACTACAACAGTTGGGAAATACCGAGTCTTGCAAGGAAATTAGCGAGAACCAAACCAAACAAGAACTAAGCTTTATGGGGCAAGATCGAAAGTTTCTCAGGCACTCTGCCATCTTGGGTCGACAATCAAGTGTCAACCTAAAAAAAAACTTCAAGTCAGAAGGAATTCTGACCTCAGCTCCGATACGCCTTGAAGGTTGGGTTCAATGGGACCCTTTCAAAGAGCAAGTCAAGAGTACCAAACATCGACAATGGATCAATCATAATTCATCGTCTACACCACTCGAGGGCAGGGCCAAGAGTTGGCATATTTGTTAACGTAGATATGAGGGAACGCCCGATTCCTGGCGAAAGATCCTTTCAAGAGAGAAGAAGGAATTGTGTGAATCTTGAAGAAAATCGTCGACCTAGATGCTAGCTTGAGAACCATATGTAATGGGTTTCTTTCGATCATTGTAACAGACCAAGGTTCCCATTGATACAAGTTGTTTAACGAGGATATTTGCCAAACTCAGTGTCGCTCTTTGCATACATTCATATGTTCATAAGTAGCATTATTTTGAGATGTGTTTCAATTTCGTGTCTTGTTCAATCCTCTTCATGCATATTCATAGCACTTTGCATATGAAATGTTGATCCAAGAACACTTTGAAAGTTAAGACTTTCATAACAGGAGAAAGAATCTATAACGACGAACAAAAGAATCTCAAAGCCTGGAATTCATCACAAGATGAACAAAAGCAAACCTAGCGATCGGCGAAGAAGGAACTCGAGTTTCAATTATGTCTTGTATGGAAATTACTTTTCTTTTCCCGTTGTAAAGAGACCTGATCTTCGTTATGAAAGTTGTTAAATGAGAATGTTCATTGAATCAATGCATCTTTGCATTCAATTGTACATGTTTGTTTGATTACCTTTAATCATCTATCCTTGTTGTGCATACAACACACACATACATTGTTCCTTGTATACTTGTTTTTAAGTTATCTCATTTTCATACATATGATACATTGCATACATTAATCAATCATGGAATTAACTGCGAGAAATATCATGGCAGAAAGTCAAAGTTTAATATGCAATCATTCCTCATTCATACGTTACCCGTTTGCAAACCCGAGCAATGGAAGAGAGATTGGCCAAGGTAGAGAAAGGGCAAAAAGACCTCGAAACTCGTTTGGATGGGGTCAGTAAGAATATCAGCGATCAGATCGCACAGTCGCAAGCTTCTATTATTGCTCAGATGACCGACCTGTTATTGAAGATGAAAGGTGAGGAAGGAGTTTCCGTAGATAGCTCAAACATTGAAGGACACAAGGGTACTACATACCATGTGAAGGATCAACCAGAAGTGCCAAATCCCGGAAAAAGAGTCCATGCGGGAATCTATGCCAAGACTGCTGTTGGAACGCTTGTTAGCCACCACAGGGGAACCTCAACGAATCAGCTCATTGACTTAGGGGCAGGATGTGAGGATGAAGTGGAGAGGATTAAGGCTGTGATGAAAGAGAAGCATGAGGAGAGGTTTCTCTTGTTTGAAGAAAGATTTAAGACCTTACAAGGGGCGGATGAGCAAGGGAATGATGCCCGCGATTTGAGCCTTGTAACAGATTTAGTCCTTCCACCAAAATTCAAAGTTCCCGATTTTGAGAAGTACGACGGAACTACTTGCCCTTTTGCGTACATTACTATGTATTGCCGGAGGATGGCAGCTTTTATCAAAGATGAGAAGCTACTTATTCACTGTTTTCAAGACAGTTTAACTGGTTTCACAACCCATTGGTACACTCAACTTAGTCGAGTCTACATCAAGTCATGGGGAGACCTTTCAAAAGCCTTCATCGGTCAGTACAAGCATGTAACTGACATGATTCCAAATCGGCTCATGCTGCAAGGTTTGGAACAATAGCACAATGAGAGTTTCCGTGAGTATGCCCAGCGTTGGCGAGACGTGGCAGCTCAGGTCCAGCCCCCACTGCCAGAAGGTGAAATCATTCCTATATTTGTGAACACTCTGAATAGAGTCTTGTATGATCGCTTAATCAGCAATTCCGCTAATAGCTTTGCGGACATGGTCATGGCGGAAGCATGTATTGAGGATGCTATTAAGAAAAGGAAGATAGTGGATCCCTATAGCACAACCGCCCACAAGGGGCATGAGTCTCAAGTTCACATGGTGGGCTCTCGCCTAAACAACCAATCTTATGGCCACTTCCATAATCAAGCATCCTGGTCTGCAAAGCCTCCAAGGGTTCTTCACCCGGTCCCTATGTTGTACACCGATTTGCTCCCAGTGCTTATTGAGAAGAAGCTACTGACCCTAGTTCAGTCCAAACCAAAGGATCCTCCCTATCCTAAAGGTTATGATGTTAATGCCATATGTGACTACCATGTGGGAAGCACAGGCCACACCATGGAGAATTGTGGGGCACTGAAAAACAAAGTTCAGGGACTGATCGAGAATGGTCTGTTAAGGATCTGAAGAGAAAAAATGATGAGCGAGACTTTTGGGGAGGTGTCGTCTCCCGGGTTTTTAGGAGCTCGTGCGTTCAAGTTTCCTTTCATGTTGCATTTTATCTTGAAGTAATGCATGGAATAAACATTGCTATCATTTGCCTGAAGATAGCAATGATCTTTTAAAGGGTACTTGTTATGTTCGCGGATTTTCTTTCTAATGAAAATACATCTTTGCTTAACATGCAATGACCTTGAAATCATATATATGTATATCCCTTCTTACCTTCGTAGGTCCTCGAATATCACTTGCATGATGTGGCCTTGATTCTAATGAAAAGATCGATTGAATGTTGTGATAACGATAAAGTGAGATTTCCCGCTCTGTCCGCTCTGGTCGGTAAAATGAGAGAAGCAAGATTACTATTCCTTCGATGATGTTCGATGATAAGAAAATCTCCTAAGAAAGCCCAAATAGAGTTGCTTGAATGTGCCTAAAAAAGAGAAAAAAAAAGGAAAGAAAGAAAAAGAAGAAAAAAAAGAAGAAGAAAGAAAAAAAGAAAAGAGAAAAAAATAGACTATTTCAAAATAAAATGTTTTTAACTTCAGAGCTTGGTAATAAGCATTAACAAAAAGCACTCCAATTTTCGAAACCTAGTAATAGGAATTTTCGGATATGAGTGTGGAATTTTAGGGGCACTCCGCTGAAGCCCGAAACTCTTCGCTTCATGAGTGATGGTAATATTTTCAAAGTCGTGACCATGCCGAGTAACTCGGGGAATTATTGTATGCTCCATCTTTTTCCTCGAGCCAAAGGATTGTGACGAATTGAATTCCCCTATAAAAAAGGAAGAAAGAAATAAAAAAAAGAAGAAAAGAAAAAGAAAAAAGGGAGAAAATGAATGAACGAGTTGAATAAGTCCCAAAGAGGAATCCTTGAGGACACTAACACAAAATCAGTGGTAATCATAAGCACACATGTTCCATGGGCTAAACAAAAGTTGAAAATCTAAACATACATATGAGTGGAGAAACATGATGAAAACTAGAAGGGATAATAATTGAGCTGATCAAGAAGGTACCATAATCATGAGGATGAACCGGGCGATTTGGGAGGAGTATCACAACTTCAAATATCGCCACAACATTCAAAGTCTTCATAGACACAAGCTATGCTTGAAATGATCTTCGGACAGTTGAATCAGTGGGAGATGGCATACGGCTTGAAAGTGCTTGGGTGATGATTTTGATTACGACTAAGAAGGTTCACTGGACTCGGGGAATGAGCAACACTAGACGAGAGCAAAGTTTGTCAGGACATGTGACTGGAGTGGTTGTAGTCCTAAGATGCTGACCACCGACCCTAGAAAACGAAGACAAACTAAATTCATGCATCTTTGCATTCTCAGGACCACACACATCTTTGCATTATGAAACATGCTCATGCATCATTGTTAGTTAGTCATCTGTATGTTAGGAGTATGCTAACTCATACCATCGTAGCATTTTGTTTACTTTAAACAGGTATTCGGAGGTTGTTAAAGGGGTGGATTCACTACTTCGCAAGAGGAGAAATAGTTCTCATAAGAACCAGGAGTCCTTTGACTAGTATTAAGATTTTTAATCCCTGATGATATTTTTCTTAAAACTTAAATTTCTCAATTTTATCCTTCCTAAAGGATGTTTTCTTAAAATCCTAATTTCTCAGGGATGTTTTTCTCAAAACTCAATTCCTCAATTTTATCCTTCCTAAAGGATATTTTTCTGAAAATCATAATTTCTCAATTTTATTCCCCTTGGAATGTTTATTTAAAATTCAGGTTTCCTGGTCTTTAAATTAAAAGAAAAGAATTGGAGAAAAGAAAAAGAACGAGAGTAAATAAGAAGAGAGAAAGAGAAAAAGAAGAAAGGAGAGAGAGAGAAGAGAATAAAAAGAAAAAAAGAAAGAAAAGGAAGAAGAAGAAGAAGAAGAAGAAGAAGAAGAAGAAAGAAAGAAAAGGAAAAAGGAAAAAGAAAGGAGAGAAAAAGGAAAGAAAGAAATAGAAGAAAAAAAAGAGAAAAAGAAGAAGAAGAAAAGAAAGAAGAAAAAATGAGAAGAAAAAAGAAGAAGAAGAAAGCAAGAAAATGAGCTAACCTCAACAAGATTAAAGAGCTCGTAATGAGAGGAGCTCGATTGACAAGGGTCAAAAAAGCTTATAGCGGGAAGTGCTCGCACAAAAAAGAAGTAAGATCTCAAAGAGAGAAAAATTTGTCATTCTTTCAAGGATTTCAAGTGAAGGATTTCAAAATCGCCACATCAGGATTTCAGAGCAAAGGAGACAAATACTCTGATACAAGGGTGTTGACGGTGAAACAACATTCCTCGTTCATTCACGAATCTAGGATAATAGCAAGTATTTCTCTGCAATAGAAACAAACATGATTTTGTATTTAGATGTCAAAAATAAAGAAAAGAAGAAGAAGAAAAAAATGAAAGAAAAATCAGAAATGGGAAAAGAAGAAAGTTGCCGAAATAATTTAAGGACTAGGTGAAAGGTTGAAGATGATATCTTCAAGCATTCAACAATGGCAGCAACGTTCTTGGACTTGACACGAAGAACTCGAAAGAACTTGCATAATCTGTTATGCAAACCCGAATCGAATATGTTCTACAATGTCGAAAGATGAACACACTCCAAGGAAGAAATCAAACAATCTGTTGAACGAACTCAAACCTTATCTTGAATTTGTTCGAACAAAGCACTTGGACCCTTCAATTATCTAACAATTGAGAACCCGAAGTATCAAGGGAAAAAGTTCTAAAAAGAACTAACTTTGAGAGAAAATTCTCACAATATATTTGATTCATAAAAAAGTCTAACCAAATTACATTGTTTAAACACATATATATAGGTACAAGGCTTCCAAGTTCGTTTAATTTGTGTGGCTGATATTAAAAGGAGTTTAAAAATTGAATTTGAGTGGAAATAACTCCTTTTGGGCGGACTCAATTGGCAGCAACAAGTTTAGGCGCCCAAAACACATGAAAATCACATTTAACATGTGATTTTTATGTTTGAAATTCAAACATAACCACTCGGGCTTATCCTTTCTTGCAAATGGCGCATAATGAAGGAGAAAATGGGCTGATTCGGCTGCATATTCACACACATGTGTCAAGCTGCCACGTGGGTGCTGGAGATGACCGGATGCCACCTAGGCTGCCACATGTGCACTAGCACACTCCCCGATATGCAAGATGTTTTTCAGCTACTTCTGGACTTGTCAGCTGAAGTAGAGCTAGTGGAGCTAAAGTTGAGCTGAAATGAGCTAACTGAAAGTGTGAGGAGCTGAACTGAGCTGCCTTGAGATGGAGATGAGCTGGTTACACTCTCCTGAACTGAAGATGAGCTGCATACACTCTGGTGAGCCGGAGTTGAGCTGCCTACAATCACCTGTGCTGGAATTGAGCTGCCTACACTCACTTGAGCTAGAGTTGAGCTAGCTACACACTCCTGAGCTAATGTCCTCCTAAGTACCTGCATGAAAACAAAGCAAACTTCCACCAAAGTAATGTAAACTTAATAGAAACACTAAAACCAATGTAAAAACATCATAAGGCATATCAAACTTATTCAAAACACACCAAACGTACTATATACATAGTAAACACACTAATATAAATAATATAAGTATAAGGAATGTTACACATCAATATGTAACAAATGAAAAAGAAAACATACCTGAAAGTTTGAAGTTGCATCGTTGGGTGGCATAAACGTGCTCACATCATCCCCCCTTCTTTAATGCGATTTGTCCCCAAATCGTCCCTCATTACAAAAGGGAACAATTTTGAGTTTCGCTTGGCAGGGAACTTTCTCAGTCGTCTTGCTCGGCACATATGCCATCCTCTCGAACCTAGTTCTTTTACAAAGAACACAAATGAAAATGCCTTCTTTCTTGTACCTTTCCGAATAATGCACAACATAAAGTCAGACAATGCCCGTTGCACATTCATAATCCTGCAAAAAATGACATATAAAGACAACTCCAAAGAACAACAAGAATCTCGACGATCATCCAGAATCACATCACAAGGTTGTTCACAATCCAATGTACATCCAAAGAAATCAGCATATAAAATGAAAAATCAATAGGACAATGGAAAGGGACGGCAAACCGTGGTAATGAAGGTTGTTGAATTTCTGGAAAGAATTTAAATGCACTAGACATACCAACAGTAGCAACCTTGGTAACTTCACATGGCATCACCTTATTAACCTGCAAGTTAGAAGAAGAAATAGAAGAAAACGTATAATCAAATAAAACCTTTGAGTTCACTTCTTCTTTGTCATAGTCATTCTTCTTTTTGCTGGCTTTCCAAGCTTCAGTACTCGCTTTCAAACGAACTTTGTCTTCATATACTTCACTTGGAGTCATAAGTGCCAAAGTAACCTTTTTTGCCCTCATGAGTAAAAGAGTATCGATTGGTGTAACAATCGTGCAAAACTCTCTTATCATACTGCCACAGTCTTCCTAACAATAAATGACAAGTATCCATAGAACAAACATCACAAGTTACCTCATCCTTGTATTTACCAATGAAAAATGGTATAACAACTTGTTCGGTAACTTTTATTTCAACACCGTCATTCAACCATTGTAACTTGTACGGATTAGGATGCGTGGTCGTCTTCAGTCCTAACTTGTCAACCATGAGAGTACTAGCAACGTTAGCACAACTACAAATATCAATAATCACAATACATACATTGTCGTTCACGTTGCATCTCGTATGGAAGAGGTTGTTTCATTGCGGTTCATCCTGTAATGGTTGATCATTCAGACTTCTCTTGTCAACAAGTGCTTCATCGGTAGCCAATGTCTGTACATTGTCATCATTTATTTCTTCATGGACAGAATGGGAACCACTCCCATCTAATCTATCCAATTGAGAATGTATAGGTTTCAATGCATTAGCAATCACTCCTTGCATCATTCTCTCCAAGGCTTGCATTTGCAAGTCTGATGGTGGTCGTTCAGCAGAACCTATCATTTTCACACAAAGAAAACAAACAAGCAAACAAAAACAAACAAACAAACAAACAAACAAACAAACGGGTTAAAGGTTAGAAAAAAATAGTCCTCACCAATCACACAGCAAAAATCCTCACTAGTCACTCCAAAGAATTTGCACTCAAGAAAATAAGGAATTAACACTCAGCACTCGTGTTTCACTCGGGAGAATACTTGAATGGCTCTTTTTGTCTCCCCTTCTGTTCTCACACGCTCTGTTTGTCTTTTCCCTCAATCTCTCATACTTAGTTCTTTAAAGGAACTGATTCCGATGTTCAAATTCTGCAAGTGTTGTCAAATTGAAAGAAAACAACGGGTGACGGGTGAATATTGTTAGAACAAAGATAAGGGTTAGGAGAAAAAGAAATAAATAATAATAATAAAAATGAAAGTTGAAAATTGGGCTGAAAAGAAGATAACAATATGAAATGAAAGAAAGGATGCTAAAAGAACATGAATTAAGCAACTTACGCAGTAGAAATGCTTACCACCATCCTATCTCCGGAATAAACAAAAAAAGTTGATTTCGGGTGATTTTAAGGTATTTCAAGGTAATATAAGCATATCCTTCATCATTTCACGTCCAAACAGCACATATTAACACAAATACCCCAAATATTCGAAACTGATTTTTTTGAATTTTTTTCAATTTTTTCGATTTTTTTACTTTGACTTTTTGGTCAAACTTTGAAATTTGACATACTTTTTTTTTTGAATTTCGAACTGTTTTTGTTTTTTTGACTTCTTAAAATGCAGAAAATGCTAAAATCCAACTTAGGCTCTGATTACAATATGATACATGGGTGTTGATGGTGAAAACAACATTCCTCGTTAATTCACGGATCTAGGATAATAGCATGTATTTCTCTGCAACAGAAACAAACATGGTTTTATATTTAGATGTCAAAAATAAAGAAAAGAAGAAGAAGAAAAAAATCAGAAATGGGAAAAGAAGAAAGTTGCCGAAATAATTTAAGGACTAGGTGAAAGGTTGAAGATGATATCTTCAAGCATTCAACAACGGCATCAACGTTCTTAGACTTGACACGAAGAACTCGAAAGAACTCGAAAGAACTTGCATAATCTGTTATGCAAACCCGGATCGAATCTGTTCTACAATGTCGAAAGATGAACAAACTCCAAGGAAGAAGTCGAACAATCTGTTGAACGAACCCGAACCTTATCTTGAATTTGTTCGAACAAAGCACTTGGACCCTTCAATTATCTAACAATTGAGAACCCGAAGTATCAAGGAAAAAGTTCTAAAAGGAACTAACTTTGAGAGAAAATTCTCACAATATATTTGATTCATAAAAAAGTCTAACCAAATTACATTGTTTAAACACACACACACACATATATATATATATATATATATATATATATATATATAGGTACAAGGGCTGCCAAATTCGTTTAAGTTGTGTGGCTGATATTAAAAGGAGTTTAAAAATTGAAGCAAACTTCCATCAAAGTAATGTAAACTTAATAGAAACACTAAAACCAATATAAAAACATCATAAGGCATATCAAACTTATTCAAAACACACCAAACGTACTATATACATAGTGAACACACTAATATAAATAATATAAGTATAAGGAATGTTACACATCAGTATGTAACAAATGAAAAAGCAAACTTCCCTGAAAGTTTGAAGTTGCATCGTTGGGTGGCATAAACGTGCTCACATCATACTCAAGGCTCAAGGATTTCAGGCGAGAGATTTCAAACTTGCCACATCAAGATTTTAGAGCAAAGGAGGCAGATACTCATAGCTCAAGGTGAAGAATTTCAGACTCACCATAATTAGGATTTTCGAGCAAGAGAGGCAAAAACTCATAGGTCGAGGTGAAGAATTACAGACTCACCATAACGAGGACTTCCGAGCAAAAGAGACAGATACTCATTGCTCAAGGCGAAGAATGTCAAATTTGCCACGTCAAGTTTTCAGAGCGAAAGAGGCAAATACTCAAAGCTTAAGGACTTCAGGCGATGGATTTCGAACTCGCCACTTCAGGATTTCCGAGTGAAAGAGCTCAAGGTTTTTCGTGCGGAAAAACCGGAAGGCCTACTCAGTTTGTTTTTGCCGTTTCAGGAAAGCAAGTTACATGGCTTTGTTCTCTGTCGCTTCAGAAGAATGAATCAATTATTGTCTGATCTGTCCCTTGCCGTTCCGGAAGGACATGCCAACGCTACCCACTTTATTTCTGCCGCTTCGAAGGAGCAAATCATCCAAACAGAGAAGTTGGACAAAATTAGTGCTTATGATCTTTGCTTTATTCTTGTTCATAAAGTACAAGCAAAGATGGGCAACTGTAATCACTAATTTTGTCCGGGGCACACCATTTTTTTCTTTCGTTTTAGAACAATGGGCTTATATATATATATATATATTGGGCTTCGTTTATTCCCTTTTAAACTTTAAAACCAAAAAAATTACTACCTTTTAGTTTAGCATTTATATGTTTTTTTTCTTTCTTCGTTAATATGTGTTTATTATATTGTCTATGTTTATATATGTATTATGTATTGTGGTTATATGTGTGTTAAGGTGTTTATTGTTGTCTTTATTCATACATATGTTTATTACGTTTTTTTATCCCTGTTGTTGGTTATTATGGTTATTATTACTACTATTGTTAGTATTATTGTTATTATTGTGGCCTTTCTCCTTATTATTAATATTGCTATTGTTAGGAGATATTATTGTTGTTATAATACTAAATTAAGAGCCCAAATAGATAATAAATGAAAAGCCCTTTTAATTTAAAAACAGTCCAAGTCCAGTACAAGTTTTTAAATGTTTGCATAGCCAATTTCAAGCCTAATAAAAATTAAACCTAAGTCTAATTAAAAACCCTAAAAATAATCTAATCATACATTTTTTTTTGCAGCCGCCATGAATCTAACCGTTGGATCAGATCTGATCCAACGGTTTAGATTATACCGAAATCGATTGCACAGCTTCCACCATTCACGCGTGGAAATCACTACCGACCGATCATCTTCTTGACGTGCCCCACGCGCGACCGTTTGATTGCCTTCATGCGCGCGTGCGACTCACACGCTGGACTCCTCAGCTCCCCAGACCGTCCAGATCCCCACCACGTCGATCGAATGGATCTTTAGCCGCACCAATTTTTA
The DNA here is from genome assembly GCA_958450335.1 of Hibiscus tridactylites. Taxonomy (NCBI): domain Eukaryota; kingdom Viridiplantae; phylum Streptophyta; class Magnoliopsida; order Malvales; family Malvaceae; genus Hibiscus; species Hibiscus tridactylites. The sequence continues at coordinate 47,643,816 of OY288281.1, forward strand.
TCGTCGATTCTTCAGCCGTCAAGCCGTGCCCCTCTGGACCCCTCTCGGCAGCAACGACGCATGCAAACAAAACGAATCGAAATGCCAGGAACACACACAAATGACAGAATAACAGAGGCAAACAAACAAAATTAAAATGGCCATGCGAATACAAACAAGAAACATCAGAGGCATCCAATAGCAATATTCTAGGGTTTTTTTCTTTTCCTTTAAATTTGTAATTTTTGGCTATATAAAGCTCGAATCAATAGTGTAAACAAGACAAGCAATATTGGGGGGAAGTTTCAGATATCAATACAAAAGGCAACCATTTTTAGAGGTATTTTATTTTCATTTGGCATTTCGAAACAAAAAAATTAGGGTTTCGTTTTTTTACCTTCACGGTCGTCGGTTCTCTTCACATCTGTTTCCGCTTCGTCCGCCGGTGATAATCCCTTGGTCTTCTAGATCGCACGGGTGAACCGAAGATGGTCTGAATTGTTTACAAATAGGGGTTTAAAAAAAATAGGGTTTCAAATATGTTTTTTGGGGGCTTTAAAGGGGGATCGTTTTTGAAAATCAAAGATTAGATCGGGATTTAGGGAGGAATAGGGCTTTTGGGCGTTTAGGGTTTCACCAGCCGTCGATTAACGACGACCGGCGTTTCAAGTGTCATCGTCGAGAGCGAGAGGGGGTGTGGGTCTGTGAGAATCTAGGTTTCGCAAAAAGGGGGTCGAAGTGGTCAAAGTGGGGCTTTTATAATGTTTTACCGATTTAAAAATGGTCCAATCCCCTTTCTGGTCCTTCTGCGTCGCGCAATTTACGCGCATAGGGTTTCCGCATTTTTAAATAGCGTCTTTGGTCCCCAGAATTTTGACAACCTTTGCAATTTAACCCTCGCGTCGATTGTAGCCTATTTTCCAATGGTTTAATCACTCCTTAAGTCCCTAGATTCCGTTTCGAGTTCAATTCTGGTCCCGATTCCAGTGTTATTTAACCCCCTGTTTGTCATGCATTTTGAATTCAGCCACTGCCTTTCTGATTTCTTTAATTTCAATCCATTTTATTTATTTGCTTATGTATGTATGTTGGTCATATTTAGCATGTGAATGACAACATATGTTCACTTGATTTTATTGTGTTGGTTTCCATATGTATGGTCTTTTAACCTATTTATATACACCGCGTATTATATATTTTCTTTGTACGTCCTTATATAATATAATAATATATAGTTATTATGTTTATATATGTTATACTATATTATATAGTTTACATATTATACTACTTTACGTATGTATATATATATATATATATATATATATATATATATATATATATATATATATATATATATATATATATTATGATTATCTTATGTTTATATTTCATGCTACATATTTATGTTATTATTCGTTCACATTTATTCCATTGTTCGATCATGCGATTCGCCTTCAGCCTTACGGTGACCCGCAACGGGGTATGATCTGTATTATTATGGCCCGTTTAATGTGATTTCTAACCCCTAATCTAACTTTTAATCTAACTGCTAACATTTTAATTTCGTGCATTTTAATTCCCATCATTTAATTTATCGCACTTAATTTACACGCTTCATATTCGATCCGGTCCTTTTCCAAATTTTTATTTAATTTCTATTTTGTTGTTCTACTTTATCTTGTCTTATTTCCGTTTATATTATTTATTGCGATGTAGTATGTATTTTGTGACATGCACTTATATTTATCATCCACATAATTACTTATATATTGGTATGATAATTAACCTAAAATATACAAAAGAGATGTATTTATTAACTCCGGTATTCGTGTCAAGACATTCTGAGCTTAAAGGATGTGGACCGAATATTTGGGTTAATTCTCACTGTCTCTAGGTAAGCGATATTTAAAAATGGAAATACCATGTTATCATTCCTTATTTGCTTGCATCATGCATAAAGGTGACGTTCGGGATCCGAACCCTAAACTATCACGACAATCAGTCTTATATGATGTCGGTTTAGTCTACGGTCCGATGTACCGTTATCCTTTTTAATTAAATGATCAATTAATTCCAAAGCCGCAATTTGAGAAAGCCCATGTCATTTAAGTCAAATTTTCACTTAAGAACGTCTAGTTAAATTCACTTTAAATCTTAAATAATTTCTATCGATTAAAAGACAACAAGTATTTTGGTACCGATTTTCGGGCGTGATGGGGGTGCTAACTCTTTCCCACACGTAACCAACTCCTAAACCCTTTTTAAATTGAATCTATAGTTTTTGTGGTGTCCGGCCTACCTTAGTGGCCAGTGGTAACTCCAAAATTTTCACGATTTTCCAAAACTTGAATCCCCCTTTTTAATAAATCTTCTTCAAAAAATGAAACCCTTAAAAGTTTTTGGTTTTTAGAAAAAAACCCTATCACACCCCCTTTTGTTACTTGCAGATTGCTTGATAATCATCAAAATCAAATAAATATTAGAAATTCCTTAGTCCTTGCGGATCGACCCTTACTCTCACTATGCTACTTAAATTATTTCTTTAATTGAGTTTAAAGAATTTTATTTGACAGTCCACGGCGCATGTCACTCTTTTCCTCCAATTAGGTTTAGGGAGGCTTACAATGCATGTTTGTCTTTCTTAATAATATTCTTATTGCCAAGCAAAAAAAAGTTAGGATTCAATAAACGCTATAACTATTAACCGACCGTTTAAGCTGAACGGTACAATTAACCTACCATGAACACCCATAGTCTTAGTCACCGGTGATGAAAAGAATCAGGTACATGGATTTGCACCAATTTTTTTTTGTTTATTTATGTTGTAATCCATTAACTGATTAATCCAAATTTGAGTTTAGATACTATATAGGTCCATTGACCTATTAAACCTAGTTTACTTCTTTCACAACATAAGAAGTTAAAGGTTAATTGTTACTTAAAACCAAACGTTATTCTATTATATGAGAAAAAAATCTTATGTCATTTTTTGTGTATCTTTTTATGCATCAACACTAAAATATAAAACACTGCAATCTAACCCAAATCCTTAAAACCTTAAAGCAGCAACGTAAGTTCATAATTTCACAAAAAACCTACTAATGAATAATGGAGATGGTGGAAGAATTTAAGAGAATGAATCATTGTATTATTCACCAAAGGCTGATTAGTCAATAGAATACATTATGTTTATATAGTCAAAGCAATAACAAACTCAACAAAGTTTCCCTCCTAAAATTTGTTTAAACCATCTAACAACTTGAACAGCTCAACAAAACAACTGTCAATTCATCTAGTGGTATATTCTTCAAAATTTCCTCTTTTTTTTTCCTGAACTTCAGCATAGCTCAACACGTTCAACATGTTCCGAAGCTCTTCAAAATGTTGAACAACAATTGGTTTAGTTATTTATAAAAGGGTGTCATTTTATTTATAAAGAGTTGTCATTTTATTCATAAAAAATGTCATTTGTCTATATTTTTAATTTTTTATAAACAAATTATATAGAAAAAATAAATTTCTAAAAAAATTTGGGGTGTCACGAAACACCCCATTTCAAAGGGTGGCTCTGCCCATGGTGGCTAGTGTAATCACACCACACCTTTGGAACATCATGCATGTTATTATCATGTCCAATAATACATATTTAACCCATAAACATCAGAAGTTGTATAAGTTACGCTTCAAATTTAACCCCAACAGTTGAACGAGACACTGCTCGTTGCTTTTTGGAGCTCCAATGTAACACCTCAAAAATTATTATTATTATTATTATTATTATTATTATTATTATTATTATTATTATTATTATTATTATTATTATTATTGAAACCCTAATTATAATTTGGGAATTCTCAATTCAAACCTAGAAATTAGGAATTAAAATCCAAAACCATAATTATTCAATTTGGGAAGTTTATTTAAGTAAACTATTTCAATGACCTAATTGTGTCAAATCTGAACCTTGAAGGCTCTTTCGAAAAGCAAGATATTCTTAAGGGTAAACTATACTGGTGGTCACCAAACTATCATCGTTTTTTCTATTTTGGCATTCCAATTAAATTTTTCGTCAAAATCGTCCATCTTTTTAGATAATTTTCTTGTTTTGGTCCATCTCCGTTAAAAAATTAACGGAATCGCTGACATGAATTTTTTTTTATATTTTTATTTTCTAAATCAACATTCTCTTTCCTCGTCATCATATTATATATTATTTTTTATTATTTCAATCGACCAACCAAGAGGTGACACGTGTCACTTCCAAATTTCAAAAAAATCAAAGGAGAAAAAAACCTCCTCATTTGTGCAAGTGGGAGGAATCAAACCAAAGACCCCATGCATGAGGTGTCCAATGCTAAACCATTGAGCTAGGCTTGAGATTTTGTTATCTTTTAACCAAACAAATATTTATGTTATACATTTTCAGCCTTAAAAATAACTAAAACTACATTTACATAGGTTTGAATCAAGAACACTTTAAACTAAAAGCTCTATCTTATCCACTGCATTAAGTTAACAATTTATTAAACATCTACAAAATCTAATATTTAATTTAAGATTTATTATCACCTAAAATTATTTTTTTCCAATTCTTTTGGAATAAAAAATTAATTATTTAATATTGTCAAAATGAATTATATCATTCTAAAAAAATTGAATATAAATTTTGAATTATTTGAAAATAAATATTTATATTTAGAATTATTATTTTAATTTTGTAAATTTTTTTAGCTTGAAATGGAATTAAAATTGAAGATCAAACTAGAATTATTTTCACTTTGTTTTGAAATAAAAAATAATAATTGAATAATTATTTTATAAAATTAATATTAAAAATTATAAAAATTAAATTTATAATATTTATTTAGGATAAAATATAATTTTTTAAATAACATTTAATTGGTTGACATGTATATGAACAAATTATTTTACATTTAATTAATTTTTAGAATGATCTAATACATATGTATACAAATAAATAATTAGTTCTTTTTATTCCCAAACAAATTGAAAAAATAATTTTAGATTGATTTTAGTAATAATTTGATCTAATTTGAGGTGATAATATATTTAAATTAAATATTAAAATTTGAGGATATTTAGCTTAGTGGTTGTACCCTTTGCTTTTGGTGCAATGTGTTCACGGGTCAAATTATTATATAGGCAATTTTTATTTTATTTTTTAGGCTAAAAGTGTATAACTTAAATATTTGTTTGGTTAAATTTTAACCAAATCTCAAGTTTAGCTCAATGGTTAAGCTTTGGACCCCTTATGCAAGGGGTTCTTGGTTTGATTCCTCCCAATTGCACAAATGAGGAGTTTTTTTCTCCTTTGATTTGTTTGAAATTTAGAGGTGACAATTTTGACGAAAAAATTAGTTGGGGGACCAAAATAGGAAAACAATGATAGTTTGGTGACCACCAGTGTAGTTTACCCTATTTTAATCCCTTATTTTCTCAACCTTAGTCTCCTCACTCACTCACTCAACCCCCTCACTCACTCGAATCAGTCACCCCTCTCCTCTTTTGTGCAATCAATTCTGATCAGAACAAGGTGAGTCACCATCCACAGTTCTTGCACTGCCCAACCATAACCATCATTTCCCTTTGTCTTGTGAGTAAATCCTATCACCTAGTTATGTATCGTTCGTTTGCCTTTCTTGATAAAATTATAAGAAATCCCTTGGTTTCCGATTGCCCCGTCGTTTCCCTTCTTTTTCATGTTTGTTAGTAAGTTGATGTGATACTCGTCTCCATTTTACTATTGTTTCGTGGTTTGAGTTTCAAAGTTTAACTCTTTCAAAATTGTTCTGTTGAAAACGCGTCGTTCAGGGTATACTCTGGTCACTGTGCCATTTGTGGGGTTGGTAAAAACTCATGCGTCGTCTTTGTTACCTGTAGTTTAGTGTGTGCTAGTGTTTAGCATGGAAAAGCACGTGTTGGTTGGAGCTTGTGTCCCCAAATCATGATCCAATCGTGGGGCACAAAGTGACTAGATTTACATGGGAAATCCTTAGGGTCTAAGAGTAAAGTGGGACCCATTATGAATCAAATTATATAAAAATATGTGTATTCTGATTTGAACGAATCGGTTTTGCACCGAACAGTCAGATCAGACCCGAATTCGAAACCATACGCCTTGTCTTACTAATTACAAATTATTTTTTACCTAGTAAATTTTGGGATATTAAATTTGAGATATAATATAAGTTATTATGTGTTTCAGACAATGTTGATTTCGAGGACGGCGTTTTACCTCCTCCACTCTTCTTGTGCATCCTGTACCTGCAATTTCTGTGAGAGCAATATGTGAGTTGTTTTTTATAGAATTTGAGTTAGGAGGTATAGTATATTTCTGTTAGAATGTGAATTAATATAGAAATTCATCTTGTAAGTTTTAACTCAGCTAGACCTAGAGCTAGTTCAGATCGTGGGAGGCGTCTTCACTGACGTTAGAACTTTGTCTGCTAGAGCCGTGTTCTCTTTTTGTGCTATATATTCTGTGAAATAATGTTTTCCTACTTGCATGACTATTTTACGTTGTTGTGATTACAATGTGTTTTGAGATATCATGCATACTGTGTTTCGATGAACAATCATAATTTTCAGAATTGTGATCCTCATATTTAGTACGATAAATGGTAATGAGATTTTGTGTTTTACAATCATTACCAGATTTTATATGCATGGGATGGGATTGTACGAAGGAAGAAGTGATTTGACCATACTGTGATTGGTGAAATAAGGGCGAGGAGTTCTGGGGAACTACCTTCATTGTGACCGGTTGGCTTTTCCACCACTGTGATTGGAGTATGTAGCTGGGTTTGTGTTTTCTGTTTAGCATCTTTTCAAGCACTGTGTTTTAATGTGATTTATATTTTAAAGAGATATTATTGTGAAATGTTTCACCATGGGGAGCTCCTGTTATTTTTGTCAAGAAGAAGGATGGGACAGTTCGGCTATGCATTGATTATCAGAAGCTGAACAAGCTGACGATAAAGAACAATTATCCTTTCTCTCGTATTGATGATTTCCTCGATCAGTTTCGGGGTGCCAAGGTTTTCTCTAAGATAGACCTGATATCTGGTTACTACCAACTCATGGTTAATGATTCTAATGCCTTTAAGACAACTTTTTGAACACGTTACGACCATTACAAGTACCTTGTGACACCCTTTGGATTGACTAATGCTCCTGCCATATTTATGGATATGATGAATAGGGTGTTTCAATCTTACTTGGACCAATTTTTGTGGCGTTTGTTGATGATATTCTAGTCTATTCTGAATCTGAAGCTGAACATGAGGAATTGTTCTACAGACTCTAAGGGTTGAAATAGTTGTATGCAAAATTCAGCAAATGTGAATTCTGGCTCTCCGGGGTTATCTTTTTTGGGGCACATAGTTTTTGTAGAAGGTATTTAGGTTGATCCGAAGTAAATTGAGGCCATTATAGACTAGAAGCAACCTAAGAATATTCCTAAGATTTGCAGCTTCTTGGGCTTAGTTGGTTATTTTCGGAGGTTTGTATAGGGTTTTTCGATCATTGTAGCTCCGTTGAATAAGCTTCTACGGAAGAATGTTCCTTTTGTTTGTACTGAAGCCCAACAGTGTATCTTTGAAAAATTGAATACATTGTTGACTCAAACACCAATTTTGATTCAACCGGAGCTTAAGAAGGCTTATAACGTTTATAGTAATGCTTTTCACACTGGTTTGGGATGTGTGCTTATGGAGGATGGTAAGATAGTGACTTATGCGTCTCGATAGCTAAAAACGTATAAGTGTAACTGCCTTACACATGAACTTCAGTTGGCTGTTGTGGTATTTACTCTCAAGATCTTGAGACACTATCTTTACGGAGAGAAGTGTTATATCTACACAAACCAAAAGAGTTTGAAATATCTGCTCACCCAAAAAAGCTTAATCTGAGAAAATGTCGTTGGCTTGAACTTCTTAAGGAATACGAATATGAGATTGAGTATCATTCGGGTAAGGCTAATATGGTGGCTGATGCCTTGAGTCGTAATGCTATCACTGATCTGAGAGCTTTATTTACTCGTATGAGGATGGTAGTCTTCTGGCTGAACTCCATGTTATTCCTACTTTGATTTCTGAGATTTGATCTGAGCAGCCTAATGACCCATTTTTGATACACTGTATGAGAGAGGTTGAAAAGGGTACATCTAGTGGTTTCTCTTTTGATTAGAATGGTATTCTTTGTTTATTGGGTCAGTACTGCATTTTGAGAAATTTTGCTCTAAAACAGGTTATTCTCCGTGAGGCCAATGACAATCTTTATTCTATATAGATCCCGGTAGGGATAAGATGTATAAGAATCTCCAAGAGCGTTACTGGTGGAAAGGTGTCAAGGGAGATGTTGTGGGTTCTATATCCAAGTGCTTGACTTGTCAGAAAGTGAAGGCAGAACATCAGCATCCATCTGGGTTACTGCAGCATATTTAGATTCTTTAGTGGAAATGGGTACGCATGACTATGAATTTCGTTACTCGTCTTCCTTTGACTCCAACAAAGAAAGACTCCATTTCGGTTATCGTTGATCGTCTTACAAAGTCCACGCAATTCATTGCTGTTCGAGTTGACTACTCCCTTAGTAAGTTGGCTCGTTTGTACATTGCTGAGATAGCGTGACTTCATGGGGTGCCCGTATCTATTATTTTTTACTGAGATCCGAGGTTTACAACAAAGTTTTGGGAGTCTCTCTATACTTCTCTCGGTATTCGACCGAACTTCAATACTTCTTACCATCCGCAGACTGATGGTCAATCCGAACATGTTATTCAGATCCTTGAGAATATGTTGAGGGGTTGTGTGATTGATTATCGAGGTAGTTGGGAGGATTTTCTACTACTTGCAGAGTTTGCATATAATAACATCTACTAGTCCAGTATTCAAATGGCACCTTACGAGACTTTGTATGGGCGTAAGTGTTGCACTTCCATAGGCTTAAGTCTGCTTTTGACAGACAAAAGTCTTATGCCGATCTGAAGCGGTGAGATGTTGAGTATGATTTGGGTGATGAGGTTTTCTTGAAAGTATCTCCATGGAGGAAGGTACTTAGGTTTTGTCGCAAAGGCAAGCTGAGTCATCGTATTATTGGCCCATACCAGATTTTTTGTCCTATGGGACAAGTTGGCTACACCCTTGAGTTACCTCTTGAGCTTCAACGTATTTATGATGTTTTCACGTATTCTATGTTGAGGCGTTATAGATCGAATCCATTCCACATTATTCCGGTTGAGGACATTGAGATCCGACCCGATGTGAGTTTTGAGGAGGAACCAATTGAGATTATTGAGCAGGATAAGAAGGTCCTTAGGAGGAAGACAATTAAGATGGTCAAGGTCTTGTGGTGCAACCACAATTATGATTATGCCACGTTGGTCCCCAACGCAGTCGTCAAGCTCATTATCCACATCTTTTTTCTTTAGGTAATTTTGAGGCCGAATTTTCTATTAAGGGGGGAGAGTTGTAACAACCCTAAAATTATTACTTTTTTTGAAACCTTAATTCTAATTTGTGAATTTCTAATTCAAACCCTAGAAATTGGGAATTAAAATCCCAAACCTAATTATTCAATTTGGGAAGTTTATTAAGTTAAACTATTTCAGTGGCCTAGTTGTGTCAAAGTAGAACCTTGAGGGCTTTTTTGGAAGCATGATAAGTTGGGACCATTTTGTTTGTGATTTTATCCCTTCGCATGATATATTTAATCCTTTTTTTCTCAATCCTAGTCTCCTTGGAAACCATTAACCTTTGTAGCCGCACTCAACCTCTTTCACTTACTCGAATCAGTTACCCCTCTCCTTTTTCATGCAATTAATTCTAATCAGAACTCGGTAAGTCACCGTCCACTGTTCTTGCACTGCCCAACCATAACCACTGTTTTCCCTTTGTCTTGCGAGTAAATCCTACCACTTAGTTTCGTATCATTCGGTTTTTTCTTGCCCCGTCATTTTCTTGCTTTTTATGTTTGTTAGTAAGTTGTTTTGATACTCGTCTCCATTTCACTCTTGTTTCATGGTTTGGTTTTCAAAGTTTAACTCCTTCGGAATTGTTCTGTTGATTACGCGTCATTGAGGGTATACTCTGGTCGATGTGCCTGTTGTAGGGGTTGGTAAAAACCCATTCGACATCTTTATTACATGCAGTTTAGTGTGTGCTAGTGTTTAGCATGGAGAAACACGTAGTGGTTAGAGCTTGTGTCCTGAAATCATGATCCAATCGTAGGGCATAAAGTGACTAGATTTGCATGGAAAATCCTAAGGGTCTTAAGAGTTGAGTGAGACCTATTATGAATTATACCATATAAAGATATGTGTATTCTGATTTGAACGAACCGCTTATGCACCAAACAGTCAGATCAGGCCCGAATTCGAACCCATACGCCTTGTTTTACTAATTATAAATTATTTTATATCTAGTAAATTTTTGGAATTTGGATTTGAGGTCTGATATAAGTTATTAAGTGTTTTAGACGATGTTGATTCTGAGAACGATGTTTTACCTCATCATGTGCATCCTGTACTTGCAACTTCTGCGAGAGCTATATGTTAACTCCTCAAAAGTACTGTTTTCATGATTATTTTACAAAGCCTTTGCTTGCTCTTTAAGTACATTTAGTTGCATTTAGATGTTAAAATCATGCATTTACGTATGAAGTTAAGGAGCTATTCTATTTCTAGTATGAAGGGTTATTTGCTGGTTTTGATTCAGGACTCATCCATACAGACATGGTAGAGAAGCGCTGGCAAAGAACACATGATAAGAAACATAGAATTGCCGGGTAGCAGTTGGCATAGATGGACCAAACAATGCCAAGCCCGGCTGGCAAAGGATTGATGTCGGATGACGATCAAAGTTTCTGTTGGACCTTGTACACGTTATCCCTAGGATTCAAAATCTAGATAAGACGATCATGTGGCTTATCCCTTGCGCATTCAAATTTTAAACTTAAAGGCTTATCCTAGAGTTTTCACGCAAGCCTATTTAAAAGAGATCAAGCAACCACTTGAGGGAGAGCCATATTTAAGAGAGGCTGCACCGTGGTGAACCAAGAGGCAATGTGGTTGGACTAGTTAAGACCGAGAGCTCTAGAGCATTCAAAGGGCTGCATCGACAGATCTCATTCTTGCCCATTCTCTTCGTTGGTGGAAGGCTGAGCGGAGATTGTTGATAGCTGATCAGATGACATGAGAGACCTTCCGTCAGGTATTTTACAGCCGTTATGTAGGGGAACAATACATAGTAGATCGTTGTCAAGTGTTTATAGATCTTAAGTAGGAGGATGTGACAATATCTACTTACGAGGTTTGGTTCATTGAGTTGTCTCAATATGCACCTGGATTAATGGAGACATAAAAGGATAAATGTCGAGAGTTCCTGAATGGTCTTCATTTTATGATTCAGAGAAGGTAGCTCCATTAAAAAACAAAATGTGTAGTGATTTGGTTGATCGAGCTAAGACAATAGAGAGAATGGAAACACTTGGGAAGAGTCAAACAGTTCAGGAAAGAGAATGAGGCAAGAAACAACCGGTTTTGAGTGTTCACCAGGGTTTAGTTAGCTATACCTATAAAAGGGTTAGAGAGGAATCAGATGTGTAGGGTAGCCAGAGATCAAGACTAATGGTATCTACTACTAGTGGGGGTGGATCGACAGCTTTCCATCCTCTACATATATGATTTTATAGTAATTAGAAGCATAATGGGGAGTGTAGGAGACAAACTGGTGCTTGTTTCAGATGTGGGTCCCATGATCATTTCTTCAATGCTTGTCCTTGTCTGCCTACAACTTCTTTTTTGAAGGGCCAGTCTCAGGCTTCCGTTCAGACACCTAGTTCTAGTATAGGGTAAAGAAGATTTGTTGCTTCAGGCACAACTATTAGAGGCAGGTCGGTTCAGAGTAGTGGTGCTGCTGCTTCCGGTGTTAGATAGCCATGTTTAGTGTACTCTACCGGGGCACATGGAGATCGCGACCAGCCAGACGTCATAGCAGGTTCTTTCTCTACCATTCTATTCCATATTTTTCTTTGCTCGACAATGGTTTTAGGCACTCATATGTGGCGGTTGCGCTAGCTGGTGGTCTGGAGATTCTGGTTAGTGGGAGTGATTTTTCAGTAATTGTTCAGAGTCTCGTGGGTAATCCAGTTGATCTTAACAAAATCTCTCGTATCTGTCCTCTTGAGATTCAAGGGGAAGTCTTTCCAGCAAATCTGATGGAACTCACGTTCAATTAGTTCGACCTAATTCTCGATATGGACTAGCTATCTGCTCACCGAGTTAATCTTGATTGTGAGAAGAAGAGTGCTTTCTTGAAAACATCTGATAATCCTGAGGAGCTGGGTTTTCCACCACTGTGATTGGAGTATGTAGCTGGGTTTGTGTTTTCTGTTTAGCATCTTTTCAGGCACTGTGTTTTAATGTGATTTATATTTTAACGAGATATTATTGTGAAATGTTTCACCATGGGGAGCTCCTGATATTTTTGTCAAGAAGAAGGATGGGACACTTCAGCTATGCATTGATTATCAGAAGCTGAACAAGCTGGCGATAAAGAACATGTATCCCCTCCCTCATATTGATGATTTCTTCGATTAGTTTTGGGGTGCCAATTTTTCCTCTAAGATAGACTTGAGATCTGGTTACTACCAACTCAAGATTAAGGATTCTGATTTCTTTAAGACAACTTTTCGAACACGTTACGGCCATTACAAGTTCCTTTTGACGCTTTTCGGATTGACTAAAGCTCCTGCCACATTTATGGATATGATGAATAAGGTGTTTCAACCCTACTTGGACCAATTTTTGTGGTGTTTATTAATGACATTTTGGTCTATTCTAAATCTGATGCTGAACATGAAGAACATCTCAGAATTGTTTTACAGACTCTAAGGGTTGAAACAATTGTATGTAAAATTCAGCAAATGTGAATTCTGGCTCTGTGAGGTTATGTTTTTGGGGCACATAGTTTCTGCTAAAGGTATTCAGGTTGATTCGAAGAAAATTGAGGCTATTATAGACTAGAAGCAACCTAAGAATGTTCCTAAGATTTGCAGCTTCTTGGGCTTAGCTAGTGATTATCGGAGGTTTGTAGAGGGTTTTTCGATCATTGCAGCTCTGTTGAATAAGCTTCTACGGAAGAATGTTCCTTTTGTCTGTACTAAAGCCCAACAGTCTATCTTTGAGAAATTGAATACATTGTTGACTCAAGCACCTGTTCTTATTCAACAAGAGCCTAAGAAGGATTATACCGTTACAGTAATGCTTCTCACATTGGTTTGGGATGTGTGCTTATGTAGGATGGTAAGGTAGTGGCTTATACGTCTCGATAGCTGAAAACACATAAGTGTAACTACCTTACACATGAACTTGAGCTGGTTGTTGTGGTCTTTGCTTTCAAGATCTTGAGACACTATCTTTATGGATAGAAGTGTTATATCTACACAAACCAAAAGAGTTTGAAATAACTGCTCACCCAAAAAGAGCTTAATTTGAGACAACGTCGTTGGCTTGAACTATTTAAGGAATATGACTATGAGATTTAGTATCATCCAGGTAAGGCTAATATGGTGGCTGATGCCTTGAGTCGTAATGCTATCACTGATTTGAGAGATTTATTTACTCGTATGAGTTCGTATGAGGATAGTAGTCTTCTAGCTGAACTCCAAGTTATTCCTACTCTGATTTCTGAGATTTGATCTGAGCAGCCTAATGACCCATTTTTTATACAATGTATGAGAGAGGTTGAAGAGGGTACATCTAGTAATTTCTCTTTTGATCGGGATTTTATTCTTTGTTTTCAGGGTCGGTACTGCATTCTGAGGAATTATGCTCTGAAACAAGTTATTCTCTGTGAGGCCCATGACAATCCTTATTCTATACATCATGACGGGGATAAGATGTATAAGAATCTCCGAGAACGATACTGGTGGAAAGATCACAAGGGAGATGTTGTGGGTTCTACATCCAAGTGCTTGATTTGTCAGAAAGTGAAGGCAGAGCATAAACGTCCAACTAGGTTACTGCAACATATTGAGATTCTTTAGTGGAAATGGGTACGCGTGACTATGGATTTCGTTAGTCGTCTTCCTTTGACTCCATCAAAGAAGGACTCCATTTCGATTATCGTCGATCGTCTTACAAAGTGCACGCATTTCATTCATGTCCGAGTTGACTACTCCCTTAGTAAGGTTGCTCATTTGTACATTACTGAGATAGCACGGCTTCATGGGGTACCCGTATCTATTATTTTCGACTGAGATCGGACGTTTATAGTAAAGTTTTGGGAGTCTCTCCATACTTCTCTAAGTACTCACCTAAATTTCAATACTTCTTACTATCCGCAAACTGATGGTCAGTCCGAGTGTGTTATTCAGATCTTTGAGGATATGTTGAGGGGTTGTGTGATTGATTATCGAGGTAGTTGGGAGGATTTTTTACTGCTTGTAGAGTTTGCATATAATAACATCTACCAGTCCAGTATTCAAATGGCACCTTACGAGACTTTGTATGGGCATAAGTGTCACACTTCCATAGGCTGGACTAAGCTGAATGAACACAAGTTATTGGTTCTTGATATTACTCGTCAGTCTGAGGTGACTCTCAGGATAATCAGAGATAGGCTTAAGTCTGCTTTTGACAAACATAAGTCTTATGCTGATCTGAAGCGGCGAGATGTTGAGTATGATTTGGGTTATGAGGTTTTCTTGAAAGTATCTCCGTGGCGGAAGGTACTTAGGTTTGGTCGCAAAGGCAAGCCAAGTCATCGTATTATTGACCCATACCAGATTCTTTGTCGTATGGGAACAGTTGGCTACCAACTTGAGTTACCTCCTGAGATTTAGCGTATTTATGATGTTTTTCACGTATTCTATGTTGAGGCATTATAGATCAAATCCATCCCACATTATTCCGATAGAGGATATTGAGATCTGACCTGATGTGAGTTTTGAGGAGGAACCAATTGAGATTATTGAGCAGGATAAGAAGGTCCAGAGGAGGAAGACAATTAAGATGGTCAAGGTCTTGTGGCGCAACCACGGTTATGATTATGCTACGTTGGAGCCCAACGCCGTCGTCAAAAGCTCATTATCTGCATCTTTTTGATCTAGGTAAATTTTGAGGCCAAAATTTTTATTAAGAGGAGAGTTGTAACAACCCAAAAATTATTACTTTTTTTTTGAAACATTAATTCTAATTTGGGAATTCCTAATTCAAACCCTATAAATTGGCAACTAAAATCCCAAACCCTAATTATTCAATTTGGGTAGTTTATTAAGTTAAACTATTTCAGTGACCTAATTGTGTCAAATTCGAACCTTGAGGGATTTTCCGGAAAGTAGGATAAGTTGGGACCATTACTCTGTGATTTTACCCCTTCGTTTGATATATTTAATCCCTTTTTTCTTAAACCTTGTCTCCTTGGAAACCATTAACCTATGTAGCCGCACTCAACCTCTTTCACTCACTCAAAACTGTCACCCCTCTTTCTTTTCGTACAATTAATTCTAATCAGAAAATGGTGAGACACCGTTTACTGTTCTTGCACTGCCCAACTATAACCACTCGTTTCCCTTTGTCTTGTGAGTAAATCCTATCACTTAGTTCCGTATCATTCATTTACCTTTATCGATAAAATTATGAGAAATCATTCAGTTTCTGCTTGCCCCGTCATTTTCTTGCTTTTTTTGTGTTTGTTAGTAAGCTGTTGTGATACTCGTCTCCATTTTACTCTTGTTTCATGGTTTGGTTTTCAAAGTTTAACTCCTTTAGAATTGTTTTGTTGAATACGCGTCGTTGAGGCTATACTCTGGTCACTGTGCTTTTTGTGGGGGTTGGTAAAAACCCAAGCACTATCTTTATTACCTGCAGTTTAGTGTGTGCTAGTCTTTAGCATGGAAAAACACGTACTGGTTGGAGCTTGTGTCCTCAAATCATGATCCAATCTTAGGGCATAAAGTGACTAGATTTGCATTGCAAATCCTTAGGGTCTTAAGAGTTAAGTGAGGCCTATTATGAATAAAACCATATAAAGATATGTGTATTCTAATTTGAACGGACCGCTTATGCACCGAACAGTCAGATTTGCATGGAAAAACACGTACTGGTTGGAGCTTGTGTCCTCAAATCATGATCCACTCGTAGGGCATAAAGTGACTAGATTTGCATTGCAAATCCTTAGGGTCTTAAGAGTTAAGTGGGGCCTATTATGAATCAAACCATATAAAGATATGTGTATTCTAATTTGAACGGGCCGTTTATGCACCGAACAGTCAGATCAGACCCGAATTCGAACCTATACAGCTTGTTTTACTAATTAAAAATTATTTTGTATCTAGTAAATTTTGGGAATTTAGATTTGAGGTCTGATATAAGTTAAGTGTTTCAGACGATGTTGATTCCAAGAGCGACGTTTTACCTCCTCCACCTTCTCATTTGCATTCTGTACTTGCAACTTCTGCGGGAGCTATACGTTAACTCCTCAAAAGTACTGTTTTTATGCTTATTTTAGAAAGCCTTCGTTTGCCCTTTAAGTACATTTAGTTGCATTTAGATGATAAAATCATGCATTTACTTATGAGGTTAAGGAGATATTCCATTGCCAGTGTGAAGGGTTATTTGCTGGTTTTGATTCAGGACACATCCATGCAGATATGGTAGAGAAGCGATTGCAAAGAACGCAGGATAAGAAGCAGAGAATTGTCGGGTAGCAGTTGGCATAGATGGACCAAACAATGCCAAGCCCGGCTGGAAAAGGATTGATGTCCGATGACCGGTCAAAGTTTCCGTTGGACCTTTTACACGTTATCCCTAGGATTCAAAACCTGGATAAGACGATCATGCGGCTTATCCCTTGCGCATTCAAATTTCAATCCTAAAGGCTTATCCTAGGGTTTCCACGCAAGCCTATTTAAAAGAGATCAAGCAACCACTTGAGGGAGAACCGAATTGAAGAGAGGTTGCACCGTGGTGAACCGAAAGGCGATGTGGTTTGACTAGTTAAGACCGAGAGCTCTAGAGCATTCGAAGGGCTGCATCGACGGATCTCCTTCTTGCGCATTTTCTTCGTTTTATTTGTTTTATTTTGAAATGACGTTGAGAAATAATGACGTTTTGTGGATGGACCCCCAACCATGAACTATGCTTTTACAGTTTGTTGGAGTATTGTTTTCATTAACACTTATTTTATAGTTGGTTTTTAATAATTAGAATGCTTTGGTATTATTTTCTATCTTCTAGCACTTAATTTTCCTAAATCCATTACCTTACAATAGTTGGCATTGTGTGTTTATTGCAACTTAATATCTTAACAGACTTGCGGGGCAACTATCAGTTGCTAGATACTAAGGCGAGAAGCTTCAACAGAAGATGTTCAAGTAGATGAATTTACTTCGGAAGTGAGTCTACCCCTTAGGAGTAAAGATTGACACTTAATGAAGTTAATTAATTAAAAACTTCACTATAGACATATAGGGGTTTATCCGTGGTTAACTTAGAGTATTGCCATCCAAAGAGGCAATATTATTTTTAATCAGCTCGACGATAAACCAAGGCAGGACATCATTAAAGGCTGGCATATGTAGCGTGAAATCCAAGCATCCCTTGCCAACACTCATCATTCAATTGAACACTTCGTTGCAATTCTACTTTCATTTTCACTACACTGTTTTTACATCTTTTTAATCGAAAACCCAAAACATTTCAAACACTTAAATTTCTTTCAAACAAGTAAACATTAGGCAAATAAGTTCTTGGTCAATCCATGTGGATTCGATACTCAGCTTATTGTTGTATTACTTGCTGACCGTGTATACTTGCATGCGTAAGACTCACCTTGGCATTATTCTCTAGCACTTTTACACTAAAATTCTATCTTTTTCCAAACGTTAGCAAACTCGATAAGTTTTTGGCGTTGTTTCCAGGGATTGTGACGAAATTTATTGTTTAAAATTTTACTTGTTTCTTTTTGTTTTATTTTGTTTGTTTGTTTTGACCGGTGTATAATCAAAAACCGCCCTATGGTGAAAGATTAGCCATACGATCTAAAAATTGAAAGAACCATACGAAGATTAAAGAAACAAATTCGAAAGATGGTTCAATAAGGAAATGGAAGTAGTGATCAAAACAAAGGGGTACCACCAGCTCCTGTTGCCCCAACCATTCATGTGAAGGAAGAGAGACCTATTAGAGAACACTCGGCACCAACACATAGACAACTTGATGCCAGGAGTAATTGATATCAAGGTAAATACACCAAATTTTGAACTCAAACCAGTGATGATACAAACTCTTTTGAATGCAGGATAATTTGATGGAGCACATACTTGAGATCCAAGGCAACACTTGAAACAATTCATGGAGGTTTTCTTGCTATTTCAACGGCCTGAAGTATTGGAGGATTATTAAAGCTGACATTATTCACCTTTTCCCTGAGAGATGATAAAAAACGTGGCTAAGTTCTTTGCCACCTGGTTCTGTCACCTCATGGGGAGATCTATGCACAAAAAATTTTGCTGCGTTTTCAGCCACCTAAACTCACTGCCAAACTAAGGAGTAAGACCATTACATTTAGGCAGGCTGATGATGAGACCCTATATGATGCCTGGGAGATTTTTAAGGACCTTTTGAAGAGGTGTCTCGTACATTGATTCCCAAATTGGACCCAGATGGAGACCTTTTACAATGGACTCAATGCACAAGTCAGAATTGTTGTTGATGATTCGGTAAATGGTTTGCTGCTTGACAAAAAATGTACATAAGCAGTTGGCATCCTTGAGAGAATTTCAACTAATGATTTCGACTACCCTACTACCATACTTGGGACCATGACTAAAATTGGTGGAAAATTGCAGATAGATTAACTTACATCCACACACGATGAGATTTCCAATCTTACTAACATGGTGAGAACTTTGCAAAAGAGTAATGAATCCCAAGAAGTGAAGGTGTTAGCCACATTCTGTACAATATGTGGAGAAGATCATCGCATGAAAGATTGCCCTGCCAATCCTGAGTCGATAATTTTTTTTTGGAAATTTTAATCGTAATTATAATTCGAATTCCAAGACTTACAATGTTGGTTTGAGACAGCACCCAAATTTAGCTTGGGGAAATCAAGGAGGTAACCAATACAATGTCCAATGATAATTGCATGAATATCCTTGTTTTCATACCTTTTTGCTATAGCATTTGCCCGTTCTTGAGTTCATACCATAGCATTTAGACTGCATTTAGGTTGCATTTTCTTCTTTTGGGAGCATCTTTATCTTTGTTGGTTATTGATCCATATTGAGGGGTACTGCTCGGAAGGTTGGTTTTGGGTTTGTTGGTGCACAGGAAAGGAGTCAAGAGAGAAAGCTAGTGCTAGGAATTGCTATAGCATAGTGGAAGTGGATATTAGCCAGCACGTGAGAAGCACGTGAGCTGCAGAAGCACTTGAACATGCAGAAAAGGACAACCTGACATGTGCAGCAGCTAGTACCCACCTACAGACTGTCCTCCTTGTCCCCTCGTGGCAGAGCTTGTCGGTGGATATTCCTTGAGATTTTCAAGGATTATTTAGGGCACAAAAACCCTAAGAAGCCTCCACTATATAAAGAGGGAGAGAATCTTGGAAAAAAGAGGTGAAACAAGAGAGAGAGAGGTGGAAGAAAGCAAGGAGAGAGAAGCGTTCACCTTCATCTTCTCCACTTGGTGTCCTCCATCGTTGAAGCTCCAAGGAGTGGCCTCGCCGGCCTCGAGAGAGGCGGTGGGCCTAAGACAGTAGGGCAGTCCATGGCGAAGAGGGAGTTTACCTTTCTTTCTGTCGCTTTAGCATTTCCTTTTCATATCTTTATCTTTGGTGATGTTATCACAATGATACTTTGGATGATATTGCCCAGCCACGAACTGTCTTAGGTGGCTTAGGTTTGATGGATGATTTTATTTTAAGTACTTTTCAATGCATGCTATAGCCTTTTCAGTGTTTATCATGTTCTATGCTTTGCTTATGCGTTTTATTTCCTTAAAGTTGTAAGAGCCCTCGAGAGTTGACCGTTCTTTAAGTGTTTGTTAAGGTTAGTAATCGAGAGAGCTAACCTTAGAACCCCCATAAGCAATGAAGTGGCTGTCGAGAGCCAGACTCTAACCTACCTTAGAGATAAATGATAGGTTTCAATGGCTAAAAAGGATAGTTCGTGAAGGGTAGGGGAGTGTTAAGAGTTTACGCCGAGAGGTATTGCTGTAGCATTTCTGACTCCCAGTTTCCTAGCTAGAGATAGTTTAGGAACACTTTTAGCAAATCTTGCCTAGCATAGAAGATAGCTGAAAAGCCTTAGTATCGTTAAGAAGCTTAGTTTAGGTTCTCCATCATTCTCAGCCAGTCATTCCGTTGTGAGTTTTGCATACAAAAGGGGACATGTTTATCATATTATTATCTCATCTTTCTATGATCTATTTTTCTTCAGCATTATTTTACATCATCTCTTTTACTATAGCATTGTTATTTGCAAAAAGTTCAATCAATATTGTTACAGAAAACCGTGAATACCTCCAATCCCTATGGAGACGATACTCACTCACTCACTTTATTACTCGTTCGACGTGTATACTTGCACCATTTTTGCGTATCATTGTACACTACACGCAAGCAACAAGTTTTTGGCGCCATTGCCGGGGTTGGCAATTGGTTGTTTATAGTTTTTGTTTATATTGCTTGCTCTTTTTGTTATTTTACATATTTATTATAGGTTTTTCATTTTGCTTTTTAGGTGTCCTGCTAGTGCATGACCAGAAGACGACCTAGAGGACCCCTGTAATCACCTATTTCTAAAATCGAGCATTTCTTGAGACTTAGAAGACGTGTTCGAAGAGAAGAGATCAGTAACATGAACGGAGAAATACCACCACCTCAAGGTAACAGAGATGCTGTGGAAAATGGCCAGGGAGAAGTGGCTCGACCTCGAGCCATTAGAGATCATTTGACTCCTATCTTGGACGATCTCTATCCCAGAATAGTAGCTCCAGAAATTCAGGCAACCCAGTTCGAGCTTAAACCTGTTATGTTCAACATGTTGAACACTATTTGGTCAGTTTGGAGGTATGCCCCACGAAGATGCAAGACAACATATACGTGCTTTCTTAGAAGTTTGTGACTCGTTCAAACAACAAGGAGTGCACAAGGATGTGTCAAATCTTAAACTGTTTCCATATTCTTTACGTGATTGTGCTAGAGCATGGCTAAGTGGAGTGCCAGCTGGATCAATGGAGACTTGGACAAATCTATGCAAAAGTTTTCTGCTACGGTATAATCCACTCAATAGAAACACTAAGTTGAGAAATGATATCGCTTCTTTTCGTCAAGCTGATGACGAATCCATGTATGAGTGTTGGGATCGATTCAAGGGATTATTGAGGAAGTGCACAAATCATGGTTTTCATGATTGGACCCAAGTGATTATGTTCTATAATGGAGTGAATGCTCCTACTAGGATGATGTTAGATGCTTCAGCAAATGGGACTTTGTTAGACAAATCACCGGAGGAAGCATTCAACATTCTTGATAGGGTAGCCAACAATGATTACCAGTTTTCGACCACAAGGCTTGGAACGGGGAGGAGAAACCAAGTAGTTCGAGAAAGTGATGCTAATGACTCGGTAGCCACCCAGTTAGCTGTTATCACCAATATGCTAAAGAACCTCCAATGTCCCAACGAAGTCAAAGAAGTGAAGTCTGCAACCTCATGTCTCAGATGTGATGGCAATCACCATTTGAGTGAATGGTTTGGAAATCAAGAGTCAGCCAACTATGTGGGGAATTATAACCGCAACAACAATCCATACTCCAATACCTACAACCCAGGTTGGCGTCAGCATCCAAATTTTAGTTGGGGTAATTAAGGGAACATCAATTCTGCTCAACCAGCGCCACAACAAAATCTGATCGAAGCACTATCTTCTAACCAGATTATTCCATGCCAAGGTCACAAGGGAGCAGCATCTTCATCAAACAATTCGCTGGAAACTACATTCAAAGAATTTATGGTTATGACAAAAGATTTCATGGGAACCACGAAAGTTTTGCTACAAGACCATGCATCAAACATTAAGAATCAAGGAGCCTTATTGCAAAGCCATAGTTATTCTCTTAGAGCCTTGGAAACACAAGTTGGTCAGATAGCCCAAACCTTGTATAAGAGACCACAAGGAAGTTTGCCTAGTGACACTGAAGCCACTAAGCACCATAGCAAGGAGCAATGTAGCGCACTCACATTAAGGAGTGGCAAGGAAATTAGCAAGGTAGACAAGTTTGAGGGAAAAGAGAAGGAGGAATCTCAGCCCAACTTGCCTCACGAAGAAGATAACTTACAAGATCCTCCAGTTGAAGAAAAGGGTGAGGATGTCATAGCAAAAGAAACACCGGAGGAGGAGCCTGCTTTTGCTACATCAAAAGATGCAACTCCACCAGTCCAAACGAATGAAGTTAGACCTCCACCTCCTTTTCCTCAACAACTTAAGAAGCAGAAAGAAGACCTTCAATTCCAGAAATTCATGGATATCCTAGACAAATTACATAGCAATGTCCCATTTCTGGAGGCCATTGATCAGATGCCAACATATGCCAAGTTCCTTAAGGATATAGTCACGAAAAAAAGGAAGGTCGAGAAGCAAGAAACTGTCGCTATAGCAAAAGAATGCTATTCTGTGTGGAGTAAGCTGCCACCTAAGAGGAAGGACCCAGGTAGCTTTGCTATCCCATGCTCTATTGGCGATAAGTTTGTTGGAAGAGCACTTTGCGATTTGGGATCAAGTGTTAACTTGATGCCTAAGTCGATTTTTCTGAAACCGGGAATTCAAGAGGCACATCCCATCAAGGTTGTGCTACAACTAGAAGATCATTCCCATGTTCGCCCAGAAGGAAGAATTGAAGATGCCGTGGTAAAAGTGGACTGATTTATTTTTCCAGTCGACTTCTTAATCATCGACTGTGCAGCTGACAACAACACACCCATTATCTTGGAAGGCCATTTTTAGCCACCGGACGAGCTTTAATCGATTGTGAGAAGGGTGAATTCACGATGCGAGTGGCTGATTAGACAGTCACGATCAATATTCATGACACCTTCAAGTATGCAGACAATCCAGGAGTATGCCAATATATAGATGCTACAGCACATAATGGAACTACTGAGTTTTGTTGTAGCAATGAGATGCAAATGGAAGAGTTTGAAGCACTCTGCACAGATGATGATTCAGACCTAGAAGAGCTCTCAAGGGAACTGGAGCAGTCTAGTCGACTCGAGGCTAGACCAGGTATGCACTTTGAACCTCTTGATTTTTCAGAATTTGTACCTCCTAAGCCTTCCCTTGAGCATGCACCTACTCTAGAACTGAAACCTTTGTCATCACATCTTAAATATGTTTACTTAGGGTGCATTGAAACTTTGCCTGTGATAATCTCATCTAGTCTTACACCTAAGCAAGAAACTAGCTTAGTAAATATGTTGTTACAGCATAAAAATGCGCTAGGGTGGATTATGGTTAATTTGAAGGGTATAAGCCCTGCTATATGTATGCACAAATTTTTTCTTGATGATTGTCACATCAATTCAGTTGAGCCCCAGAGAAGATTAAACCCAATCATGAAGAATGTGGTGATGAAAGAGATAATCAAGTGGCTTGATGCTGGAGTAATCTACCCTATATCCGATAGCTCATGGGTCAGCATGGTGCAATGTGTACCGAAGAAGGGAGGCGTGACCGTGGTAAGCAACGAAGAGAATGAACTATTGCCTACTAGAACCGTCACGGGGTGGAGGATTTGCATGGACTATAGGAAGCTCAACAAGGCAACCAAGAAGGACCATTTTTCCCTCCCATTCATTGATCAGATGTTGGATCGACTAGCGGGCAAGGCATTCTACTGCTTCCTCGATGGGTATTCTGGGTACAATCAAATTGTTATAGCACTCGAAGACCAAGAGAAGACGACTTTCACATGCCATTATGGAACTTATGCTTTCTGGAGAATGTTTTTTGGTCTCTGCAATGCTCCAACAACTTTTCAAAGATGTATGTTGGCTATTTTTTCAGACATGGTCAAGGATTTTTTAGAAATTTTCATGGATGACTTCTCGGTCTCCGGAGATGACTTCGACACATGTTTGGGCAATCTCGCCAAAGTTCTAAAGAGGTGTGAAGAAGCTAACTTAGTGCTTAATTGGGGAAAATGTCATTTCATGGTAACAGAAGGAACGGTCTTAGGCCACAAGATCTCGAAGCAAGGGATAGAAGTTGACAAAGCAAAGGTCGAGGTCATTGAAAAAATACCTCCCCCCACTATTGTCAAGAGAGTAAGAAGCTTCTGAGGGTATGCTGGCTTCTATCGGAGATTCATCAAGGACTTTTAAAAGATCTCAAAGCCGTTATGCAATTTGCTACATCAAAATCAACCATTTGTGTTTGACAAAGATTGCCATAGCGCGTTTCAAGAACTGAAGAAGAAGCTTATCTCAACACTAGTTGTCATTCCACGTGATTGGAACGAGCCATTTGAGCTGATGTGTGATGCAAGTGACTATGCCGTTGGTGCAACACTTTGACAACGCCGAGGTAAACTCTTTCATGTTATTTATTATGCTAGTCGCACTTTGAATGATGCACAAATTAATTACACTGCTACTAAAAAAGAATTGCTTGTTGTAGTATTTGCCTTTGATAAGTTTAGGTCATACTTGATAGGCACTAAGGTCATAGTTCATACCGATCATTCAACCATTAAGTACTTAGTGACTAAAAAGGTTGCTAAACCTAGACTTATTAGATGGATACTCTTGCTGCAAGAATTTCACTTAGAAGTTAGAGATAGGAAAGGATGAGAGAACCAGGTATCTGATAATTTATCTAAGCTAGAAAATGCTACCGCACAAGGTAGTGAATATGAAATTAAGGAGGAATTCCCTAATGAGAAACTGTTAGCTGCTACATCAATTTCATTGTATGCTGATATTGTTAATTATGTTGTTAGTGATATTTTGCCTCGTAATTTATCTAGCTAGGGACTCAAGAAATTCAGACATGATGCAAGATTCTACTATTGGGATGAACCCTACTTGTTCAAGCAATGTCCTGATCAGATCATAAAGAGATGTGTTCTAGAGGAAGAATACCTTAGCATTTTGTACCATTGTCATTCATCACCGTGTGGAGGGAATTTTGGTGGTGCTAGAACTGCTGCAAAAATTATTCAAGCAAGATTCTATTGGCCTACACTTTTCAAGGATGCACACGATTTTTACAAGACTTGTGATAGATGCCAAAGAATGGGGAACATCTCCACGCGGAATGAAATACCATTGCAAAATATTTTGGAGGTTGAAATCTTTGACGTGTGGGGAATTGACTTCATGGGCCTGTTTCCCGCATCATATGGAGATCTATATATTTTGCTAGCAGTCGACTACGTGTCAAAATGGGTGGAGGTTGTTGCCACCCCGAGAAACGACTCCAAGACGGTCATGAAGTACCTTCACAAGAACATCTTCACGAGGTTCGAAACATTACACCGATATGGAGTTAGGCACAAGATTGCTACAACATATCATCCGCAGATGAACGGACATGCTGAAGTTTCCAACCGTGAAATCAAGCAGATCTTGGAGAAGGTGGTTAATCCTAAGAGAAAAGATTGGTCCGCCAAGTTGGATGAAGCACTATGGGCGTATAGGACAGCCTTCAAGACACTTTTAGGCATGTCACCCTTCAAGCTCGTATTTGGCAAGGAATGCCATCTACCCGTTGAGCTTGAGCACAAAGCTTATTGGGCAATCAAGAAACTCAACATGGATGTCCAACTAGCTGGTGAAAGAGGGTTGCTAGAGCTTAATGAGCTGGAGGAATTTAGAGCCCAAGCATATGAGAATGCTCGCATTTACAAGGAGAAAACCAAGAAGTGGCATGACAAACACATTTTGCCAAGGCATTTCTCAGAAGGTCAACAAGTGCTTCTCTACAATTCCAGGCTAAAACTTTTTCCTAGAAAGCTGAAATCAAGATGGTCAGGGCCATTCATCATACACAAGGTGTACCCTCATGGCACGGTTGATATCAAGAAGTTGGACGATGGAGAAGTCTTCAAAGTCAATGGACAACGCCTGAAGGTGTACAGTGGAGCTCCTATCCTCAGAGACAAGTCACACCTGGATCTGCATGATCCTTGAAAGTTTGCCCCTCTAAGCTCTACCTTTTATGCTATAGCATGTTCATAAATAATGCTTTTCTTTTTAGTTTAGTTTTTGTTATCTCTGTCTTTAATTTCTTATCTTTTCACGTGACTCTCACACAAGCTTTCTCTTTCATAGTACCATGTCAGGTACAGAGGCAGGAGAGCGTGGTCGTCTACAGGGTTGGTAGCAAAAGGGAGAAGGACATGAAGTTTGTTTTTATCTACTTTTGAAAGTACAAAAAAGGGGGAAAGAAAAAGATAAGGAGAGGTGTTATCTGAAAAAGTGGGGGATGATGAATTAAAAAAGAGAGAAAAAACAAAAAAGCAAGAGAGAGAATATTCACCTAATTAATTAGGTGAAACCCTAGCCACAAAAACCTACATATTCTCTCTCCAGCCGTCACCCATCACATTAACTCCCAGTTTTTTTCTCTCTCTTAAAGCTGACACACGTCCCCACCACTCCCCTCTTTCATTTAATTCGTCTACTTCCCCTCACCTTTTTCAACTTCCCATATTTTCTTCATTATCACCCGCCCCTTCAACTTCTTCATCTTCTTCAACACTCAACCTTTTCTTCTTCCCTTTTATCTTTTCTATTTTCCCAAAAACATCGAAAAAGCCTTCACCACTTTCCCCTCACATATTCACTCTTCCCTACTTTCACAAAAACCTCCATGGCTCGTTGCAAGAATGCCCCTGAAACTTCCGATCGCCCTAAAAACCACCAGTCCTGGAAATCTCTAAGTTTGTTGATGATGCAACAAAAGAACGATGGAAAAAGCTAAAAGATATGAATTTTCTTTCGGAGTTAGGGTTTAAATACCCTAAAAAGGGGAGGATCAGTTCGATCAAGCAATCATGGACATTATTGGCAAGCATGAATGGAAGACCTTCGACGCTCACCCCGAGGAAATCTGCACCTCACTAGTAAAGGAGTTCTACGCTCATCTCACAAGTCCCACGATGCAGTCTACAGTCCAAGTGCGAGGCGAGCATATCAAGTTCACTGTTGCAGCAATTAACAAGTTCTATGGGCTAAAGCACACTGTGGACCATCACACCACTTTTGTGATGACTATGGACGCGCAGACACAACGCGAGGTACAGGAAGACATTTGTTTTTAGGGAACGGTGTTGTACAACAACTGATTAGTCGGGAGAGGTCGCCTCAAACCTGAGGCCAAGGTATAGAATCATTTTGTGCGGCATAAACTTATGCCAACACTACACACTGCCACAAGTCCATATCTCTAGGTTATTTCTTCTCCACTCAATATTACATGGTAGACGCATTGACAAAGGAAAGATTATAATGGATGAAGTGTTTGCTTGTTTGAAAAGGCCTCGTAGCCCTCTCGTGTTCCCTAACATGATAACTGTTTTTGTAAAAGAAAGGACGTCTTTGTAGACAATCTTGTGGATGCAACTATTTCGGGAAAGACGGGTCTAACACCAGCCCTCGTCACGGAGCTCCGAGGATTCAATGAAGATGTGCCTCAGCAAACAGTGGAGGGAGGTGCAAAAAGCTTTGCTGCAGCACAGGTATCAGCATTGGTGGCCACAACGAAAGAACTGAGCGTTGAGCTCAACCTGATGAAGGCACATCAACGGGTGTACTTTAAGTATGCCCATCATCATGATGGTGCCATAGCATCATGCTTCAACAAACTCCTACCATACCAGAATGTGTCATTTCCTCTATTCCCCATGGAGTTATTGCAAGCCCATGCCACTGCTACAACAAGCCTAGTGCCTCCCAGCTAAAGCAAAGTTGACCCTAGCTCAGTCCAGCCCACTACCAAGAAAAAGACTCCAAGAAAAAAGATGCATGCGACTCCTACTGCCCAACCAGAGAAAGAAACTCCTTTGGTTCCACCTCCTATCGAAGAAACCACCCCTACACCCACCCTGACCAAGAAAAGAAAACGCAGTAGGAAGGCAACCAACCCACGCCTTCAAGACCAGATAACACACTTCCTGAGCCGGACCACGTACAAAGTGATCATGAGGACCCCCCTCAGAAGTAGACAACCCTAGCACCTACGCCTGAGCTGACACCAGCACAAACAAAGGATGCTACAACATCCAGACCAAAGACACGGATCAAACATACCACTGGTCATGTCCGATCTTCACCTAGTGCTCAGTCATTCTCCTCCGAGAGTGTGGACGATGTCGCAGATCCCCATCACTACTCGTCTGAAACTTCCATGGACACCACCAGCAACACCACATAGCCTCCGCACCCAGGAGGTAACTAACTTTTTTGTTTTTTTCTTTTCTTTTCCTTTATTTTATTTTTCATCATTCTTCATTGCATATAGTATAGATTAGTTCATGCATTAAGGACACCGCATCCTTTAAGTTTGGAGGTGTTGGTGTTCATAGGTAATATTTTGCTTTAGCTTATGCATAGTAGGAAAGAACAAAATTTTTACTATGGCATTATGTATAGTCTAGAGACAGCCTATGAATATATCTATGATGTCGGATGACGAAATTTTAAAGGCTTGAGCTAGTTTAGAAAAAAACACAATTAGTTGAGATCTGTAGAACTGACCTTAGGATCTAGTTGTTAAAAAAATTACACAGTTGCTCTGTTTCTATAAGTAAGTTCGTTAGAAAATTTTTTCAGGAAGAACCCTAGTGAACTCTGATATGTAAATTCTAGAGAACTTAAGAAAAACTAGACGTCCCTGTGCTCAAACAAATGAATAAATGCTACGACATATCTGTAGAAGGACACCCCGCTTTGCTATAGCATGTTTAAAAAAAATAAAGTTTTGCTATAGTATATGAGTGAATGAAAGTTGTCACGGGATGACTCTGCCTACTAGCTCGGGGGTGAGAGGTTTGCTCCCTGCTCATCTAGAGTTAAGGACGATAGGTGTCATGAGCTGACACCCTTCGTAGCAGAAAACCTATATCTTTGGGAGTCTGAAAATTAGAAAAGAAATAGAGAACCCGGTTAGGGTATAATTAGGGAGCTTCCTTAAAAATTTGTCTTACTAGCTTAATTATAGGAGGAAGGCAGCCGCGCACACACGCACACAACTTAGTCTTAGGGAATGTTCTTAAGGATCTCACTTATAATTGTTTAATTGCCTATGTTATTTCTAATGACTGAGATGTTGCCATTGCAATCTTCCAGGATAAATCTTTGCCATGGTAATTCTTTTGTTCTGTTCTACTCATTGCTTGAGGACAAGCAATAGCTTAAGTTTGGGGGTGTGATAACTACATGAATATCCTTGTTTTCATACCTTTTTGCTATAGCATTTGCATGTTCTTGAGTTCATACTATAGCATTTAGACTGTATTTAGGTTGCATTTTCTTCTTCTTGTACATCTTTATCTTTGCTGGTTATTGGTCCATATTGAGGGTACTGCTCGGAAGGTTGGTTTTGGGTTTGTTGGTGCCCACGAAAGGAGTCAAGAGAGAAATCTAGTACCAGGAATTGCTATAGCATAGTGGAAGTGGATATTGGCCAGTACGTGTGAAGCACGTGAGCTGCAGAAGCACTTGAACATTTAGAAAAGGACGACCTGACATGTGCAGCAGCCGGTACCCACCTGCAAATTGTCCTCCTTATCCCCTCGTGGCAGAGCTTGTCGGTGGAGAGTCCTTGAGATTTTCAAGGAATCTTTAGGGCACAAAAATCCTAGAAGCCTTCACTATATACAGAGGGAGAGAAGCTTGGAAAAGGGAGACGAAACAAGAGAGAGAGAGAGAGAGAGAGGCGGAAGAAAGCAAGGAGAGAGAAGCGTTCACCTTCATCTTCTCCACTTGGTGTCCTCCATCGTTGAAGCTCCAAGGAGTGGCCTCGCCGGCCTCGAGAGAGGCAGTGGGCCTAAGATAGTCAGGCAGTCCATGTCGGAAAGGGAGTTTACCTTTCTTTCTGTCGCTTTAGCATTTCCTTTTCATATCTTTATCTTTGGTGATGTTATCACAATGATACGTTGGATGATATTCCAAGCCACGAACTATTTTAGGTGGCTTGGGTTTCATGGATGAATTTATTTTAAGTACTTTTTAATGCATGCTATAGCCTTTTCAGTGTTTATCATGTTCTATTCTTTGCTTATGCGTTTTATTTCCTTAAGGTTGTAAGAGCCCTCGAGAGTTGGTCGTTCTTTAAGTGTTTGTTGAGGTTAGTAATCAAGAGAGCTAGCCTTAGAACCCCCATAAGCAATTGAGTGGCTGTCGAGAGGCAAAATCTAACCTACCTTAGATATAAGTGATACGTTTCAAGGGCTAAAATGGATAGCTCGTGAAGGGTAGGGGAGTGTTAAGAGTTTACGCCGAGAGGTATTGCTGTAGCATTTCTGACTCCCAGTTTCCTGGCTAGAGATAGTTTAGGAACACTTTTAGCAAATCCCTCCAAGCATAGAAGATAGCTGAAAAGCCTTAGTATCGTTAAGAAGCTTAGTTTAGGTTGTCCATCATTCCTAGCCAGTCATTCCGTAGTGAGTTTTGCATACGAAAGGGGACATGTTTATCATATTATTATCTCATCTATCTCTACTCTATTTTGCTTCAGCATTATTTTACATCATCTCTTTTACTATAGTATTGTTATTTGCAAAAAGTTCAATCAATATTGTTACAGCAAACCGTGAATACCTCCAATCCCTGTGGAGACGATACTCACTCACTCACTTTGTTACTCATTCGACGTGTATACTTGCACCATATTTGCGTATCCTTTAAAGTACACTACATGCAAGCAACACCCAACATCAGAACAACAATGCCCAGCAAGGTTTTAATCAAAAGGCGCAGAGGGCGCAAAACAATTTTTATGAATTGCAAAGGAAAAACCATGGATGTACAGATTGGACGGATTGTCAGTGCACTCAGCAATAGACCCTAGGGAGCTTAGCCAAGTGATATAGAGGATGTCAGACAAAACCGCAATGAACATTACAAAGTTGTAACTCTTCGGAGTGGCAAACAATGCGAGGCTGACACACCTGTCAGACAACCAATCAAATGCTAAGAGGAAGAGAATGAACTAGCAGATGAACCAAAAGAACCATAAAAGAAAGAAGTGGACATAAGCGATGGCAGACCAGAATCTAATGCCAGACCTCAGTCGGATTCCAGCAACCCCTTGGCAAAGCCGACGGAGCTAACATATGCTTATTCACCTCTGCCATTTCTACAATGATTACAAATGCACAAGTAGGATCATCAATTTAAGTGCTTCTTGGAAGTTCTTAAGCAATTGCAGATTAATATACCATTGGTGGAAGCTCTCGAGCAAATGCCCAACTATATAAAATTCATGAAGGTCATTTTGTCCAAAAAGAGGAAACTGGATGATTTTGAGACTGTACTTCTCACTGAGGGATGTAGTGCAATGATACTCGATCGGTTGCCACCCAAGCTGAAAGATCCAAGAAGTTTTACCATTCCTTGCACCATTGGCAACAGATTCATGGGTAAGGCATTGTGTGACTTGGGATTCATCACCAATTTGATGCCAATGTTGGTTTTTGGAAAGCTCGCCATCGAAGCAAGGCCTACAACAGTAACACTTCAGTTGGCAGACCGATTTTTTTGCACATCCTAAAGGTAAATTTGAGGATGTGTTGGTAAAGGTAGACAAATTTATATTCTTAATCGACTTTATTATTTTAGATTATGAGGCAGATGTGAATGTCCTAATTATATTGGGCAGACCATTCCTTGCCACAGGTAGAGCTTTGATTGATGTTCATAAAGAAGAGTTAACTATGCGCATGAATGACCAGCATGTTACATTTAATGTGTTTCAAGCTCTTAAATGCGTAGATGAATCCAAGGAATGCCAAGTTGATGAAATGATGAAGTCCATTTGTAATGTGGACGTGGCACATTTGTGCCAAGATACTGATGATGGTGGCAGCGAAAGGGACAGTAAAGAAGAAACAAGTGAGGACACTGAAGGAACAACTTTAGAAGTGGTAAGCTATTTCGGGCAGCCAGAGCCAATGGATTTGGCTAGTAGAGAGATCGTGGCACATAAACCATCCATTGAGGAGCCATTCGAATTGGAAATGAAACCATTACAAGACCACCTCAGGTATGTCTACCTAGGTAAACACTCAACCTTGCCAGTGATCAGTGTTGCTGATCTAACTATTTGTCAAGAAAAAAGATTGCTGGAAATTTTAAGCAATTACAAGCAAGCGTTAGGATGGACCTTGGTTGATATCCGAGGAATAAGCCCAACCATTTGCATGCACAAAATAATTCTGGATGAATATCATGTCAAAACAAGATGTTGGATAGATTGGCAGGTAAGGCATTCTATTGTTTTCAAGACGGTTATTTAGGTTATAATCAAATTGTCACAGCTCTGGAAGATCAGGAGAAGACCACATTCACTTGTCCATATGAGACATTCACTCTTAGAAAAATGCCCTTTTGACTGTGTAATGCTTCGGAAAAATTTCAACTGTAACACCCCAATTTTGGGCATAGAAGTTTAGGGTCTGAACCGGACCGGTCTGAGAGGCGGTTCGAATATAAAAGGAGGTTTTAGGGAAGCCTAGTTCGGGATGCTTTAAAAATATAGAAAAATATCTAAAAATCCTCATTTAATATATATAAGAGAGTGGTGGAATCAATTTTACAAAATTAGGTTTGGAAAACTACATTTCGGTGTAGTGACCAAAATGCGATTTTTGCAAAGTTTAGTAGTGACTGTTTTGTAAAGGATTGAAACTTTGAATCTTTAAGGAGCTAATTTACCCAAAATGTTTTCTTCAGATTTTTCCTTAATTTGGCTGATTTAATTAATGTTTTAATTAAATAAAAGAAAAGGAAAACTACTTTTTGGATTTTCATAACTATCTTTTTCTAATTTTCTCTCATTCCTTTTTCTCTCAAAATCCCATCATCCAAACACATTTTCTCCAGAAAAATTCACATTGATCTTCACTTCAATTGATGAGATTTCTATCATCTATTGGTTACTAATCAATCTTGCATCAAATCCTTTTGATTTCCACATTGAATTTTCATGGAATTTGGCCCAAATCAAGGAGACATCATCATTTAGAGGTAAGAATGTTCTTCTCCTCTAAATACTCAGTTCTTTACTGAAATTCCCAAGTTGTCAATCCTTTATTAAAGTTTTATAAATGGTTTTAATGTTAGAAACTTGATTTTGGCTTAAAACTCAAGATTTGGAAGAGATCTTGAAGATTTTCGTTGTAATTGATCGGGCACTGTTTTGAGATGGTTCTTTAATGTATTTTGTATGTCTAATGATGTTAGAAATGAGGTTTTATCAATCTAATCCCGAATAGGTTGTATTTCCTAAGTTTTTGCTTATGAAAATAGTGGTTTTTGAGGTGTTCTGTTATAGTTGGAGGTATAAAGACGAGTTTAGGTTTATTTTGGATGTTAATTGATGTTTAGAAATGGTCGAAGTGATGGATCTTGGCTGGGTTAAGTTTTGGAAGAGTTTGGAGGTGTTTTCGGTTGTATTTGGTAGCCGAAATGTTGGTTTTGCGTAGTGCAGCGAGTTTAGGAGTGTTGGCTGAAGATTTTAATGCATGATGATGCATTAATCCTCTGTATTGATGTGTCTAAAATAGGGGAGACATCTTCGGACACTTTCGGCAAGCTAGCGAAACGAAATATGTGAGCGGAGTTGGTTTTCCAGCTTGAAACGATTATTTGGAGGTTTTGGGAGCTTAGTTTAAGTCTAAAAAACTTAGCTAAGCTCAAGAGTAAGTTTTCAGAAAAACTCCCTCGGATGTGCTAGGTTATGGTTTGATGCATTGGTTATGAAATGCATGTTTAATTACTGTTTTGAAAGTATGTTTTACCATGATTAATGCTGGTTTTGAAAGTCATGTATTGAAGGATGCTCAAGGTAAGAGATCTTTGGTTTGACATGTTATTAATATGGTTATGATGCATGGAGATGTATGATGATAAGTGGCTTTGATTAATGCTTTAAAACAGTGAATTGATGATGGTATTTGATGTATATTGGAAAGTAATGAAATGGTTTTAAAGTACTTGAATTGGATATAGTTAGACGGCTATAGGATTGAGTGCACCGTAAGTAAAGTCGCCTTGGATGTTGAGGGGTTGTGATTGTACCGTAAACTCCATCCAAGTACCCTAACGATTGAGGTAAGATCACAATGGTGGTTGTAAATTCCGTGTGTGGATCTTGTATTATGTGTCCCTTACTCTCGTTAGTGGAATTATACAACTACCGATGAGTGGTGTTGAGGGGTTGAGATTGTACCGTTATACTCTACCACGGGTGTCACATCAATGGAGGGATTGCTCTTGAGTGTGAACCTTGTGTAGTTCGGTAGTGTGTATGAAGCGTGTGGGACAACGCTTGTAATCCGCGTATCCGATTGTGTCTTGTGTTGAAATGGTTATGAACTATCACTTGAAAGCCAATATAACGTATTTGAATGTAACAAGCATGAGATGCTTGAAAAAGATGCAAGGTTGCATGAGAAAAAGATGAGCATATGGTTTAAAAGCTTGTTAAAAGTGTTTTCTAAAAATGCATT
The DNA here is from genome assembly GCA_958450335.1 of Hibiscus tridactylites. NCBI lineage: Eukaryota > Viridiplantae > Streptophyta > Magnoliopsida > Malvales > Malvaceae > Hibiscus > Hibiscus tridactylites. The sequence goes on from OY288281.1 coordinate 47,678,555, forward strand.
ATTGTATTGGTTTTATTTAGAGCATGCCTCACTAAGCATTTGTGCTTACGCTCTCTTTTACCAATAATGCAGATAATTGAGGTGCTTTGGGCATCAAGGAAGCTAAGTTCATCCAAGGAAGTCCAAGCTCACGTATGGTGAAGTTTTCAAACACTATTAGTTTTGATAAAATTGGCAATGAGAACCTAAGATTTATTTTGGGAGATGTGTTGAACTCCCTAAGGTTGTGGCATGTTTGCCTTTGCTGGTTTGAATTGTAAATGGCCTTTAAATGCTTGTTTTGAAATTTGTTTATCTATTGGGTTTTGATAATAGGAAGCATGCCTCTAGACTTGTGAGATTTCTTGTTTTACGATATGAATGTGTTAGGGTGATCTAAATGTGTACCATTTATGTATGATGACTTGCTGGAATAATTAAAGAGTCATTAGGTTGTGTTTGATTGGGTTTATGCATGAAAAACCAGATTTTGCTGCTGAATCTGGGCAAACCGTATCGAAATACCCTCTAGTGTTTCGAAACGGGGGCCTGAAATGGCCTTCGTGTTTCGAAACGCTAAGGGATGTTTCGAAACGATTTGGCTACTAGAAGGCCTTGTTTCGGAACCAGTCTCGGAACCAACCCGCGTATCGGAGCGGTCAACGCCGTTTTGATCCTCGCTTCGATACAGAGGGTGGAAGTTTCGAAACAGGTGATCGTTGGGCACTGATTTGAATGGTGCTGAAGTTTGCAAGCTTTACATTTTAGTCCCGAATGTTGAAGTTGAAATTGCTTGAGTTGGAGATGTTCTTTTAAGATGAAATTTGACAGAGAAGCATGTAATAGGACTAATTTCATATTGGTAACATTAAAATCAATAAAGACCCTCTAATTTACAGAAAATACATTTTGGTCCCTAAACTTATATTATGTGCAATTGAGTCCCTGTTTGTTATCCGATCGATGTGCCTTTCTCAAATAAGTTTTACGGGAACTCACTTAGGGTTAATGTGCATCTAGACAAGATTAAAAAGAAAAAAAAGGTTGTGAATCAAGGTTGACTTTCGGGTTGACTTTGGTTTTCCCCGTGTAATCTTCGTAGTTCGGGTCAACCGTCTAGGTCGGGCTAAGGGGGTTACATTTGTTTGTATCAGAGCTTGGTTCTCGTGTAATTGGGATTAGTGATGTGGATGTTGTATGTGTAATTGCATGATGTGCCTTTTGAGTAAAAGAATGTTGTGTGCATCGTGATGCATGGTTTCAATTGTGATGTTATGCTATGTTGGAGTGTATTAGGGGATCCCGTTGCCATGTTAAAACTAATGAAAGGAACTTGTTTTCGAAAAAGAGCTTGAGTACTTGGATTACTTACCTTGTTGAGCCTAATTATGTTTATTGCATTTGTGTCAGTGCATTATTTTCTTGTAAATGGGGCCACGTAGAGAGATGAGATTGAATACAAGAGCTATGGCTCAGAATGAGAATGATGAGAATGCTGAGAATGTTGTGGATATGCCTCCTCCTCCTGGTGGTGGACTACCCGGTGGTGAGGGTGCTGGAGCTGGTAATGCTGGTGCTGGTGCTAGGGTCGCTGAACCTGAAGGTGTGCAGGGGCAAGCTGCTCCTGACATGACTGTGTTGATTCAGGCTATTGATGGAGCCTTGCAGGCAGCAGTAGCTGGAGCTCATGGAGCTGCGCATCAGGATGATGCTAATGTGAGATTGCCTTTGGAGCGTCTTCGCAGTCTGGGAGGGACTGAGTTCAGCGGTTTGTCTCCGGAGGGATCTGAGTCTTGGTTGGAGAGTACCAAGAGGATTTTGGGGCAAATGAACTGCAATAATGTGCAGAAGTTAGGTTGTGTGGTGTCACTGCTGCATGGTGATGCTTATACGTGGTGGACAACCACTATCTCTGGAATGGAGAGCAATGATGTAACTTGGACATTTTTCCTGAATGCGTTCAAACGGAAGTATCTGGGTGTGCGATACCTAGATGAGAAGAAAAGAGAATTTATGTCACTTGTGCAAGGCAATATGACAGTATCTGAGTATGAGATCCAGTTTGTCCACCTTAGTCAGTATGCGCCTGAGCTAATCCTTGATGAGCGGGAGAGGTGTGAACGTTTCTGTTATGGATTGGTAGCGGATGTGAAGACTTTTATCCTTGCGGCTGATTATACAGATTTTGATGTGCTTGTGTGTCGAGCGAAGGACATCGAGCATAATTTGGGTTTGTCTTCCAGAGGCGTTAGTTCTAGCTCGGGAAAGAGAGCCGCTGATCATAGTTCTGGTGGTGGACGGAACAAGAGAGGACGAGATAGGAGGTATCAGCATACCGCTAGGCGTGGTAATGGGGGACATGGTATGCCTGTTCAGGGAGATAGGATGAGGGCTGATCAGAACACGTGCTGGATGTGTAGATCTCGTGGCCATTTGAGACGAGATTGTCCTCGAGCAGCGAGGGAGGTTCAAGCTCCTGTTGCAGCAACAGGTAACTCATGTTGGAGTTGTGGTTCGGCAGACCACACGAGGATGGAGTGTCCTTTGTTGGCCGGTGGTGGTCAGGGACGTGCTCCTGGGGTAGTTGCACCTCAGAGAGGTCTTGGGCGTGGTCGATGGAATTTCTAGAGAAGGGAGGAGGGACAGCGGGGTATTGCTCACGTGGTAGCTGTTCGACCTGAGGGAGGAGGACCGGCGAGGGTGTATGCTCAGCGCGAGGAGTGCAACGACACCGATGTGATCGCAGGTACTTTTGCTCTTCAATCTTTATCCTTGCTGGATTTGATTGATTCTGAATCTACACACTCATACATATTGCGTGAACATGCTCAAATGCTTGGTTTACCTGTTGAGTCTTTGGATGTTGGTATGCGTGTAACTAGTTCCTTTGGTGAGACAGTTGTAACACGAAAGTTGTATAGAAGATGTCCCTTGAAAGTGCAAAACCATGTTTTTCTTGTTGATCTCATAGAGTTGTCATTCTATGGTTTTGATGTAATCCTTGGTATGGATTGGCTTGTTGAGCATCGAGCTATAGTGGATTTTGAAAGTAAGCGAGTTTCGCTGAAACTAGCGGATGATTACGATGTGGTGGTGGTTGGTGAGAATGTGAAGTTTCTTTCCAATGTGGTGTCGACGTTGGAAGCAAGCCGAATGCTGAGGCAAGGTTGCGAGGCTTACCTAGCCTTTGTGATGAATCCTAATTCAAAGGAATTGCGTGTTCAGGATATCAGAACCGTACGAGAGTTTCCTGGAGTGTTTCCGGAGGAGTTACCTAGATTGCCGCCTAGTCGAGAGGTGGAGTTTGGAATTGAGCTGTATGAAAACACAACTCCAGTGTCCATTTCTCCCTATCGCATGGCACCTAAGGAGTTGAAAGAGTTGAAGACGCAGCTTCAGGAGTTGCTTGACCATGGTTTTATTCGGCCTAGTGTGTCACCATGGGGTGCACCTGTTTTGTTCGTGAAGAAGAAGGATGGCACTATGAGAATGTGCATTGATTATCGTCAGCTGAACAAGTTGACTATCAAGAATCGGTATCCTTTGCCGAGGATTGATGATCTTTTTGATCAATTTCGGGGAGCAGCTGTGTTCTCCAAGATTGACTTAAGGTCAGGGTACTACCAACTTAAGGTGAAAGATGTGGATGTGCCAAAAACAGCCTTTAGAACGAGGTATGGGCATTATGAGTTCCTTGTAATGTCGTTTGGCTTGATGAATGCTCCTGCAGCTTTTATGGACATGATGAATAGAGTGTTCCATGAATACTTGGACAAGTTTGTTGTAGTGTTCATTGACGATATCCTTGTGTACTCTCGTACTGAGGAAGAGCATGAGGAGCATTTGAGGATTGTGTTGCAGGCGCTGTTGGAAAATCAGCTTTATGATAAGCTGAGCAAATGCGAATTCTGGCTTAAGGAAGTTGTTTTCCTTGATCATGTGGTTTCTGCTGAGGGGATTCGTGTTGATCCTTAGAAGGTTGAGGCGGTGATTAATTGGAAACCCCCTAAGTCTGTTCATGAAGTCCATAGTTTCCTTGGGTTGGCATGATATTACTGGAGGTTTGTTGATGGATTCTCAAAGATTGCTGCCCCTTTGACAAAGTTGTTGCAAAAGGATGTTAAATATGAGTGGACGGAAGCGAGACAACAAGCTTTTTGAGAAGCTTAAGGCAGCTCTGACACGAGCTCTTATCTTTGTTCAGCCTGAATCGGGAAAAGAGTTTGTGGTGTATAGTGACGCATCCTATGTTGGTTTGGGGTGTGTGCTAATGCAAGAGGGTAAGGTGGTGGCTTATGCATCGCGTCAGTTGAAGGTGGATGAACGCAATTATCCTACGCATGATATTGAGTTAGCTGTGGTGGTTTTTGCTTTGAAGATTTGGAGACATTATCTGTATGGTGAGAAGTGTACTGTGTACACGGATCATAAAAGTTTGAAGTATCTGATGTCTCAGAAGGAATTGAATCTTAGGCAACGACGTTGGGTGGAGTTGCTTAAGGATTACGATCTGACGATCGAGTACCATCCGGGAAAGGCTAATGTTGTAGCGAATGCCTTGAGTAGGAAGGTGGCGGTAGAACTAAAGGCTACGTTTGCTAGTTTGAGCATTTCGCAAGATGAAGATCTTGTGGCTGAATTGCAAGTGAAACCATCTTTGGTTCTGTTGATAAAAGATAAGCTGTTGTTGGATGATTCTTTGGTACCACATGTTCAGGATATTGCTGAGGATAGACCATCGGTTTTCTATTTTAATGATGATGGAGTTTTATGTTTCGGAAGGCGGATAGTAGTGCCAAATGATGTGGAGTTGAGGCGTACTATTCTGTCTGAAGCTCATAGTAGTCCTTTTGCTATGCACCCTGGTAGTACAAAGATGTATCATGATTTAAAGGATGAGTACTATTGGGTGGGTTTGAAGAAAGATGTTGCAGAGTATGTGAGTAAGTGTATGGTTTGTCAGTGGGTTAAGGCTGAGCACCAGTTTCCTTCAGGGTTGTTTCAACCGTTGAGGATCCCTGAATGGAAGTGGGAAAGAATCACCATGGACTTTGTGTCTGGGTTGCCTTTGTCTCCATCGAAGAAGAATTCGGTATGGGTGATTGTGGATCGCCTTACGAAGTGTGCGCATTTCTTACCTATGCATACTACGTATACTTTGGATAAGCTTGCAGAGCTGTACATTGCTGAGATTGTGCGACTGCATGGTGTGCCAAAATCTATAGTGTTGGATAGAGATCCAAGGTTCACATTGCGTTTTGGGGAGTGTTTGCATCAAGCTCTGGGTACGTGGTTGAATTTCAGTACTTCTTATCATCCACAGTTGGATGGACAGTCTGAGCGTGTTATCCAAGTGCTTGAGGATATGTTGAGGTGCTGTGTGATTGAGTTTCAAGGCTCTTGGGAGAAGCATTTGCCTTTGGTGGAGTTTGCTTATAATAATAGCTACCAGACAAGTATTCAAATGGCACCTTATGAAGCCTTGTATGGAAGGAAGTGCAGATCTCCTCTTTGCTTGGCTGAAACAGGTCAGAAGTTGGTCTCGATGCCAGCTTTATTGAAGGGAACCACCGAGAAGGTAAAGCTCATTTGTGAGCGGTTGAAGACAGCTTCTGATCGACAGAAGTCTTACGCGGATTTAAAGCGTAAGGAGATTGAGTTTGTAGTGGGTGACCGCGTGTTCTTAAAGGTTTCACCTTGGAAGAAGGTGATGAGGTTTGGCCGGAAGGGTAAGTTGAGCCCTATGTATATTGGACCATACGAGGTGATTGAACGTGTGGGTCCTGTTGCGTACAAGCTGAGGTTACCACAAGAGTTGGAAAAGATACATGATGTGTTTCATGTCTCTATGCTTCGGAGGTATAGATCAGATCCTTCGCATGTTATGCATGTGGAGGAAGTGGAGTTGAATCCAGATTTGACCTATGACGAGGAGCCGGTTGAGATTCTGGATTCGGACAGTAAAGTTCTTCGAGGTAAGACCATTGAGTTGGTTAAGGTGTTGTGGAGACATCGTGGTGTTGAGGAAGCCACGTGGGAAAGGAAGGATGACATGAAGAAGTAGTTTCCTTATCTTTTTCCTCCAGGTAAATTTCGAGGACGAAATTTCTTAAGAGGAGGAGAGTTGTAACACCCCAATTTTGGGCTTAGAAGTTTAGGGTCTGAACCGGACCGGTCTAAGAGGCGGTTCGAATATAAAAGGAGGTTTTAAGAAAGCCTAGTTCGGGATGCTTTAAAAATATAGAAAATAACTAAAAATCCTCATTTAATATATATAAGAGAGTGGTGGAATAAATTTTACAAAATTAGGTTTGGAAATACTACATTTCGGTGTAGTGACCAAAATGCGATTTTTGCAAAGTTTAGTAGTGACTGTTTTGTAAAGGATTGAAACTTTGAATCTTTAAGGAGCTAATTGACCCAAAATGTTTTCTCCAGATTTTTCCTTAATTTGGGTGATTTAATTAATGTTTTAATTAAATAAAAGAAAAAGAAAACTACTTTTTGGATTTTCATAACTACCTTTTCCTAATTTTCTCTCATTCCTTTTTCTCTCAAAATCCCATCATCCAAACACATTTTCTCCAGCAAAATCCACATTGATCTTCACTTCAATTGATGAGATTTCTATCATCTATTGGTTCCTAATCAATCTTGCATCAAATCCTTTTGATTTCTACATTGAATTTTCATGGAATTTGGCCCAAATCAAAGAGAAATCATCATTTAGAGGTAAGAATGTTCTTCTCCTCTAAATACTCAGTTCTTTATTGAAATTCCCAAGTTGTCAATCCTTTATTAAAGTTTTATAAATGGTTTTAATGTTAGAAACTTGATTTTGGCTTAAAACTCAAGATTTCGAAGAGATCTTGAAGATTTTCGTTGTAATTGATTGGGCTCTGTTTTGAGATGGTTCTTTAATGTATTTTGGATGTCTAATGATGTTAGAAATGAGGTTTTATCAATCTAACCCCGAATAGGTTATATTTCCTAAGTTTTTGCTTATGAAAATGGTGGTTTTTGAGGTGTTCTGTTATAGTTGGAGGTATAAGGACGAGTTTAGGTTTATTTTGGATGTTAATTGATGGTTAGAAATGGTTAGAAGTGATGGATCTTGGCTGGGTTAAGTTTTGGAAGAGTTTGGAGGTGTTTTCGGTTGTGTTTGGTAGCCGAAATGTTGGTTTTGGGTAGAGTAGCGAGTTTAGGAGTGTTGGCTGAAGATTTCAATGCATGATGATGCATTAATCCTCTGCATTGATGTGTCTAAAATAGGGGAGACATCTTCGGACACTTTCGGCAAGCTAGCGAAACGAAATAGGTGAGTGGAGTTGGTTTTCCAGCTTGAAACGATTATTTGGAGGTTTTGGGAGCTTAGTTTAAGTCTAAACAACTTAGCTAAGCTCAAAAGTAAGTTTTCAGAAAAACTCCCTCGGATGTGCTAGGTTATGGTTTGATGCATTGGTTATGAAATGCATGTTTAATTACTGTTTTGAAAGTATGTTTTACCATGATTAATGCTGGTTTTGAAAGTCATGTATTGAAGGATGCTCAAGGTAAGAGATCCTTGGTTTGACATGTTATTAATATGGTTATGATGCATGGAGATGTATGATGATAAGTGGCTTTGATTAATGCTTTAAAACAGTGAATTGCTGATGGTATTTGATGTATATTGGAAAGTGATGAAATGGTTTTAAAGTACTTGAATCGTATATAGTTAGCCGGTTATAGGATTGGGTGCACCGTAAGTAAAGTTGCCTTGGATGTTGAGGGGTTGTGATTGTACCGTAAACTCCATCCAAGTACCCTAACGATTGAGGTAAGATCACAACGGTGGTTGTAAATTCCGTGTGTGGATCTTTTATTATGTGTCCCTTACTCTCGTTAGTGGAATTATACAACTACCGATGAGTGGTGTTGAGGGGTTGAGATTGTACCGTTATACTCCACCACGGGTGTCACATCAATGGAGGGATTGCTCTTGAGTGTGAACCTTGTGTAGTTCGGTAGTGTGTATGAAGTGTGTGGGACAACGCTTGTAATTCGTGTATTCGATTGTGTCTTGTGTTGGAATGGTTATGAACTATCACTTGAAAGCCAATATAACGTATTTGAATGTAACAAGCATAAGATGCTTGAAAAAGATGCAAGGTTGTTGGAGAAAGAGATGAGCATGTGGTTTAAAAGCTTTGTTAAAAGTGTTTTCTAAAAATGCATTACTGTATTGGTTTTATTTAGAGCATGCCTCACTAAGCATTTGTGCTTACGCTCTCTTTTACCAATAATGCAGATAATTGAGGTGCTTTGGGCATCAAGGAAGCTAAGTTCATCCAAGGAAGTTCAAGCTCACGTATGGTGAAGTTTTCAAACACTATTAGTTTTGATAAAATTGGCAATGGGAACCTAAGATTTGTTTTGGGAGATGTGTTGAACTCCCTAAGGTTGTGGCATGTTTGCCTTTGCTAGTTTGAACTGTAAATGGCCTTTAAATGCTTATTTTAAAATTTGTTTGTCTATTGGGTTTTGATAATAGGAAGCATGCCTCTAGACTTGTGAGATTTCTTGTTTGACGATATGAACTTGTTAGGGTGATCTAAATGTGTACCATTTATGTATGATGACTTGTTGGAATAATTAGAGAGTCATTAGGTTGTGTTTGATTGGGTTTATGCATGAAAAACCAGATTTTGCTGCTGAATCTGGGCAAACCGTATCGAAGCACCCTCTAGTGTTTCGAAACGGGGGCCTGAAATGGCCTTCGTGTTTCGAAACGCTAAGGGATGTTTCGAAACGATTTGGCTACTAGAAGGCCTTGTTTCGGAACCAGTCTCGGAACCAACCCGCGTATCGGAACGGTCAACGCCATTTCGATCCTCGTTTCGATACAGAGGGTGGAAGTTTCGAATCAGGTGACCGTTGGGCACTGATTTGAATGGTGCTGAAGTTTGCAAGCTTTACATTTTAGTCCTGAATGTTGAAGTTGAAATTGCTTGAGTTGGAGATGTTCTTTTAAGATGAAATTTGACGGAGAAGCATGTAATATGATTAATTTCATATTGGTAACATTAAAATCAATAAAGACCCTCTAATTTACAGAAATTACTTTTTGGTCCCTAAACTTATATTGTGTGCAATTGAGTCCCTGTTTGTTATCCGATCACTGTGCCTTTCTCAAATAAGTTTTACGGGAACTCACTTAGGGTTAATGTGCATATAGACAAGATTAAAAAGAAAAAAAGGGTTGTGAATCAAGGTTAACTTTCGAGTTGACTTTGGTTTTCCACGTGTAATCTTTGTAGTTCGGGTCAACCGTCTAGGCCGGGCTAAGGGTTTTACATCAACGTTGCATGATGTCCATTTTTTTGGACATGATTGAGAACAACCTAGAAGTTTTCATGGATGACTTCTCGATGTTTGGCAAGACATTTGAGGAGTGCCTTCAAAGTTTAGAGCTTGTTTTGAGGAGATGTATTGAGACTAACTTGGTCTTGAACTTGGAGAAATGCCACTTCACGGTGAAGGAAGGAATAGTTCTCGGTCATAACGTGACCAAGAGTGGCATAGAAGTTGACAAGGCAAAAGTGGAGGTAATCAAACAATTGCCACCTCCTAAAAGTGTAAAAGATATGAGAAGTTTTTGGGGACATGCTAGTTTTTACCGCCATTTTATTAAAGATTTTTCTAAAATTTCTAAACCTTTATGCTTTCTTTTAGAACAAAATGCCACTTTTATGTTTGATGATTCATGTTTACGAGTGTTTCGGGAATTGAAAGATATGTTGATCAATTCCCCATAGTTGTGGAACCGGATTGGAATGAGCCCTTCGAGCTCATGTGTGATGCTAGCGACTATGCCGTTGGAGCTGTATTAGGACAGAGGCATGGATGATTTTCATACCAATCACTATGCCATACAAACATTGAATGAAGCACAACTTAACTACACTACTACCGAGAAAGAATTTCTTGCATTTTTATTTGCATTTGATAAATTCAGATCTTATTTAGTTGATACCAAAGTTGTGGTGTATATAGATCACTCGGCATTGAAATACATATTGGAAAAGAAGGATGCCAAGCCTAGAATGACCCGATAAACCATCTTGCTGCAAGACTTTGATCTCGAGATTCGAGACAAGAATAAGAGTGGAAAGTTGGTATTGATCATTTGTCAAGATTAGAACATCACTTTGAGGAAGGTAGAATCGATGCCATTAGAGATGATTTCCCCGATGAATACCTGCTTGTAGTCGATGCCATGCCATGGTACGCTTGTAACCCCTTCGACCCGGCCTAGACGTGAGACCGAATCGAACGAGTCACACGGGCAATATTAGAGTAAACCAGGAAGGTTTACCTCAATAAACGACCCTATTTTTTCTTTTATCTTGTCTAGAGGCACATTATCATCCTATGTGATTCAGGCTTGCAGCGGAAGAAATTGCAATTCAAACAAAAAACAATTTGGCATTCAATTGACAACATACGTGTTTCAGGGACCAAACTGTAATTTTAATAAATTACAAGGACTTCAACCAATTTATGGTTACCAACCTTTAATTAGTCATATTCCATGCCATTGTGTCAAATCTCAGCACAATTCGATCATCCAAACTCTTTTAATTGCATCTACAACATTCAGGGATTAAAACGTAAGAAATCAGAACTTCAAAAGAATCCCATTCAACTACTTTACATGTCACCGCATCGATACACCAAGCACCATATCGGTACGGTTTTGAGGTAATTTAAATCCCAGATTTCAGTAGCTCAAAACCATATCGATACGGTCTCGTGTATTGATTCGCCCAGCCATTTTACTTAAAGATTGTATCGATACGGGTCTCCTCGTATCGATACACTAATCCCAATTTGGCCTACTCGTACCGATACGGTACCCCGCGTACCGATACACATGAGCCTGAAATGCCCATTTTTTTTGGTTTAACATACAATTAAGCTAAGCAATCCACTTAATCATGCTTCTAAGACATATACAACATACCTAAGGATCGATCCTCAACCAAGCATTGCAATTTCAGCATCATCACATTGCATCTTGCTTCTAAAAGGAATCTGTAGGCATGCTTCCTAAAAACACATCAAGTAAGATACCAAAAACCATAGCAAAACATAATCCAAAAATTAAAGGTCATTTACAAGTCCAAAACAACAATATAAACTTGCTCAAACAAGGATTTTACATATATCTCCCAAAAACACAATGGATTCCCCATTGCCCTCATTACTCATAGTCTAAACCGAAAACATACTTTCAAGTAACGAAGTCTCTTTGCGATCCCTTGCTTCTCGCTGCCTTCCAATCTCTAATTCTCTGCATTGATGGATAAAGAGAGCGTAAGCACACAAGGCTTAGTGAGGAGTGCTAAAAAACAAAACACAATCAATTCATTTTTACCATTTTCTAAAACCGCGTTGAAATCTCATTTCAATTACTTCAAATCAACATTTAAAACATCATGCCCTTAAACCATGCACTTTAACCAATAAAAACCAACATATTAGACCATATGCAACAAGTATCATAAAATCACATCAACTCACATTGCTAGCCTCAATTTAAGCCTCCCCTTGCATAACATACCATATGCAAAGCTTAAAGAGTAAACATGTATAAATCCCATTATACAACACATAATACATCAACAATTATATTGGCTAACAAGTGATAATTTACCAAGTTCCATTCCCAAAATATCATATCGGATACACAGATTCAACAAGTGTTCTCATAACACTTCAAATCATCATAACCGAAATAATGGTACAATCACAACCAACGAGGAAAACAACCCCACGGGGATAACAACCCCAATCATCAGTTAGATGCTTAACCCACTAACGAGAGATGGGACACCAACCTCTTCTATCGTTACGGTACTTGGATGGAGACGGGTTACCAACCTCCTCGACATCCAAGGCGACTTATTAATAATGCACTCAATCCTATAGCCAGCTAACTATATCCGATAGCATTTTCAAAACCATTTCTATACCATCACTTGCCAATATTATTCATATTTAACCACATACCTCATTGTTTTCAAAGCATCGACATTAAACTATTTTCCAAAGCAATAAATCATGCTTTAAACACAACTATAAAACATATACTTACAAGGATCACTTACCATGTGCATCCTTCACCATCTCATCATTAAAAATAGTATATCACATACTTTATACATGCTTTAACAATAGGTAACAAGTAATCAAAACCAAGGGCATAAAAACCATTTCATAATAGCACGACCGAGAGAGAAAACCACGTGTACTTACTTCCGAACATAGACAAGAGTTTCAAGCTCAAATCTAAGTTCCCAAAACCACCTTTAAAACATTTCAAAGCTGAAACTCACATTCTTAATCATCGACACGCGAAACCTCGATTCGTTGACGTGAAGCTAAGCGCCCAAAGCCTCCAAAGCTTCATTGATCTCTTTCAGATCAACCTCCCCTATTTTAACTGCATAATAACAGAGGATTAATGCATCTCAATGCATTTAAAATCCTAGCAAGCAATTCCACAACATTGCCTTGCAAAAACTACTAATCACCAATCCGTAACAACCGAAAACAACATCAATTAACCTCCAAACTTAACCCAACTAAAACCTAACACTTTCAACCATAAATTATCGTTGATTAACAGCCAAAATCATCATATTATCAACCTTATACCTCCAACATTCAAAAAACCACCACAACTCCACAAAACAGATCCAAAATGAATCTCAATCAATTTCACCAATTAAATCTCAATTAAACCAATTTTTCACAATTAAAACATCAAATCCCATTAGAAAACATGTATAAAAGATCAAGAACTTGAGAATATATGTAAAGAACCTTAAATTAGAGGAGAAAATTGCAGCTCACCTCTAATGGATGCTTTTCCCCTTAATCGGATAGATTTTCATGTAAAAACAAGATTAAAACAATAAGGTTTTGATAGGAAAACAATAAGAAATCATTTGATAACAAAAGATTAGAGAAATCAAGAGTTTACATTAAGATTTTGAAAAATAAATGAGTGTTTGGCTGGAGAGAATTTGAGAGAAAGTTTTTTAGAGAAAAGAAGTTAACGTCAAATTTGTTTTAATGAAAGAACCACCAATTAATTTCATCAACCTATTTTATTAATTAAAACCCATTTAAAATAAACCAATTAAGGGGTAAAATTCTGTTATTATACTTTGGGAAATTAGCTCATTAAAGATTCAAAGTTCCAATCCTTTTACGAAACAGTCACTAAAAACAATTTTCAAAGTTTACATTTTGGTCACTAAATCAAAATGTCCGAGTTCCAAATACCATTTCTCAAAATTGATTTCACCAAAACCTTTTATATATTTAAAAAGAATTTTAGATAATTTTTCCATATTTTGATCACCTTTTGAAATAGGTTTTCCCTGAGCTCATCCTGAAACTTACATGAATCTCTAATCTCGGTCCAACAGATCCTAAAACCATCCCAAAACCTCTGGGCCTAAAACCGAGGCATTGCAACTCTCCCCTATTTAGGAAATTTCATCCTCAAAATTTTACCTGGAGGAAAAATGTGCGGAAACTATTTCAACATGTCCGCCTTGCTTTCCCACGTGGCTTCCTCAACTCCTCGATGACGCCACAATACCTTTACAAGTTCAATCGTCTTACCACGAAGAATGGATTGGGTTGTGTTAAAAGCACGTAATGTATTTGCACCATCACCATCTTCAAATAAAGTATTCTTTACGGTAGCACCATGAATAACGCATCGCAAAGCTGCACCTAATACACCGGCAACTCCCATCATATGAAATGGGTTTGCTACTAGAATGAAGAATCTCAACAGGTTCGTCATCATAAGACAAATCCGATCGCAACTCAATATCCTCTACTAGCATAATATGCGACGGATCCGATCTATACCTCCGCAACATCAACACATGAAACACATCATGAATTTTCTCCAATTCGAGAGGTAATTTCAAACGATACGCAATAGGACCAACACACTCCACAACTTCATATGGTCCAATAAACCTTGGACTAAGCTTACCCTTATGTCCAAACCTCATCACGTTCTTCCAAGGCGATACTTTCAAAAACACACAGTCACCAACCACATACTCAATCTCCTTACATTTCAAATCCGCGTAGGATTTCTGATGATCTGAGGCAGCTTTTAGACGATCACAAATAAGCTTTACTTTCCCATTTGTGCTTTTCAATACATCATGCAATGAAAACATTCTTTTCCCCAACTTCAGCCCAACATCAAGGCGTAAGACACTTCCTACCATACAAAACCTCGTACGGTGCCATTTGAATACTTGCCTGATAACTATTATTAAACGTAAACTCCACCAAAGGCAATTGTTTCTCCCAGGTTCCTTGGAACTCAATGACAAAACATCTCAACATATCGTCCAAAACATGAATAACACGCTCAGACTGGCCATCGATTTGAGGATGATAAGAAGTACTGAAATTCAACCGAGTACCTAAAACTCGATGCAAACATTCCCAAAACCTTGCCGTAAACCGCAGATCTCTATCTGAAACTATAGACTTGGGCACTCCATGTAAACACGCAATCTCAGCGATGTATAAATCCACCAACTTATCCAAAGTATACGTCGTATGCACAGGTACAAAATGTGCACACTTTGTAAACCAATCAACAATCACCCAAATGGAATCTTTCTTGGTTGGTGTTAATGGCATCCCAGACACAAAATCCATGGTGATTCTCTCCCATTTCCATTCCGGTATCCTCAATGGTTGCAACAACCCGGAAGGAAATTGATGCTCAGCCTTAACTTGCTAACAGACCATACACTTAGCAACAAAATCAGACACATCTTTCTTTAGACCAATCCAATAGTACTCTTCCTTCAAGCTTAGATACATCTTAGTACTACCAGGATGCTAAGCAAAATGACTACTATGTGCTTCGGTCAAAATGGTTCGCCTCAACTCATCATCATTGGGCACCACTATCCGATCCTTGAAACACAACACTCCATCATTATTAAAATGAAAATCTGTCAGATTCCCATCCATAATATCCTTAACATGCGGTACCAACTCTTCATCGTAGGATTGCTTTTCCTTAATCAACTGTGACAAAGTTGGCTTAACTTGTAACTCGGCCAACAAACCTCCATCTTGCGTCACACTCAACCGTGCAAACATAGCTCTCAACTCAATCGCAACCCTCCTACTCAAAGCATCGACTACCACATTAGCTTTCCCTAGATGATACTCAATCGTTAAATCGTAATCCTTAAGCAACTCCAACCATCTATGTTGTCGAAGATTCAAATCCTTTTGAGTGATCAAATATTTCAAACTCGTATGGTCCGTGTACACAATACACTTCTCACCAACAAGATAATGCCTCTAAATTTTCAAAGAAAACACAACTGCGACAAGCTCAAGATCATGGGTAGGGTAATTGCGCTCATGCACCTTCAATTGCCTATATGCATAAGCCACAACTTTTCCACCTTGCATCAACACACAACCCAAACCAACGTATGATACGTCACTATACACAACAAACTCCTTACCCGACTCAAGTTAAATCAAGATAGAATCTTGCGTCAAAGCTTCCTTCAAGTTCTCAAAAGCTCATTGCCTATCCTCCGTCCACTCGAAACAAACATTCTTTTGCAACAACTTAGTCAAAGGGGCAACAATCCTCGAAAAGCCATCGACAAACCTACGGTAGTAACCAGGCAACCTAAGAAAACTACGAACTTCTGTCACTGATTTAGGTGATTTCCAATTCACCACCACCCAATCTTATGAGAATTAACCCGAATTCCTTCAACTGACATAACATGTCCAAGAAAAATCACTTCTTTAAGCCAAAACTCACATTTTCTCAACTTAGCGTACAACTGGTTATCCAACAAAACTTGTAACACAATTCGCAAGTGTCGATCATGATCCTCCTCGGTCTGAGAGTGCACAAGGATATGATCGATGAACACAACCATGAATTGATCCAAAAACTCATGGAACACTCGATTCATCATATCAATGAACGTATCAGATGCATTTGTCAAACCAAACGACATCACCAAGAACTCATAATGCACGCACCTTGTACGAAACGTAGTCTTATGTACGTCGACATCCTTCACCTTCAATGTATATCCTCATCATACCATCTTTCTTTTTTATAAACAACACCGAGCACCCCAAGGAAAAACACTAGGCCTAATGAACCCTTGATCAAGCAACTCCTGAAGTTGTGCCTTCAATTCCTTTGGTGCCACTCGATATGGAACAATAGACACTGGAGATGTATCTTCATACAACTCAATACCAAACTCAACCTCTCTATTCGGGGGCAAACCAAGCAACTCCTCTGGAAATACTTCCAGAAACTCACATATTGTACGTATGTCCTGAACAAGTACCTCCTTCGATTCCAGATTCATAACATAAGCCAAGAAAGCTTCACACCCCAAATCCATCAATTGTTTCGCTTCTAAAGCCAAAACAATGTTAGACAAGAATTTTACATTCTTGCCCACGATTACCACCTCGTAATCATCAACAAGTTTCAAGGTAACTCACTTGGATTCAAAATCAACCACAACCTTATGTTCGGTCAACCAATCCATACCAAGGATTACATCAAAACCATGAAACAACAACTCCATTAGATCAACCACAAACACATGACCTTGAATAGATAAATTACATCTCCTAAACAACCTTTCTATAATAATCGTTTCACCAAAAGAACTAGTTATTTGCATTCCACATCTAACATCTCAATAGGAATATCAAGCAAATGTGCATGCTCACTCAAGATGTATGAATGCGCCGAACCTAAATCAACCAAAGAAAACAATGGAATGGATTGCAAAGTCAAAGTACCTGCAATGACATCGTTGTCATTGCGTCCCTCGCGATGTGCGTACACTCTCGCAGAACCGACACCCTTAGGTTGAACCACCACTACATGAGCCACTGCTCTCTGACCATCTTCCCTACGCTGGAAGTTACCAAGACCGCGCCCACGACCTCTCTGAGGTGCAACAACAGGTGACCTGGCCTAACCACCACCAGCCAACAATGGACAATCGCGTCTCACATGGTCAACCGATCCACAACTCCAACAAGAATTAGCCACAACAGCAGTTGAAGCCTATCCCTCACAAGCCAAACGTGGACAATCTCGCCTCAAATGCTCACGCGATCTGCACGTCCAACAGGTGTTAAACATCGGTCTTGCCTAAACGCCTCGACCATGCACTCCATACCCATCACCACTTCCTCCGTGCCTCACATCAAAACGATACTTCTTGTCAAATTGTCTCTTATACTGTCCACCACCAAAGCTGAAATCTGCAGCTCTCTTACCCGAGCTAGAACAACCCACATGAGAAAACAAGCCCAAATTCTGTTCAATATCCTTCGCTTGCGTCACCAACAAATCGAAATCTGTATAAGTAGAAGCCAACATGTAAGTCTTCACTTCTTGCACCAGACCATAACGAAATCGATCACAACGATGCTTATCACTCGACACCAACTCAAGAGTATACTGGCTCAAACGAACAAATTGAACCTCATACTCGGCCACAATCATGCTACCCAGAACCAAAGACATGAACTCACGTTTCTTATTATCCAAATATCTAACTCCTAGATAAATCTTCTTAAAGGCAGCTTGGAAAAACTCCCAATCTACATCATTAGGCTCTATAGCCGTAGTTGTACTCATCCACCAACTATAAGCATCACCTTGTAACAGGGAAACAACACATCCCAGCTTACGTGCATCATTGCACCCTATTTGTTCCAAAATTTGAATCGTACTGACCATCCAAGCCTCAAACGCCTCAAGCGACAAACCACGATATTCAACACCGCCCAAACGACGTAAACGTTCTAACGGCAACCCTATTTGCCCAGCACCTGGTGCTTGTACAAGCACTCCGGCAACAACAGCTTAGAAAGCTCCAGTCATCGCCCTGCTGGCTCAGGTGGTACTTGCTCCACATTCTCAGGTGGATTAGGCGGAAGAGGTGGAATCCCTCCATGAGGTATCTTATTCTCCTGATTTCCCTGCCCTATGGCAGCAACAATCATACCAGATCGCAACTCTCTCCTCGGTCCCATCGTATGACACCCTAAAAATCGAGCTAAATTTTTTTAGAGATTTTAATAATATAAAACAATTACTTGAACTTTCAAGGATGTATTTTAGAACCCTTGGACTAAGTTAGAAATTTAATTGATGAAAGAGTTGACAAGAATTAGGTAAAATGTTCTGTTTAAAGGACCAATTTGTTAAGATTTAAATTTGAGAAAGGACTCAAATGAATAGAAGGTAAAATCTTGACCTTTGCATGGCTAATTAGCCATTAGTAGATAGTGGGATCCAAGTGTCCAATACACTGTGATATGTGGTGATTATTTGGAAAACTCTTTTATTTAAAGGAAAGGAAATCGAGAAGTAGGAAGGGTTCAGGGAACGGTATAGAGAACAAGTGAGAGAATGAGCGACTCAAAGCAACCATCTTCTTCACCTCACTATTCTTCCCACCGAAAGCTTTTTCTCCATTTTTGAAGCTCTGGATAGCTTGGATAGACTCGGATGCGTAGAAAAACTCCATCAATTTTTAGTGTATCTCAATTTATGTGGTAAGCCCATTTTATTGTTAAAGGGTGATTGCTTAAATTTTCTTTGGATTGTAGAAAAATTAAAGGTAGATGTTAGCTCAAAGGAATTGGGAATTTGGTTTCTAGATAATCATGTTCTTGAGAGATAAATGATAAATAGATTATCAATCTTTCCTATTAACATTATTCCAGATTTTTGAATGAATTCTTTAGCTTTGATTGGTGTTGGCCGAATGTATTTTAGACGAGGGATTTTGGGTTAGTAAAATTTCATAAGTTACTGGAATTTAGAATCAAATTCGGTGATTGATGGATAAGTTAAAGCAAACTCAATCTTAGATAACTTCTCCTATTGAAATTAGCGTAGGATTGATCATAAGGGTTTGAGGATTGGCTGAAGTATTTAGAGGATATTTAAGTAGATAAATACCATTTGAATTGGACTGTAAAACGGAATCTAAGCTGCAAATTTAGGTGCTGCCATGTCTTAAATAATTATGTACAACCAAAATAGGTTATAACAGATGGGAAATTGTCTACTTAGTCAATGGAAAATTGGAACTTAGGTGATCCTAGGGTGAATTCGAATGGTAGGGGAGGGGAAACGAATTAAAAATTAGTTAAAATTCTATGAGTAGTAAATTAGTATATGCAATCATTTTTATTCTAATAAGTTCATATTAAATTCAATGCTAGATCCTATTGAAGTTGAAGGAACATCGAATCGGAAAGGAAAAGTGGAAGAAAATGAAGCTGGAATTGTAATTCGGGATATCCCATAACTTTCAGATATTAGGTAAGTGTAACTTCAATGTTCAGGATAGGTTTAGTACCCTCTCAAACATAAATTGTGTGTATTATGTCTTTCGTATGCATGAATGTTCGTTTTAAAGCTCAATTAGAGCAAAATGGTGTTTGGCTTGACTTGAAACGGTAAGAAAGGTAAGCTTACCATTTTATTGACGCTTGAAATAGTGTTTAATTTATTCTAGGAATATGATAGTATGTAATTGTTTGGATACTCGATTTAAATAAGAATATTTGAAGTTATCATAGATTTAAAAAAATGAATTTTGTATGACTACGACTGAGAGAACAATTAGTTATGTTTGATTAATTGAATGACTTTTGAATTATGATTTAAATAACGTACCTTACTACTATACTTCAAATGGCAAGGATATTTGTTAATAATGTTTTGATTAGGCATAAAGAGCATGTAAATTGGAGTTCAAACTCAACTAAATGCTAAAATATAATTTGAACTATCAACCTTGGATTCAAGTACCTAGGGTGCAGTTGGCATGCCATAGAGACCATTGAGCTCGTGTGTAGGGGGACTATGGTCCAAGGATTACGATCCTTTATTGGAGATAGTAGGAGGTATGTTATGTGGGTGATTGGCGACAATTGGAGGGTTGACCATTTTTCGATTTGTTGGTGACAGTTTTGGTTGGGGATTCGTGTATCCGAGTGTTGCTTGAAATCCAAGGAAATGATACTAAAGAAATTAATGTGAAAGAATCTGTATAAATAATTTGATAAGATCTTTGATTCGTTTGAACATGATTCAATGTCATGTGGTAAAACTTTGATATGATTGAATATGTTTCAACGCCTCCAATATGTCTTTTGCATTTAATGAAAATGACCAAATGTTTATATACATACCCTGTAATTTGAACAAACTAATACTTATGACATGTTCTTTGACGTGAATGAGTATATTCTATCACTAAGGATACATCTAAAATTTTGTGATAAGCTTAATTTATCATCATTATATAGATTTTTATTCAAGTTAATTTAAATTATGTTGCTTGCTACCTCACTAAGCCACGTATGCTTACTTAGTTTGTTTGCATTGTTTTTAGGAAAGTCTAAGAGGTAACTTTCTTATCGTGTGGGTTAGAGTTGCAAGTCATCTTCTAGCGCTAATTGTGTGTAATTAATCCTCTCCTAAACTCCTAGTGGTGGCATATGTATATTTGTAGTCTATCCATCTTAGTCATTGTGGAATTTTCGCGCGTATGATCCCTTAAATAACACCTATAGCTAGTTTGATACGCTTTAGCGATAGCTATGTTTTGTCTCTTACGAAGTTAAGTACATTCTTTGGTGTGTGATCATGTTTGATGAGGTAGGTAAACTTGCATGTTTGTCAAGAACGATTTGACACTTATAGTATTGCTTAAGTATATTCGGCTATGTATTAGGATTAAAATGATGTGTAATACATTAAAATGATGTCTAAGTAGGTTTATGCAAAATTTAAGAAAGTAGTGCCTAATGAATTCGTGTGATGATATACAATTAGGTTCATTGTGTGCGTGTATGTATATTGATGATCATGCTTATTAGGTGTGTATGTGCATTAGTTATGCATTGATTAATAATGGCATGCTTCGTGTCAAATGACTATAATATAGAGCTTCGCTAGCTAAAGCATTTTTAGGTTTAGGAGATTTCACAATAGCAACTTTAAAGTTTTGATTAAATGATCTCTTACTTAGAACTTTCAATTTCGGTCCTAGAATTGATTTATAAGAGATTTAAACAAGATTGACAGGACCCTAAATTTGAAATAATAACAGAAGTTTTTAGAAATTTTGATTTAGTCCTTGAACTTTTAGAATTTTATAATTTAGTCCCTGAATTTCTCATAACTTTCAGTTTAGTCCCTTTTATCTAAAATGGTTGATAAAGTTTTAATTTGAACCCAAATTCCTTTAATTTCTTTGCAATATGTACAAATTTTGTATGTTTATTGTCTGAATTGTCTCGTTTATCTCCTGAACCGGGTAAGGAGTGTTACAAATCGTGTTATTATGTCTGAGGCAACAAACCAAACAAAACAATTAGGCAAACACCATGTGTAACACCTGACAGGAAATATTCTTGTAAATTAGGGAGATTATGTGTAGATAGATGGAATCTTGTAGATTCTTGTTAGTTGTCACAATTCCTAACTTAAAGGATTTTATCTTTACTAGAATTAGTATCTTTCCTAACTTATGAGTTTCCTAGCTTAAGGATATAAGCTGTATATATGTAGGCATCAAATAAAAAGTAAGTAAGAGAGTTTTTCACTGAACTTTACTCTATTTTAACATGGTGTCAGAGCCTTATTAAGCCTTTTTTTTTAATCCTGTCAGTCTCCATTTTTTAATATTTCTTTCTTCAACCACCTTCATGTGAGTATCCTTTTTTTCATCCAATAATAAAAATGGTCGACGTGGGTGATGTTACTGAGACTATGCAAGGAGTTGCAGTGAGTGAAGGAAGTCATTCTCAGACAGGAGACTTGCAGAACATACAATCTGCCTATAGGTTGAATGGAAAGAACTATCTTAAATGGTCTCAGTTGGTTCGTACTTTTTTAAAGGGAAGAGGAAAGCTAAGTCATCTTCTTGGAACCGGACCAAAGGAGGGAGATCCTCAATTTCATGCTTGGGATGAACAGGATTCACTAGTGATGTCCTGGCTATGGAACTCAATGCTACCAGAAATCAGTGATACTTGTATGTTTCTCAATACAGCCCAAGAGATATGGGAGGCTATCAACAAACTTACTCGAAGGTCAAAAATGCTGCTCAAATATATGAAATCAAGACCAAAATTGCATCCACAAAGCAGGGAGGCAAATTCATCACAGAGTATTCCAACTTGTTGCAAAATCTGTGGCAGGAAATGGATCACTACCAGTGCATCAAAATGAAGTGTAGTGAGGATGCAGCAGTCCTGAAAAGGTTTGTTGAAAAAGAAAGAATTTATGATTTTTTGGCTGGACTAAATGTTGAGTTTGGTGCAGTAAGAGTCCAGATTCTTGGAAAAGAAGACTTGCCCTCACTAAATGAAGCTATTGCCACCATTCGAGCTGAGGAAGGAAGAAGAGGAGTTATGATTGAGAACAATCAAGGGGAGAGCTCAGCACTTGCCACAAGAGCTATAATTGAGGGAAAATTGAATCTGGATCAGCAGGGAATTAAAGAGAATAGATCAGAAGGAACTAAGCCAGCAAATAGAGACTCTCTATGGTGTACCTATTGCAAGAAGTCTCGCCATACAAAAGAAAGGTGCTAGAAACTTCATGGGAAGCCACAAACAACAAGTAAATTTGTTTATGAAAGAGAAGGACCATCAAGAGGACAAGCGAGAGCATACAACACCAAACAGATGACTGATGATCCTCAAGAACAGTCCTTTGAATTCAATAGAGAGGAGATAGAAAAATTAAAGAACTTGCTGGGATCTCTAGAAAAGCCCTCCTCCACAGGTACATGTAGCTTGGCCTTCTCAGGTATATCTTCTTCTCAGAAATCTAAAGTCTCGAATTTTCCTGCTCAAAGTCCCTGGGTAATCGACTCAGGAGCTACAGACCATATGACCAATTCATCCTTCAGATTTACTAATTATACCCCTTGTCCTAGTAATAGGAAAATAACTGTTGCAGATGGAAGTGAGATAACTGTGGCTGGTCAAGGAGATATTGTTATAAATAACAACCTTACTCTTAAAAATGTCCTCCATGTGCCTAAGTTATTCACTAATCTTCTGTCCATCCAAAAAATTACTAAAGACACTAATTGTTGTGTTCTTTTTTACCCAACTCAATGTGTGTTCCAGGAACCAGGAACGAGGAAGATGATTGGGCGTGCTAGAGAAGTAAATGGTTTATATTATCTTGAAGAGCCCGGTGGACAAGTCAGTGTTTTGAACTCTTCACTTTTTTCCTTAGCATCAGAACCAAAAACCAATAAAGGATAGATATGGCTTCATCACCTCCGCCTTGGTCACCCTTCTTTTAAAGTCTTAAAGCTTATGTTTCCTTCCTTGTTTAAGTCTTTAAATAATGAAAAATTTCATTGTGATATATGTGAGCTTGCTAAACACAAACACACCTCCTTTCCCATAAGCAATAAAAGGGTTTTTACCCCATTTACTCTCATTCATAGTGATGTTTGGGGACCATCAATTGTTTCAAATATTTCTGGTGCTCGGTGGTTTGTTACGTTTATAGATGACTGTACTCGGGTGTCATGGATATTCCTTCTAAAACAAAATCTGATGTCAGCCTTACTTTAGAGACTTTTCACACCATGGTTAAAAACCAGTTTGGGGCAGATATAAAACGTTTTAGGTCTGACAATGCTAAAGACTACTTCAATCAAGTCTTAAACTCTTTTTTCAAAGAAAAATGGATCATCCATGAATCTTCTTGTATAAACACCCCTCAACAGAATGGTGTAGCAGAAAGGAAAAATAGCCATGTTCTTCAAGTCACAAGAGCTCTTTTATTTCAAAAAATGTTCCTAAACAGTATTGGGGGAAGCTGTGCTAACTGCCACCCATATGATAAACAGATTACCTACTCAAGTTCTTGATTTCCAAACTCCTATCCAACTTTTAACCAGTTTCTATCCTAATTTTAGTCCCTCTCTTCATCTTAAACCCAAAATTTTTGGTTGTGTTGCCTTTGTTCATATCCACTCTCAGAATAGGGGTAAGCTTGATCCAAGAGCTTTAAAGTGCATTTTTGTGGGATACTCATCCACTCAGAAAGGTTATAAGTGTTATCATCCACCTACAAGGAAATATTTTGTTTCTGCTGATGTCACTTTTGTTGAGAATGAAAATTATTTTACTCGCCCCTATCTTCAAGGGGAGATTTTATTTAGGGAAGATAAGGACATGGATCATTTCCTTCTTCAACCTTTTTTTAATGATCAGCAACAGTCTGTCCAAATTGATTCTGCCCAAATTGACCAATCTGTCCAAATTGATTCTGCCCAGCCTGTCCAAATTGATCAATCTGTCCAAATTGATTCTGCCCAAATTGACCAATCTGTCCAAATTGATTCTGCCCAACCTGTCCAAATTGATCAATCTGTCCAGCCACCTTTTCAACCAGTTGTCGACCAACATATTATCCTCCAACTTGAACCCACTACACCTCGAACAGGAATTCAGAACACTACTCGTCCTCTACAGGTCTTCTCGAGAAAAAGGGTACCAATGCAGGCTCAATCATCTCCTCCTTCTCCTATACAAACTGAGGTAATTATTGAACCCATCCTTGATTCAAATACTACTGAAATTTCTAATTCTGATTCTGATCACAGAGATTTTGAGTTTCCTATTGCAATTAGGAAAGGAAAAAGGACTTGTACCACAAAAAATCCCCTTTACTTATTTATGTCCTATAAAAATTTATCTCCCAATCATAAAGCCTTCCTTACTAGCCTAAATACTATTGCCATTCCTAAAACTGTTTTCGAGGCTTTAGATAATGAGAATTGGAAACAAGCTATGCAGGTTGAAATGAAGGCACTAAAGAAGAATGAAACATGGGACTTGGTAAAGCTGCCAGAAGAAAAGAAAACAGTGGGGCGTAGATGGGTGTTTACAGTTAAGTACAATTCGGATGGATCTTTGGAGAGATATAAAGCAAGGTTAGTGGCTAAGGGGTATTCTCAAACCTATGGGATAGATTACATGGAGACATTTGCCCCTGTAGCAAAAATAAATACTGTGAGGATTTTATTGTCATTGGCTGCCAATCAAGGATGGAGATTACAACAGTATGACATCAAGAATGCTTTTTTGCATGGAGATCTTGAGGAGGAAGTATACATGGACATCTCACCTGGATTTAGTCCAAACAATGAACAAACTGTGTGCAAATTAAAAAAGGCTCTGTATGGATTAAAACAATCACCAAGGGCCTGGTTTGGAAGATTTACAAAAGTGATGTTGAAGTTGGGATACAAATAAAGTCAGGGAGATCACACCCTATTTGTGAAGCATTTTTCAAGGGGAGTTGTTGCTTTATTGGTCTATGTAGATGACATCATAGTCACAGGAAATGATTCAAGAGAAATTGATAACTTGAAGAAATGTCTGGTCAAAGAGTTTGAAGTTAAAGATCTTGGAAGACTGAAATACTTCCTTGGCATTGAAGTGGCATATTCAAAGCAAGGAATCTTTATATCTCAACAAAAATACACCCTAGACTTGCTGACAGAAACTGGCAAATTAGGGTGCAGACCAGCAGAAACACCAATAGAAGCTAATCATAAGCTTGGAGATACAACAGAGGATGCAGCTGTGGACAGAAGTTCCTATCAGAGACTTGTGGGCAGATTAATTTACTTAGCACACACTCGACCAGACATTGCCTATGCACTCGGTGTGGTAAGCCAATTTATGCACAATCCTAAAGAATCACATCAAAGAGCAGTAACCCAAATTCTACAGTATTTAAAGGGCACACCAGGTAGAGGAATTTTATTCAAAAAGGGGGAAAAGTTGACTTTGGAAGCTTATACTGATGCAGATTATGCAGGGTCCTTAGTTGATCGAAGATCAACATCAGGATATTGCACTTTTTTGGGAGGAAATTTAGTGACCTGCAGAAGCAAAAAGCAGAATGTTGTAGCTAGGTCCAGTGCAGAAGCTGAGTTTAGAGCCACGGCTCTTGGGATTTGTGAATTATTGTGGCTGAAGATTGTTTTGGAGGACTTAAAAGTTAAGTGGGAAGGACCAATGAAGTTGTACTGTGATAATAAATCAACAATCAATATTGCACATAATCCAATTCAACATGATAGAACTAAACATGTTGAAGTGGATAGGCACTTTATCAAAGAAAAACTTGACAGTGGATTGATTTGTACTCCCTATGTTTCCACTGGAGATCAAATTGCGGATATACTTACTAAAGGGCTACCTGGGAAGTTGTTCCAGAAGTTAACAAGCTAGCTGAAGATGGAAGATATCCATTCCCCAGCTTGGGGGGAGTGTCAGAAAATATTCTTGTAAATTAGGGAGATTATGTGTAGATAGATGGAATCTTGTAGATTCTTGTTAGTTGTCACAATCCCTAACTTAAAGGGATTTTATCTTTACTAGAATTAGTATCTTTCCTAACTTATGAGTTTCCTAGCTTAAGGATATAAGTTGTATATATGTAGGCATCAAATAAAAAGAAAGTAAGAGAGTTTTTCACTGAATTTTACTCTATTTTAACAATACCTCAAAATTTCCCAATTTGAAAATCTCTAATTTTTAGAATTCCCAATTTGAAACCCTCGGTTTTGGGAATTTCTAACGTGAATCCTTAATTTAAATTTGTGGACTTAGGTGAGTATAAATCAATTATAAGTGACCAAATTATGAAAATATCATAATGATGGACTGTTTTGTGATTCGGGTAAAAGCCCAGGGTATTCTTTTGTGATTTCCCCTTTTGATAAGAGTTAATAACACTCTTTTAACCTTTAATTCTATTCGGCTCTGACCCATCTCTATTGTTTTTCGATCAAGCTCTGACGAGAGCCTTATCGTCGTTCGTTTCATGCATCATCGCTACTACTGTGACCGTCATCGACCTAAGAGCAAACCCCGACCCTTGGCTCTTCACTATCTGTTGTTTGCTCAAAAATGGTGAGAAACCATTCGAATCACCCATTGGTTCACCACTGTTTGACTCTTCTTTCCCCTTTGAACTAGCCTTGGTCTCAGATTATCTCTATCGTTGTCGTTTGCTCGAAAAATGATAAGGAACCTTTCGAAAATCTCCTTGTGTCGCTGTTGTTTCTTTCTTTTGTGGTTGTTGGTAAGCCATTTCCGACCTCCCTTTTGTTTAAGCATTGTGTTGGTTGAGGCCTTGACTCTTGAAACATTTTCATTTTTATTTCAGTCGTACCTGCACCATCATCTTTCTTTTGCGGTTGTTGGTGGCTTAGTGTTAGTAATAAATGCTAATATATAATTCATACCTAGTAGGTCCTGATTGAGTGAGATCCGAGCGTAAGACTTGCCCTTCTCAATATTAGAGCTATTGTCCGCTAAAGGTGTGTTTATTGGGATATTTTAAATAAATGAATTTTAGGTGTATTTCTTATCGTGCTACATTTTGTGAAATAATGTCTTATATATTCTGTTTAATTTATTATATGATTAATTGTGGTTTGAGACTATTTGAAGCATCATGCATCATAGATAAATTGTGTTTTAAAATCAAGCATTAAAATTTCAGAAAAGAAACACTCATAAGAATTTAGATTTATGATTTTACAAATCATATCATGAGTCATGAGATCGGAAATGTATTCGGTAAAAGTGAGGGAAACCTTCACTCTGGCGAGGACAACCTTCACTCTGTATGATATCGAATTGTCGGGTATTGAGTCATGCATCAAACATCACATCATTATAATTTATTGGATTTAATGTGCTTTTGAGAAACTTTATCAGAAAATAAAATATTGTTTTAATTTTGTGTTTGTTTGCACTTTAGAGACACATTAAGCTTTTTAGCTTACACCAATTTAGTTTCTGTTTCAGATACTCAAACTTTCTTAGGTGATTCGGTACTTGTAGCATCTTGCTTTATTTCAGTCATATTATCATTCAATAAGAACTCTTTTGATTATTTCAGATTATTGCTATAACATTATTTTGAGATGTTTATGTAATACGAACTTTAGAACTGTTTATCGATTAGGATTTATCGGATGCATGCATTATGAATGTGTTTTCGAATATTTTAATCAACTATCAGAACATTGTTTAAAAGATTGAGTTTCATAGTAATTGGAGTATTTATCAAGTTTTACTTATTTAAACGATTACTTTGAATTACAAATTACTTTAACCTAAAATCATTTCTTGAGGGACAAGTTTTAAAGGCGACTTCTTAGATTTGACCCATTTATTTTGGGCTGGATTTAGAGAGTTACATTTAGTAGTATCAGAGTTAAGTTCAACCCTCAGACTCTGAGACTCACAAAAGTTATTTTCAAAATGATTTCGACTTTTGCATGCATCTAAAATATTTTGGGATAAATGAGAATTTTTTTAAAAATATTTTATCTTATTATGTGATTTTAACCTTGTTGTTTTTAACACATTCTTAAATTCGAGACTCCAGTACTGAATTTGACTCTAGGTTATCACGTTTTGTAGATAGTCTTTTAAGCCACCAAATATAAGTTATAGCTTTGTGAGGGGTCGAGGTTGAGGTTGTGGCCGAGGTCGTATCGCCGTATTTAGTGGTGGTCATCTACATTCGATTGAGCACACTGAAAATTAGAATGAGATATCGGCTAATGAAAATGAGCCCTTGGGAGGACATCAGATTGGAAGTGATGACTCACATGATGTTGATGATACTGAGACAGTTCAACCGGACAGTGTCACAGTGCACTGAGAGTTTTTATGTTATCTCCGCAAGTTAGAGGGCCCGAGGAAACCTATATCCACATAATTTATAGCTACTGGGATGAAATTGTTTGAGGGTAAATCTGGTACACATCTAGCTGATGCAGAGTATTGGCTAAAAAGTTGCAACGATTGTTTGTTGAGATGGATTACCATGTCAATCAGAAATTGAGGGCCACTATATTATTGTTAGAGGGTGAAGCTCAAAATTTGTGGGAGTCAGTGGTTGATACTGTTCCACCTAGTCAGGTCACATGGAAGTTTTTCTGACAGGCTTTTCAAGATCGATAAGTGGGAGCCGAGTTCTTAACGAAGTGTCGTGATGATTTTATAAATCTGAAATAGAATAATATATAAGTGAATAATTATGAGATAGAGTTTTAGTGGTTGGGCAAGTATGCTTATGGTTTAGTTGCGACTAAGAAAGATAAGTGTGCCTGGTTTTTGAAGGGACTTCGACTGCCGATTTAAAAAGATGTTGCTACGCATCATGATAAAATGTTCAACGACCTGGTTAGTCGGGCTAAGACTGCTGAGAGGATAATTGCACTTATTGAAGTTGAGGTAGTTTAGAATTATGAGAAAGACGTGAAGCAAACAGACACATCTACTTGTTGCGTGTAAATAAGGCTATCGCAATTGAGTGCAAGTTTACACGACGCAAGTAATATAATGATACGAAATATCAGATATCGTCTCCAAAGGGACCGGAAATACTTCTATCTTTAAAAGCCTGCATAGGGAAAAAGATAAATTTAATAAGAAGTTTTGAGAAATCTTGAATATAAACTAAAATAGATGAAAGAATCAGATTGAGAAAGTATGCTGGTATTGATTTGCTCAGTAGTGCAGGTGTTGTACTGTTCAGAAAACTTTCAGTTGTGTCTGTCGTCGAGCCTGTCGCGGCAGCGAACAACAACTCTGTACTTCAAGTTCAGCAAGAATCCTTGTTGTGACTCGTCCTATCTCTAGGTCCAAGTTTTGTCGATGAACACGTCTTGGATGATACCTCCCGGCGTGAATCAAAGAATGAACATCGATGTTTGTGGATTCTTCTTTAGCTGCTTAACCTTGTACCTATCCCTAGGCCAAGATAGTTTAACCATAAACTGGAAAACCCGTATTTACTCCTTTCGTATACTTAACTCTCCCGATATTAAGTAAATGGATAACCTCACAATGCTCTCCCGATACTCTTATAAGATATGAAAACAAGAGTAAATAAACTTGAAGTTTTATTGAATTGAACAAAAAAATCCTAAGAAACAATTAACCCTTACAACTACTTTACAAGATCAACCCTCAGCCCTTGGGGAAGTTTAGAACATGAGAAAGAAGGGAAAAAACTAGGGTTTTTGATGGAAGACGGCTAGGAAATAGGTTATCCCTCTTTAGGTCGAATTACAAGCATATATATAGGCCTTGGGTACAAGCTTTCTTAATGGCCAAGAATACTAGTTCGAATTAATGTACAAATCATTTAAAGACTAAATCTCTGAGTAGACTTCCTTTAATTCGTCCTATCTTCTTGCTTTGACTTTCTCCTCAAACTTTGGGCAAGGCATTCTTTATGCTTCTGGACTCCAAAAATAATGCAAGTGGTCTCTAAAAATTAGGCTTGAAATCCTTTATCAGTCGAACTCCACTTTGCATTTTTTTGTCTTTTCTTTTTCACTCTTTCCACTTCTGTCACGGTAGATGTCATGACAGCAAGTATAAGGCAGTCTGCTTTGACCTTTTTGCTCCATCTTTGCAGGTATCTACTGTTTCTCTGCTGCCCTGGATGTTGCCACGACAGGTACCTGCAAGAGTTAACCGAAATCAATAGCATCTGTGCAATAATTATTCATTTGTGATGTTTATGCAAAATCTATCCTAAAATGCAACTAAACATGTTTGAGTGCATCAATAATATATGTAAATCAGGGTTAAAATATAGAACATTTATACACTCAACACACCCTAAACTCAAGTTATTGCTTGTCCTCAAGCAAATGCAATCTAATTAAGAATGAATCTTTTTGGCTTTGGCTTAACTCAATGAACAACCATTACCCACAACACCTTCACCATCAAGATCAATACCTCTTCGAATGTTTATGGATTTATCCGGAGCAATACTATAATTCTTGTGTGAGTGTGTGCGGGTTTTGTGAACAAATATGAGCCTAGACTCCTTAGCAACCAAAATAGTTACTTAACTTTCTTGAGTTTTACTTCAAAAATAATTTTTTTAACTAGAGCCCATTTCGGGCACCTCTAGTTTTTCTTCTAAAGTTTTTCTCTTTCTGCTAGAGCCAATTTTGGGCACCTCTAGTTTAATTTCCTAGAGCCAATGTTAGGCACCTCTAGGAGTACTTCTAGTTATTTTCCTAGAGCCAGTGTTAGGCACCTATAGGAGTAAACTGAATCCAAGTTTTCTTTCTAACTCAAGTGGCTAAGTTTTCTATTCTAAGTTTTCTAATAGAGTCTTAGCAGCATATAAGTCACAAAGGTGTTTTTAAGAGTTCTCAAAGGTGTATATAGAACGAGGTCTCTACCCACGTCTGTTGCGTGTCTGTCGCGACAGCGTGGTGACATGCTGCCTTTGCGTGTCTGTCACGACAACCTTGTTACCACTGGGCTCTCTCTCTTGGGCTTCTTGGGCTGAGGTGCATGTGATGGGCTTCTTCATTTCTTCCCTTTCCTCTGTTTCTTTTATTTGCCTGAAAACTAAAATAAACTAATATTAAATTTTTATTTCTTAAAGAAATAAAAATAAATAAAATAAAATAAAATAAAATAAAATAAAATAAAACTAAGTTAAATTAGGGATGCCTTGAGGGACATCTTCTAAAGTAACCACTTCCTGCTCTCTTTGGGCTTCAGTCCCCTGATAGTGATTTAGCCACTGTCCACTGACCTTGAATTGGTGCCCGTCCTTGATTGATCTTATTGTGATGACACCACGAGGAAAAACCTGTACTACCTGGAAGGGTCTAGACCACCTAGACTTTAGCTTCCCCGGGAAGAACTTCAACCTGGAGTTGAACAACAATACCTTCTGGCCTGGTGTGAACTGTCGTGGCAGCAATTTTCTGTTTGTGTCATTTCTTTGTTTTGTCCTTATAGATTCTGGCGTTGTCGTAGGCCATGACTCGAATTTTTTGAATTTCATTTAAGTCCAATAGCCTTTTCTTCCCTGCTTTGTCCCAGTCCATGTTAACTGTCTTGATAGCCCAGTATGCTTTATGTTCTATCTCAACAGGTAGGTGACAAATTTTTTCATAGATGAGTTGGTAGGGTGACATTCCCAATGGTGTTTTGAATGCAGTCTTGTAGGCTCATAATGCATCATTCAAGTGAAGAGACCAATCCTTCCTAGTTGGCTTAACCATCTTTTCCAGAATGTTCTTTACATCTCTATTTGAGATCTCAGCTTGCCATTGTTTTGAGGGTGATATGTTGTTGCGATTCTGTGTTTAACTCCATACTTCTTCAACGCACTAGCAACTACCCTATTGTCAAAATGCCTACCCTCATCACTAATGATTTCCCTTGGGATTCCAAACCTGGTGAAGATGTGTTTGTGTAGAAATCTTTGAACGGTCTTGGCATCATTCTTTTGTGTGGCAATAACTTCTACCCACTTGGACACATAATCTACTGCCAGCAGTATATACAGGTTCTCACAAGAAGCCGAGAATGGTGTCATGAAGTTGATTCCCCAAACATCGAAAATTTTGACTTCGAGAATGTTCTGCAGGGGCATCTCATGTCTTCTAGAGAAGTTTCCTGTCCTTTGACACTTGTCACAATGCTTGTAAAAGTTTTGTGCATCTTTGAACAATATAGGCCAAAAGAAACCAGATTGCAAAACTTTGGCAGCAGTTTTGTTTCCTCCAAAGTGTCATCCATAAGGAGCAGCATGGCAATGTTGAAGCACTTCTTCCTGTTCTTCCTTTGGTATGCATCTCCTGATAATCTGATCTGCACAATGCTTAAATAAAAGAGGTTCGTCCCAATAATTAAGTTTAGGAGGTAATAAACCACTAACAAGATAGTTTACTATTTCAGCATACCAAGGAATTTTAGAAAGCTTACATGTCACCATGACTGTCGCGACAGTACTTGTGGCAGTGATCAGCCACTTGGTTTTCTGGTCCATTTCTGTCTTTGATTTCTATATCGATCTTGCAGCAGCAGAATCCAACGTATCAATCGTGGTCATGCATCCTTTTTGGTGAACATATATTTTATTGCTGAGTGATCCGTGTGAACCACCATTTTTGTTCCAAGTATGTATGGTCTGAACTTGTCGAAGGTGAATACCACCGCTAGCTACTCCTTTTCTGTTGTGTAGTTGATCTGGGCATCATTTAAGGTCTTGCTGGCATAGTATATTACATGGAAGAGTTTCTTCTTCCTCTGCCTTGGTGTTACCCCTACAGCATGGCCATTGGCATCACACATTATCTCGAATGGTAAACTCCAGTCCGGTGGTTGTACTATTGGGTTGTTACCAGCTTCTCTTTCAATGTCTTGAATGCTTCAGTACATTCATTGTTGAAATTGAAGGCCTTATTCCATTTCAAAAAAAGACACAAGGGTTTAGTGGTTTTAGAAAAATTAGCAATAAATCTATGATAAAACCCTGCGTGTCCTAAGAAACTTCTAATGCTCTTAACTGTGGTGGGTGGCAACAGTTTTTCGATGACTTAGATTTTGGCTCTGTCCACTTCTATGCCACGGTAGGAGACTTTGTGTCCCAACACTATGCCCTCATCTACCATAAAATGGCATTTCTCCCAGTTCAGTACACGATTTGCTTCTTCACATTTTTCGAGCACTTTCTTCAAATTGCCTAGGCAGTTGTTGAAGCTGTCTCCAAAGACGGAAAAGTCATCCGTAAAGATCTCTAGGAAATCTTCCACCATATCAGAGAATATTGCCATCATACACCGCTGAAAAGTTGTTGGTGCATTACACAGTCCAAATGACATTCTCCTAAAGGCGTATGTTCCATAGGGGCATGTGAAGGTTGTCTTCTTCTGGTCCTCCGGTGCAATGGCAATTTGGTTATAACCTGAATAACCATCAAGGAAACAGTAGTAATGTTTTCCCGCTAATCGATCTAGCATTTGATCAATAAAAGGTAAGGGGAAGTGGTCATTCCGGGTAACTTTGTTAAGCTTCCGGTAGTCCATACAAACCCTTCAACCGGTCACAGTCCTAGTTGGGATTAGCTCATTTTCCTTGTTGGTTATGATAGTTATGCCTCCTTTCTTGAGTACGCATTGCACAGGGCTCACCCACTTGCTATCCGAGATGGCGTAAATAATTCCAACGTCAAGCCATTTGATAATTTCCTTTCGTACCACCTCTCGTATAGCTTTATTTAGTCGTCTCTGAGCATCTATCATCGGCTTATGATCATCCTCCAAGAGGATCTTATGCATACAAATGGCCGGATTGATGCCCTGGATATCGACAATTGTCCATCCAATTGCCTTCATACGCTGCTGTAGCATCCTGATCAGCTGTTGTTCTTGTTCCTGCATCAACTTAGAAGAGATGATTACGAGCAACATATCATTGACACCAAGAAAAACATATTTAAGCTGCTCTAGCAGGGGTTTATGATCTAAGGTAGGTGGCTGATCTATGGAAGGCTTTTGAATCATATGTTCGTTAGAGGTATAGTTCAAAGGTTCAAATAACTTACCTGGACACATGCCTATCCAATTTACCTTCTCAGGACCTTCATTATCAGAGGTTTCATTGTCTGAGGAGTTGCTATCACCGGTGCTGTCGTGGCAGTCTTCTAGGTGACTGTGGCGACAGTGACCAAATTGTTTGTCGTGATAGCTTGATTTGATCAAAGGTTGGTCTAAGATTACTTCTAATATTAGCTTACACTCTTCATGTACATCAGCTTGTTTTATGGCCTGGAGAACATTTAACTTTATCTGCTGGTCATTGACTCTCATAGTCAGTTCTCCCTTCTCAACATCGATCACTGTTCTACCTGTGGCTAGGAAGGGTTGCCCTAGGATGATCAGTGCAATCTCGTCCGCTTCACAGTCTTAAACAAGAAAGTCAGCAGAGAATATAAATTTATCCACTATTACTAGAATATCTTTAATTTTTTCTTCCGGCTGCACGTAAGAGCGGTCTACCAATTGTAGCATGATTGTTGTGGGTCTTGCTTGTCCAATACATAATTTCTGAAATATAGATTTGAACATTAGATTAATACTAGCACAAAGATCACAAAGTGCCTTACCCAAAAACTGGTCATCGATTATGCATGGGATAATGAAACTTCCATGATCCTTCTTCTTTGGGGTGTACGGTTATGTAGGATTGCCATGCAATCCTCTGTCATCATTACAATTTCAAACTCCCCAAGTCTGGATCTCCTAGACATTGCATCTTTAAGGAACTTTGCATAACCATGCATCTGCTTAATGGCCTCCAACAACGGAATATTTGTGTGTACTTGCTTAAAAACACCATAGATCTTCTTAAGCTATACTTTTGTTTCTTTTTTTAAGCCGTTGTGGAAAAGGGGGTGGAGGACGGAAATCTTCGAGACGTCCTTCACATGGAAGTCGGATTTGAGGAGGTTCGCAGTCTTCAACTTCTTCTATCGTCTCCTCCGTTTCTTCTGCTGTCGTGGCAGGGGCGGCAACAACATGTTGCTTTGAGTCTGCCGGGGCAGTGTTGTCGGCAGGTGTCTATAGGGTCGATTCCTTAGGTGTTTCCTTTATTTTCGGCTCTTGTAGTTGTTTCCTACTTCTCGTTGTTATGGCTTTACACTGCTCGTGTGTGGGTTTTCTAATGACCTCAATATCACTGGGGAATCCTCCATTCTGTCTAGTGTTGATGAACTGTGCTACCTGACCCATCTGTGTTTCTAGAGACTTCAAAGTGGCCTCATAGTTTGTCATTCTCATCTCTGTCTTATCCATGCATGTTTCAGTCTTCTTGACAAAGTGATCCATGTTGGCCATATATGCTCCAGTTTGGGACATGAAAGTTGCTAGGGTCTGTTCCAATGTACTTGTGGATGATGTCGGGTGCTGTTGTGGCTGCTGTCGTGACAGTATTCTGGGGGCTCTTGGTTCTGAGTATTCTAGACAAGAGGATTCAGAGCATTATCTGGATTACTCCAAGAGAATTTATGGTTCTTTCTCCAGTTCGAGTTGTAATTGTTGGAGTCGTAGCCTCTATTCTTATTGAAATTTCCAACATACATTTCCGTTTCCAGTTGTAGAGGACACTCCTTTGTACTGTGATTTCCACTACAATTTTCACACATCTCCTCGGCAGAAAACACCTCCTTAGATTCGTTCTTTCGCTGTAGGTTTTCAACTACCTTGGTGATGTATGCTAACTGGGTTCTCACCGAGTTGTCAAATTCGTGTTCCTTTACAAATACTCCTCGTCTTCGTCCTCTTCGTTTCGTAGAGAACTGTTCGTCATTCTTTGCCAACCTTTTCAACACAAGCATTGCATCTTCTGGCTCATTATCCAGTAACAAACCATTGGCTGCCGAGTTTATTCTCATTCGGGTGTGTACATTGGCAGCATTGTAAAATTTGACGACCCGGTTCCATACAGGGAATCCGTGCATTGGGCAGTTTCTTAAGAGAGTTGTAAAACGGTATCACGCCTCATGCATTGGTTCGTCGTCTTCCTGTTGAAAAGTAGCAATCTCATTACGTAATCTTTCAGTTAAAAGAGAAGGATTAAAATGAAAGATAAATTCATGATAGAGATTCGCCCAAGTTCTTATTGAACTCGACGTTAACTTATTCCACCAGGTTTTTTGCTCTATCCCTCAATGAATGGGGGAATAGTCGGAGTCTTAGTACTTCCGGGCTTATTCTTGGTTGTCTGAATGATCTACAGATCTCTTGGAAGGTTTTCAGATGTTCACGTGCATTCTCTGTAGCAGAACCATCGAATTGTCCAGCCGAATTTATCATGCTGAACACCACCGGTATTAGTTCAAAGTGTTCAGCTTCCACATCTGGCAGCGTAGTTTGCAGTTCAACTTGATCATTGTCCATGTATTCTAGGCAAGTCTGTCGTGCTACTGGGGCAGCAGGAGGTTGTCGGTTGTCATGAACATAAACAGGAGGATCAACATCAACCCTGAGGTTGTTGTTGTTGTTGTTGCTAATTGCCCCATTTCCTTGTCCTTCGTTCTCCATTGCTTCAAGTCTTTCCTCGAGATAGTGGTTTCTTTCTATCAAGAGTCGGGCTTGGTTCCTGAGATGGTACGTCCGATCGATTTCTGGATCTAGTTCGTATTCAAGACTTTACCACGTCTCGATCTGCGCATAAGTAAGAGAAAACAACCTTGTGAAAAGCACAAGGGAATATAACAACTAGAAATAGAAAAGAAATAAAAGTAAAAAGTGCAGTAATTAAAGGTAAAGGTATGTTGCCAGTCCCCGACAACGACGCCAAAAACTTATTGCGTATAAATAAGGCTGTAGCAATTGAGTGCAAATATACACGACGCAAGTAATATAGTGATACGAAGTATCATATATCGTCTCCACAAGGACTGAAAATACTTCTATCTTTAAAAGCCTACACAGGGAAAAAGATAAATTTAATAAGAAGTTTTGAGAAATCTTGAATATAAACTAAAATAGATGAAAGAATCAGATTGAGAAAGTATGCTTGTATTGATTTGCTCAGTAGTGCAGGTGTTGCACTGTTCAGAAGACTTTTTGTTGTGTCTTTCGTCGAGTCTGTCGCGGCAGCACCTGTCGCGGCAGCGAACAACAACTCTGTACTTCAAGTTCAGCAAGAATCTTTGTTGTGACTCGTTCTATCCTTAGGTCCAAGTTCTGTCGATGAACACATCTTGGATGATACCTCCCGGCGTGAATCGAAGGATGAACACCGATGTTTGTAGATTCTTCTTTAGCTGCTTAATCTTGTACCTATCCTTAGGCCAAGATAGTTTAACCATAAATGAATAACCTCACAATGCTCTCTCGATACTCTTATGAGATATGAAAACAAGAGTAAATAAACTTGAAGTTTTATTGAATTGAACAGAAAAATCCTAAGAAACAGTTAACCCTTACAACTACTTTACAAGATCAACCCTTGGGGAAGTTTAGAACATGATAGAGAAGGGGGAAAACTAGGGTTTTTGATGGAAGACGGTTAGGAACTAGGGTTTTTGTTGCATTTTTCCGTCTCTTCTTCTTCACTGTCGCCACTTCTGTCACGACAGCAAGTATAAGGCAGTTTACTTCGACCTTTTTGCTCCAGCTTTGCAGTTA
The DNA here is from genome assembly GCA_958450335.1 of Hibiscus tridactylites. Taxonomy (NCBI): domain Eukaryota; kingdom Viridiplantae; phylum Streptophyta; class Magnoliopsida; order Malvales; family Malvaceae; genus Hibiscus; species Hibiscus tridactylites. The sequence continues at coordinate 47,716,708 of OY288281.1, forward strand.
TCTACTGTTCCTCTACTGTCCTGGATGCTGCCACGACATGTATCTGCAAGAATTAACCGAAATTAGCAGCATCTGTGCAATAATTATTCATTTGTGATGTTTATGCAAAATCTATCCTAAATGCAACTAAAGATGCTTGAGTGCATCAATAATATGGGTAAATGAGAGTTAAAATATAGAACATTTATGCACTCAACACTACTCATCCTAGTTTTGTCAACTCGTCTTGAAAGAGGCTTAGATATGAGTTTGTTTCTCATAATTATCAAAATGTGAGACCCGTGATATCATCAATTCTGTTTAACAATGTGGGTAGTTCAAAAGTTTGCCGGTCTATTTCTATATGTGGTTATTGTAATAAAAAAACATAACGAAGAGTGCAAATTGATGAACAAAGCGTGTTTTAGATGTGGATCTCACGATCATTACATGAAGAATTGTCCATGTTCACCTACCAATTCAACCGTTCAGAGCCACGCACATGCATCAGTTCAGACACCTCATCGAGGTAGAGGGCAGCTTAGGCCAGATGCTTCTGATACTGCTAGTAGAGGCAGACAAGCTCAGAGTGGTGGTTCAACAAGACCTGAGATTAGACGTCCAGGTTCAGTATATTCGACTGAAGCTCGTGTTGGATTATGATGATAGGCGCGATGACATAGCAGGTATCGTATGATATTTTAGTTTTTGTTGTTATAATCGATTACGAATTCAGAATATGAAAGTATAAGTATATGTTGATAGTTTTGAGATTTGTTGCTAAGTCTAAAAATTTCGAGGATGAAATTTCTTTAAGGGAGGCGAAGTTGTGACACCCCAAATTTTCCCCAATTTGAAAATCTCTAATTTTTAGAATCCCTAATTTGAAACCCTAGGTTTTGGGAATTTCTAACTTAAATCCCTAATTTCAATTTGTGGACTTAGCTGAGTATAAATCAATTATAAGTGACCAAATTATGAAAATATCATAATGATGGGTTGTTTTGTGATTCGGGTAAAAGCCTAGGGTCTTCTTTCTTGATTTCCTTTTTGATAAGAGTTAATAACACACTTTTAACCCCAAAGTCTATTCGGCTCCCTTAAAAAAATTACAGCTGATACCAAACATCTCTTCCCTCTCTCGATATCCATCTCTTCTCACCCATCTCTATTTTTTTTTCGATCAAGCTCTGACGAGAGCCTTACCATCGTTCGATTCACGCATCATCGCTACTATCGTGACCGTTATCGACCTGAGAGCAAACCCTGACCCTTGGCTCTTCATCATCTATCTTTTGCTCAAAAACGGTGAGAAGCCATTCAAATCACCCATCGGTTCACCACCGTTCTGCTCCTCTTTCCCCTTAAACCAGCCTTGGTCTCAGATTATCTCCTTCGTTTTCATTTGCTCGAAAAACGACAAGGAACCATTCGGAAATCTCCTTGTGCCGCTGTCGTCTCTACCTTTTGTGGTTGTTGGTAAGCCATTTTTGACCTCCCTTTTGTTTAAGCATTGTGTTGGTTGAGACCTTGACTCTTGAAACCTTTGCATTTTTATTTCAGTCTTACCTGCACCAACGTTGTTCGTCTTCCACCACCACCGTTGTTCGTCTTCTGTAGTATTAGTCGTGTTACCGTGCTCGTTTGATTTTGCAGTCACCGTTGTTGTGTTTTGTCATTTTTTCCGCCATCAAGCAAGGGTTGTAAACCTTAGCTTTATATTGCATCACTGTGTTTAGGGTTGGGCTTGTGTGCCTGTGTTATTGGTGAAGCCCAATTTGTGTGGACTGTTATGTTGTGACATGTGGAGCCCAAGTGCCACATTTGTGGGTATTTTTCTTGTGGCCATTTCGGTTGAGCCTAAATTTCTTGTGAACTAGACCAAGTTGTGAATCGAACTGGATCTAAATTTGATAACTTAAACTAAACCTTGTAACCTGAACCGGACCAGTAGAATTGAACCAAACCACGGCCAAAACCGAATTGGATCTTGACCGTGAACCGAACTGAATTTGACTATTTCACTCGTTTGACCTTGACTTTGACTGACCCGTTTGACCAGTTTAAACTTGGACCGTTGAATGGCTCGTTTGACTGAATTGTGTTGACCGTTGACCTTGGATAGTTGACATTGAATGTCAGAGTTGACTTTAACTAGTTGACTTTGACTAGAGTTAACTTTTTCGGAAAACGTTCACCATGACCTTTTTGGACGTTCTGAGTTCGAATCCGCTGCCTATTTTTTTTTTAATTCCAAATCAAAAGCTTTATTTTTATATTTACAATTGTCTTGTAGTTAATATAAAAAAAGATACGTTTTATGGAATCTGATTCGGAATATTCTCATGTTCAGGTGTCGCCTCTCAGGCCGTTGAGTTAGCTCTAGTTGTTTTGACCGTTTGGGCACATTCTTCGAGATCTTCACGTGAATATATCTTCGGTTCAGTTCTTAGTGTTTTAGTCGGCGGCTTAGTGTTAGTAATAAATGCTAATATATAATTCATACCTCGTAGGTGTTGATTCAGTGAGATCCGAGCGTGAGACTCGCCTTTCTCGAGATTAGAGCTATTGTTTGCTAAAGGTGTGTTTCTTGAGGTATTTTAAATAAATGAATTTTATGTGTTTTTCTTATCGTGCTATATTTTGTGGAATAATGTCTTACATGTTTTGCTTAGTTTATTATCTGATTAATTGTTGTTTGAGACTGTTTGAAGCATCATGTATCATATATAAATTGTGTTTTAAAATCAAGCATTGGAATTTCAGAAAAGAAACACTCATAGGAATTTAGATTTATGATTTTAAAAATCATATTATGAGTCATGGGATCGGAAATGTATTAGGTAAAAGTGAGGGAAACCTCCACTCTGGCGAGGGCAACCTCCACTATGTATGATATCGGATTATCGGGTATTGATTCATGCATCGGAAATCACATAATTATGAGTTTGATTTAGCGAATTTAATGTGTTTCTGAGAAGCTTTATCGGAAAATAAAATATTGTTTTAATTTTGTGTTTGTTTGCACTTTAGTGACACACTAAGCTTTTTAGCTTATAACCCTTTAGTTTCTCTTTCAAATACTCAAGACTTTTTTAGACAACTCCGTACTTGGAGCATCTCGCTTTATTTTAGACATTTTATCATTCAGTATGAACTCTTTTGATTATTTCAAATTATTGTTATAACATTATTTTGGGATGTTTATGTGATAAGGACTTTGGGACGGTTTATAGATTAGGATTTATCGGATGCATGCATTATGAATGTGTTTTCATATATTTTAATTAACTATCAAAACATTGTTTAAAAGATTGAGTTTCATAGTAATTGGAGTATTTATCAGGTTTTACTTATTTAAACGATTACTTTGAATTACAAATTACTTTAACCTAAAATCATTTCTTTAGGGAAAAGTTTTAAAGGCGACTTCCTAGATTCGACTCATTTCTTCTGGGTCGGGTTTAGGGGGTTACACCGTGCATAGCAGACAACAAAATATAATTCACAACAACTTATCAACATCCAACCTTTCGAAAGCTTACCCCATAAAGCATGTATGTAATCACCTTGACCTGGTCTAACTATTTACCGACTCGAGCGAGTTACACGAGAAATATTAGAGTAAACCGGTGAAGATTTACCTAAATAAATGGTTCTATTTTTTGTCTTGTTTAGATGCTTATATGAATCCTAAGGTTATCACGCTCACAGCAAACAAAGTTACAATTTAGACGAAGTCAATTGACCCTTCAATTACGACTAATCGTGCTTTAGGGACCACTTTGTAAAACTTACCAAATTTAGGGACCTATTACGAAATTAAAGTTACTGATATTCAACTAATCAAGTTTCACGTCCACATGTCAATTTTCAACTCCTTTCATTCATCCAAACTCATACAATTGAACACCCAAATATTCAGTGACTATAACGGAGGAAAACAAAACATCAAAAAGCCTTAATTAACCAATTTAACAGCCAAATGTATTGATACACTTTAGCATGTATTGATACGTCATTATCTCGTCAATTTTTTCAGATTTCTAGTGGCACAAAAAAGTATCGATACGACCTCGTGTATCGATACGGTTTCTCATTTTTTCCTTTAGCCGTATTGATACGGTCTACCCTGTACCGATACGATATGCATGTTTTGGCTATAATGTACCTATACGATAGCCCGCGTACCGGTATGCCTAGGCCTGTAATGTAATATTTTGCTGGTTTTATATGTCCAAACACATCAAATATCAATCCAACATGATAACAAAGCATAAGTAATCACTTAGGTCATGATTCTAAAGGCAAACAACACCAAGACATGCTTTCAACTTCAACACAACATATTTGACAATCTATAGGCATAATTCCTATGCTTAAAAGTCATTTAAGTACAAAAATGCAAATCAAACCAAATACAAGCAATTAAAGGCCATTTATAAGTCTATTAAGGCACTACAAACTTGTGCCAAAGTAGAGAGTTCACTACATATGCTCCCAAAATATCAAGGTAACCCCCCATTGCCAACTTATTACTATTGATTTGTTTAAAAACTATACTTCAGCTATCAGCGACACTTGAACTTCTTCGCTTACTTCATCACTTCCCGTTCAATCTACTTTTCTTCATTCTTAAGTATAGAGAGCGTAAGCAATAAGCTTAGCGAGGGATGCTCAAATCAAAATCATTACCAATGCCTTTTTGAAAACTTCTTTTTTGAAATAAACCATTCCCTCTCATGCTCAACAAAGTCTCATGCTTTAAAACACATTAAAGCAAAATATTTAACTTGAAAACACATATATCATTTGGCTCATGCATTGATCCCAATGCAAATCTCAAAATAGGCTTCAGATGCTTTAACTTACAAAACCTTCTACAAAATAGAATCTCGTGTATAATGCTTATTATACAAAATCATTTAAATTAATGATACATGCAATCTCATATATTAGCATCCAAGTGACCCGGATGGCTACACTCCATCCCAAAACACATGGTGTGGCTGTTCCCACCATAAACTAACTCAGATATGCGGATACATCTTATAGCGTGATTGTTCTCACCATAAGAAGGGCAGAACACTTGTTGTGGTTGTTCCCACCAAAGTGTTCACAAGGTATGGCTGTTCCCACCTTAATGCTCGTAAAGATGTGGTTGTTTCCATCTTACGGCACACATGATGTGGCTGTACTCATCATGTTTTATCACACGTACGTACGGATTTTGTTTGCATTTTATAGTGCACTCTCGTCCTATTGGTCGACCAATTATATCTGATAGTATCAAGTCTCATCATTTAGCCCATATACACTTTTAAACCATGTTAGCTCACTGTTTTTCATATGCATCATTCAAACCAATTTCTATCAAAGTATCCCAAATACATTTAGTCCTTGAACTTTTAGAATATTAAAAGTTTAGTCCATAAATTTCTCATAACTTTTATTTTAGTCCCTTTTATCTAAAATGATTGATAAAGTTTTAATTTGGACCCAAATTGACTTGCAACCAACACAGTTTATTTCCTCTATTTTGGTAATCAAAATATTTGAAGATATTATTTTAGGGCGTGTAGGTGTTCCCTTTTTGTAAGAGCGCAAGTGCATACTCTTGTCAAGTTTTAGTATATAAGATGTCGAATCCCACGAGGACTGGACAGCTTGATTCGTTTCGTAGTTCCTGCAGAATAGTAAAGTAAAAGCATAAGTGAATGATTGGTTGAGATCGAAGAGTAAATAAAACACAAGTAATAAAGAAGGTGAATCAGGTTGATAGAGCAGGTAGGGTTATGCTGCCACTTAGTGTGAAAATTGCATTGTAATAGGTATGAGTTATTTTGTGCTGTCACGATATGCTGCCTCGGCGGGTATGGCGGGCGGCAAACTATGACCCTGTCACGCGACCGCAGCAGGTCACTGCCACTGTAGGGGTGTGTACTGTCTCGGCAGGTGGAATGGAAAGAAGTCATGGCGGCACGTCTGAAAGATACTCCAAATTCGGCAAGATAGTCGGCATAATCCCTCCTATTTCTAGGTTAGGATGCTCGAGATGTTAACTTGAGGACTAGTGTGGAACCAAGTTAACCAACTCAGTTGGTGATCCCTTTTAGCCGCTGAAATTTGTGGACTAGTGTGGAACCAAGTTACTCACGCCTCAGCACGGTGTGACCGTACTTAATCCTTTCGTGAGCCTTGCACTTTCGTGTCCAACAAATGGATTCTCTTAAATGACTGGTGTAGAAAGATTAAAAAATGAAGAATAATTGATTAAGTAAACTTGGAATATTTTATTGAAGAAATAACTCAAAATCCTAAAACAATCGTTTCTCACTAGTTACAACATAACCCTAACTCAAATAGAATTTAGAACATGGCGGCAGTGAAGAATACAAGAAAAGTCTATATAAACCTAGGATGATTTGAACTAGGAGTATAATGGATATTTATAGACTAGAGACTATGTTAAGACATCCTTAAAGTAGAAGTCCTCTAACGTAGCTTTCCTTCTTAAATATGACTTTAAATGCCGACTTCTTTGCGTGGAATGTGGACTCTTTCTCGTTTGCCTTAGCCCGCAAGTAAACTTGAGCATTTTTCTTCGGCAGCCCTAGCCGCTGCTACAGATGTAGAAAAATCATATTAACGCCGACGATAGATTCAAGAGTTTTTTTCTCTACAAATTGCGCTCCAGTTCTTCCAACTTCCATAGTCAGCTGCCGAGGGCAGCAAGGTCGGCGGCAACTCTACTCGGCAGGAACTTGTCTTCAGCGGGAACTGCTTCAGTACAACTCACGAGTTTGCTCCTCAGCATTGTGTCCTCCGCTCCTCGGTTCCCTCGTTCAGTTGTTAGTACCTACAAGCAAGAATTCACTAAAGCAGTATCTCGTGTTCTCCAAATAAATGATAAGTTATAAAGTAGCAAAACAATGAAATACTGTAAAATGCTATGCATGAACCACTTATGCCTAAAATGTGCTTAAAAACAGTCATAATAAGAGTTGGAAAGTGTATGAAATATAAGACTTTTGGACACTTTACACACCCCCCAAACTCGAACTATTGCTTTTCCTCAAACATTGCAACCTAAAGTACATGCTCTAATAATAATCAGAAAGAAAAACTTGTTTTTAACCTGATTTTTTGCCTCAAGGCCATGGCACCTATATATAAAACTTAATGAAGGGAAATAAGCGAGAAAATAACTCAAAATTAAATTTCTCATGCCTGTGTGATGTTTGCATATCTGTAGACACGTTGAATACGCAGAATAAATAATTAAACAAAGATACTATTGTAATTTAAAGGTTGCTGCCTAGGTAGCACAGTTTCAGCAAATTATTATTTTTAATCAAGGCAGTGAGGGCTTCAGCTTATCACATCTACTCTTCCAGGTCTGACGTTGAGATAGGAGCAAACTACAGAACCCTGAACCCTTGGAGTAGAGCCATCTCGTGAAGGCTTTCATTCACTCATGCTAATTTGTCCGTCACTTTTAAGCTTTCAGATTCATGGACTTTGATAGCGGCAGAGTGTCCTCGCACATGATTCTTCCTAGAGCCTGTTGCGGGCACCTCCAGGGTAACACATCACTTTTCTTTGTTTTTTATTTTGTTTCCTTGGCAGTTCTGCATTTTTCTTTTTCTTTTGCCTGCCTTGGCGGCTACCTGTAATCATCGTTAGAATTTTGCAAAGAATTCTAAAAACAAACATGCAATGTTCATCAAATATTCTAACATATTTAGCAAGTAACAAAGATGTTTAACATTTTCAGGCAAAAAGAAAAAATCTAATTCATATTTCATACTTTTTCTCAAGATTAAGTTCAATTTTAGTTAGGTGATTAAATAAATTAATCGTCTATCCTATCATAGGCACAAGTCATAGCAAACTTTTCTTTTCCGATTATAACTAAGACAAGTACAATGCAACTTATATGCAACTAAGAATGCCTACAAATGATGCGAGAGCTATCCCCCCAAACTCGAGATGGGCATTACCCTCAATGCACAAAACAATAAAGTTAAGAAAATAAAACATACATGTTAAAGATAACAAGAAGAAAACAGAACAAATACAAATAAAAATAAAAATAAAAGAAAAGAAAATAAATTACAAGTTTGCTGAGGGTTGAGAGGAGGCTAGATTCTAGTCAACTGAGGAGGAGGAGGATGTTTTAGTGACAAAGCGGTGGCCGGTAGATGCCTTGGTGGCGGTTCTAGCAGGCGAGGTTTTTGCTTTCTGTGGCGGCTGGACTCTCTTTGGCGTATGGTGTGGCTCTTCTTGAGGCTCAGCATGGGGAACGGTGGGAGATGCACCGCTCTCTTTTGACTCGGTCTCGAAGTCAACAGGTTCTTCGGCTATTATGTGTCGCTTCCTCTTCCTGGTTCATTCCTCCGTGGGTGCTGCCGGAGGGATGAACGCCATAAGGATGACTTTTGTTGCTACTACTACTACTACTGCTTTTGGCTCCGGCGGTGGTTGCTCAATTTCTTCTGATGAGGAGGAGTCTGCCACTGTGTTGGCTGTGCAGGCTGGGGAGAGATTATGCTGGTGCCTCTCAGGTGAGTCTGTCACTGTGTTTGATGGGGTGGCAGTTGAGTGATGCAGAGAATGCATAGGAGAGGGCACCTGACGGTCTGTCTGGCGGGCAGTGGCGGCTGCTGCAAGCTCCGTAAGGAATGCTGGCGTTGTGGGCACATCACCGGGGAATTTCCGTAGGAAATAAGCCACCAAGGCTTCTTGGGTCTCCCCCACGTAGTTTATGAAGGCCAACTGCTACTGCTCTATCCGTTTTGTATGTTCTAAGAGTGTGTGCAGCAGCGGGAAGGCCTATTTGTCTAGGGCAGCATCAGTATTGCCAGGGGCGACTGACGTTTCAAATTGTGTGGCGGAGGGCTGACTGGGTGATGCTTGTTCTTTCTCCGCATCCTGCATCATCTGAATGTAGACTTTTTATGTCCAGCCCTCATTGGCAGTTGTAAGCTCATCCGTGGGCTCTTCCGGGACTTGGAAGTTGGTGCAGAGACCTGTGATGAGTGATGGAATATAGAACTTGTCCTTCTTCTTCATGAAGCAACTGTATATTTCCTTGCAGATAATTTCCCCTACGTTGATCGGCCGGTTTGTGAGGATACTGTATATCAAGGCGAGGCGAGGCCGGTCAACTGTTGAGTTATGGGATGTGGGTAGCAGACGCCTTTTCACGAAGGAGTTCCACAACATAGCATCAAGAAGCAGGTGGCGACGCTGAACAGATCCCAGATGTTTGCCCCCCCAGCCATGGTGTGTTGGGCTTGTAGATTCTGGCCTTGATCTCCTCATAGTGGGCAGCTGCCAGTGACTGCCTCCATTCCTCGTGCGAGTTGTCATTCATATCGAGGCCGTAATAGCTGTTGATGACAGCAGAGTTGAGTTTGACTGCCTTCCCGCGGACGTAGACGAATGGCTTGTCTGGGCAGGGCTGATGGGAGTAGAATTCCCTGACTATAGTGATGTTCGATATATCAAGCTGTTGAGCGAACATCTCCCATCCCTTGTAGTGGATGGTTCGGAACAAGGCGGGCTCTAGACCACGGTCTCCCGTTTGCTTCGTGTAATGGAAGCCTTGTTCCTCCTAGACTGTCTGCTTGGTGAATTTTTCTCTATATCTCTCCTCATCCACCTTGAAGCAAAACCTTGTATAGATGGGCTTTTGGGTTGATGTTGAGGCCATGTGAACGGTTGTATTCTAACTGAAAATAGAAATGAAAGTTGTGAGAGAGCAGGGGAATCAGATAGAAAATAGGAAGAAGATGAAAGTAAAGTAAAATGAAGTGAGTGAGAGGTGTATATATATGGGCTGCCGAGAGGTGTCGGGGCGGTATTAAATGCTCGACGGTCTGATTTTTCTGCCCGTTATTTTCGGAGCCGTTGGCAGCTAGCCATTGGCGGCCAACTAGCCGTTACGCTCTGCTGCGTTGGCTGCTGACTCAGCAGGATGGTGGGCAGGCTTCTTGCTGGTCTTCCTTTGTAATCCTGCTCTTTTATTCTTGATCCTAAAAATAAAAATAGAAATAATTAAATGACTTCTAATAAAAAATGCTGAAAATTAATCTAATCCTAAAACAAAATAAATTCTAATCCTAATGCATAAAAATAAAAATAATAAAATAAAAATTAAGTTATGTTGGGAGTGCATTTGGGTGCATCTCCCAGACATAACGACTTCCAAAGGTGGTTTAGCTTTTTCTCCCTTCTTGGGGGTGTCCTCTTGTTCTTTCAGATGCTGCGTTATAAGGTCCTTCAATCTGCCCCTAGGTCTGTCGCGGCAGCTGCTGCCCTGTCCTGTTTCAACATTGATCTTGGCAGCTCTTGCATCTGGGTATTCCTTTCCTTCCTCTGAGGGTTGAAGCACGTTCATCCTTATGCTCTGATCCTCTACCCTCATTGTCAGCTCCCCATGTTTCACATCTATCAGCGTTCTTCCCGTGGCCAAGAAGGAGGCCTCACAATCAAGGATGAGGAAGTCCGCGGGGAGAATTAGGTTGCCCACCTTTACCAGTATGTCTTCAGTCTTTCCCTTTGGTTACACAAATGAGTGATCAACAAGTTTAAGCATGATAGAGGTTGGTTTGACAGGTCCAATACCTAGTTTGTTGAAGACGATCTTTGGCATCAGGTTGATGCTGGCTCCCAGATCACACAAGGCTCTTGTCTCGTGCTTGCTGCCTAGCCTGCATAGTATAACAAAGCTGCCCGAATCTGTCTGCTTGGGCGGCGGCTTGTTATGCAGCATAGCCATGCACTCTTCAGTGACATCCACCATCTCGAATTCCTCTATCCTCTTCTTCTTAGAAACTATATCTCTGAGATGCTTGGCGTAGTTGGGCATGCTTTGTATAGCTTCTATCAGAGGTATATTGATATGCACCTGTTTCAGAATATCCAGGAATTTTCTGAATTGGTGCTCCTGCTACTGTTGCTTGAGCTTTTGAGGGAATGGTGCTGGCAGGCGGATGTCTTATATTTGCTTCTTGCTTGAGGGCTTAGTCCGGAGAGGATCATCCTTGTTAGGGCCGCTTTCATGTTCTGCTGCTGGGGCGGCTGGAGTAGGTGTCGCTGCTGGGGCGGCTAATATTGGTGTTGCTGAGACATGTTTACTTGTCTGTTCCTGCTGAGTTCCTAGTTGTTCCACCATCCTGGGTTCATCCAGTTGCTTCCCACTTCTTGTAGATGTGGCCTTGCAATGTTCATAAGTGGGCTTGGCTGCTTCTGGCGGGCTGCTGGATGATACTCCCATGATTCGGCTGTGGTAGATTTCGATGAACTTCCCAAATTGGGTCTCCAAGTTCTTACTGACAGCCTCTTGGGTGTTTATCTTCATCTTCGTCCTGTCCATAAAAGACTCAGTTTTCTCAATAAATTTATTTGTATAAACAATAAATTCACTAGTTTGTTTCATAAAGGTTTGCAGAGTTGCTTCTAGTGAATTATTGTGTTACAGTTGTTGAGTTTGCTGCCAAGACTGATTCTGCTGGTAGCCTCTCTGTAGCTGTTGTGGATTTGCAGTTATCCTTGGGTTGCACCAGGAGAAGTTGGGATAGTTTCTCCAGTTAGGATTATAGGTGTTCTGAGCAGGCCTGCTATTCCTCTCATATCCTTCCATGTAATTTGTAGATGCGGTGCAGTCAGAGGAATCATGGTTGGCCCCACATTCGCCACAGAATGGCTCAATAGCTTTTACTTCATGGACCTTTCTAGGGGGTTGCACGATCTTTATTACCAGCTTCGTTAATTGATCGAGGCGGGCGCTAACAGATTTTGAGGCTTCTACCTCATTTAGAGTAGCTGGCCGCCTTGTGCCGCCTCGGCGGGCAATCGAGTTTATAATGGTTTTTAGCTGCTATGTTTAGCAGCCGCAGTGCTTCCTCTGGAGGTCTGTCTAGGATGATCCTGTTGACCGAGGCATCTATCATCATCTGAGTTGGATAGTTAACCCCGTTGTAGAATATAGATACCTGATTCCAAGCCAGTAGACCATGTAGCGGGCAGTTATTTAGCATTTGTGGTACCGCTCCCATGCCTCGTACATCGGCTCATCATCCCCTTGTCTAAAGGTTGTGATCTCATTCTGCAGCCTATCGGTGACGTTGGACGGGCTGAATCGGTCTAGGAAGTCTTTGTAGAGCTCCGGCCATGAATTAAAAGATACGGCTGGCTGGTTACTTAACCACTGTTTTGCCCTATCTCTCAGTGAATAGGGAAATAGCCTTAGCACGTTCTGGTGAACCCCATGTATCTTGAATGCTCGAAAAATGTCTAGGAATTCTCGTAAATGCTGTTGAGCATCTTCTGTGGCAGTCCCTTCGAAGTGCCCTAGTGTGTTTATCATGTTGAACATGACATGCTTCAGTTCAAAATGGTCTGCCCCTATCTTTGGTTCCGTCACTATTGGCTCGAACCTTTGAAAGTCATGTTCAAGGTAGTCTCTAGTTGTCCGCACTTGGGGTGGATCAGGGGGATCCTGCCTCTGCTGTTCTTGTGGTCCTCTAGGCGGTAAGTCATGTTGCCAACCCTTGCCATTCATGGCATCAATTGGGGGTCCTCATTTACCATGGTCTCTTCCTTTGCCTTGCCTCTGTCTTTGTTCTTTAAGGCTTCCCTGAGCTCCCTCTTAATTCTTCTAGTTTCATGCTCAAGATCATCGTAAATAATGAAGTTTCCTTTAGGGTTAGCCCTGGTCATACACTTGCAAAGGACATAGTATTTTTTTCGAGTAAAAATAAAAATAAAATAAAAAGGTGCAGAAATTGAAAAACAAAATTTGTTCTTACCAATCCTCGGCAACGACGCCAAAAACTTGTAGGGCGTGTAGGTGTTCCCTTTTTGTAAGAGCGCAAGTGCACACTCTTGTCAAGTTATAGTATATAAGATGTCGAATCCCACTTGGACTGGACAGCTTGTTTTGTTTCACAGTTCCTGCACAATGGTAAAGTAAAAGCACAAGTGAATGATTGGTTGAGATCGAAAAGTAAATAAAACACAAGTAATAGAGGAGGTGAATCAGGTTGATAGAGCAGGCAGGGTTATGCTACCACTTTGTGTGAAAATTGCATTGCAATAGGTATGAGTTATTCTGTGCTGCCACGATATGTTGCCTCGGCGGGTTTGGCGGGCGGCAAACTTTGACCCTATCACACGGCCGTAGCAGGTCACTGCCACTGCAGGGGTGTATTGTCTCAGCAGGTGGAATGAAAAGAAGTCCTGGCGGCACGTCTGGAAGATACTCCAAGTTCGGCAGGATAGTCGGCATGATCCCTCCTATTTCTAGGTTAGGATGCTTGAGATGTTAACTTGAGGACTAGTGTGGAACCGAGTTAGCCAACTCGGTTGGTCATCCTTTTTAGCTGCTGAAACTTGTGGACTAGTGTAGAACCATGTTAGTCACGCCTCAGCACGCTGTGACCGTACTTAACCCTTTCGTGAGCCTTGCACTTTCGTGCCCGACAAATGGATTCTCTCAAACGACTGGTGCAGAAAGATTGAAAGAATGAAGAAAAATGGATTAAGTAAACTTGGAATATTTTATTGAAGAAATAACTCAAAACCCTAAAACAATCGTTTCTCACTAGTTACAACATAACTCTAACCCAAATAGAATTTAGAACATGGCGGCAGTGAAGAACACAAGAAAAGTCTATAAACATAGAATGATTTGAACTAGGACTACAATGGGTATTTATAGACTAGAGACTTGGTTAAGTCCTCCTTAAAGTAGAAGTCCTCTAAAGTAGCTTTGCTTCTTAAATATGACTTTAAATGCCGACTTCTTTACATGGAATATGGACTTTTTTCTCGTTTGCCTTAGCCCGCAAGTAAACTTGAGCATTTTGCTTCGGCAGCCCTAGCCGCTGCTACAGATGTAGGAAAATCATATGAACGTCGGCGATAGATTCATGAGTTTTTTCTCTACAAATTGCGCTCCAGTTCTCCCAACTTCCATAGTCAGCTACCGAGGGCAGCAAGATCGACGACAACTCTACTCGGCAGCTTCTCGGCAGTAACTTGTCTTCAGCTGGAACTGTTTCAGTACAGCTCCTGGGTTTGCTCCTCAGCATTGTGTCCTCCGCTCCTCGGTTCCCTCGTTCAGTTGTTAGTACCTACAAGCAAGAATTCACTAAAGCATCATCTCTTGTTCTCCCAATAAATGATAAGTTATAAAGTAAGGCAGAACAATGAAATACTGTAAAATGCTATGCATGAACCTACTTATGCCTAAAATGTGCTTAAAAAAAGTCATAATAAGAGTTGGAAAGTGTATGAAATATAGGACTTTTGGACACTTTACAATTATGAAATTAGACAATTATAGATTTTTTTTGTTTTTTCTTTAATTAAAGAGAAATGAACAGTCTCTCTGAAATCTTTCAAATTATCTGGTTCCGATAATATGTTAATAGGGCAAGACTAATAAGTTTATTCAGTCAGACTCTTTTAAGTTCATAGAATCCTTCTTTGATCTTTGTTATTGGACTATATTCACTACAAACGATTCACTTTCCGATAAGATGATCATGTCCGATTAGGATATTGGGTCAATAATTGATATGTTCCTCATACCGATAATTTTGAAACTAAAGCTGAAATTGTGGTCATGAACCCTTTAGGAGTTAGTGTTATTATCAACCAGATTTGTAAGAATTTCACTTTTGCCAGACATCAAGCCTAGATTGATTGTCATAAGAAAATATTGCTTCTACACGGTTTAGGATGGGAAAGCATAGATTTGATTGATAAGATGAAAGATTATCCGTATATGTTAATCTCTATAATTTTTAGTGACAAGGAAACTTGAGACTAAGCTTGAGTTTACCTCCTCAGAATGTGAATTTCTAGAGGTGATTCCTGAAGAACTTTTGGGTTTACCTCTGACTCGAGAAGTTGAATTCAGAATTGAAGTGTAACCTGAAACTTCTCCAGTTTCTAATATTGCACTTTATCGAATGGCTACGATCAAACTCAATATGTTGAAGACTGAATTAAAATAATTGCAAGACAAAGGCTTTATCTAACCTAGTTCAACCTTATATTGTGAAGAAGAAAGATGGTTCGAAAGAACGAATACCCACTTCTGAGAATTGAAGATTTGTTTGCTTAGTTAAAGGATGCCTCAAAGTTCTCTAAGATAGATATTTTTTTAGGATATTATCAAATGAAAGTGAGAGAGAGTTTGATGTTCCAAAGAAAACTTTCGAACTCAATGAGGTCATTTCGTGTTCCTTATTAAGCCATTTAGACTTACCTATGCTTTGGTGGCCTTTGTGAACCTTATAAACTGAATCTTCGGATCCTATTTGGATAAGTTAGTCGTTGTCTTCATTGACGACATTCTGATTTACTTTAAGAATGATAATGAACATGTTGAACACCTCCAAATGGTGTAGCATACCCTTCAAGATAAGAAGTTACATGCAAAGTTTAACAAATGTGAATTATGGCTCTCCGAAGTCTCATTCTTGGGAATTGTAATATATGTAGTCAGTACTAAAGTAGATCTGATGAAAATTGAAACAATTCATGATTGGAGGACTCTGAAGAATGTAGGTGAGGTCAGAAGCTTTCTTGGGTTAGCCAGCTACTATATAAGTTTTATAAAATGATTTTCTATATTAGACCCTATTGAGATATAGATTTTGATATAATAAATTATAAAATGTTTTGGACTAAATTGAAAAGAATTTAAAACATACCTTAAGTCAAAACAACTTGAAAATAAGTTTGATAAAGTTTATAAAGGTTTTGAAGTGTTTTTAAAACGCTTTTAAGTAGCTAAACCTTTGATTTTAATGTACCTGTTTCGATATAGATATATATGTTTCGATATGCCTCAAGGCTTTTGCTACGAGTTTTTGAAATTGTCAAAATGTATTTCGATACAGACCTTAGCCGTATCGAAACAACAAGGGGCCATTTCGAAACAACCTTTGGTGTTTTTCTACGCCTACGTGGCAGACACCCCAACAATCAAAACCTCCCAACGGCTATTTCCCAATGGTCTTTTGAATTGCAGGTGTTTCGGTACAGCCTATGGTGTTTCGATAGGAGCTGCTAAATCAGACCCAACAACTAGTTCTAAAAAAGGGCACTTTGATACAGTACTTCGCGTTTTGATACAACAAGACCCAAAACAACATTTATGGTAGGAAATAAAGGCTCTAACGGCTATGAACTCAAAAAGGAGTATAAAAGGGACCTCCAAGCATTTATGGAAGACTAATGCTTCAATTGTCAACAACATTATGATGATAATTTGTCTTAGAGCTTAGTTTCCATTCCTTGTATAGACAAACAATTGTGAGCTCAAATTGTCAATGTATGCTCAAGTGTTCTAAGATTTAGGTGAGAGCTTAAGTGTGCAAACATCAACATTTTAGAGGGATTTCGTTTGCTTTGAATTCTCTTGTTTAAAGAGTGTGCCCAAAGCTCGGGTTGTGAGCTTTGGTTGCTAGACTTGGTGAGTGAGTCTAGGTTGTAAATGGTTGCCTTCTTAGCCTTGAAAAAGGGAAGAATTCTTATTGAATTGGTGAAATCCTTGGCGGATAGCTAAGGTAGTAGATATAGGCTTTGGTTAGAAAGCTGAACCACTCTAAATCGTGAGTCAAATTTGTCTAGCTTTTGCTTCCACCACTAACACCCAAAATTACATCTTCTCCACAACTTGGCAAGCAACGGTTGAGTGATAATCGAGCCTAACAGATGCCCCTTTAATTAAGTTACTACACAAGGATGTAACCTTTGAATGGTCTGAGAAGCAGCGAAGAAGTTTTAATCAACTTAAACAAGTCTTGATTCATGCTCCGGTGTTAACACAACCTAAATCGGGTAAGTGCTCACAATGTATAGTGATGCTTTACATTTTGGATTGGAATGTGTTCTGATGTAAGAAGGAAAGGAAATAGCATACGCTTAAGCTGCTTGAATTCATTTACCCGGCTAATGACTCGAACTTGCGGCTGTTGTCTTCGTTTTGATTAGGAATAAAGATAAAACCATAAGATTTTGATAGGAAATCATTTAGTGTTAAAAGATAAATCAAATCAAGTGTTTACCTCAAATATTTGAAGAAGAAACTAATGTTTGGCTTGAGAGAATTTGAGAAAAAATGATGGGGAGAAAATGTAGTTACGTAAAATAGATTTTAAGAGACAAATGTCAATTTAATTCTCTTTATCTTGTTTTATTAATTAAAACCACTTTAAAATTGTCCAATTAAATGGAGAAAGTCTGAATTAGAGTTTGGATCAATAGTTTCTTAAAGATTCAAAGTCTGATCTTTTACGATTTAGTCACTAAAAACAGTTTTACGATCTTTATATTTTGGTCACCGATCCCTAAAATGTCAAATCTCCAAAATCCATTTTCCAAAATTAATCCAACCAAAATCATATATATATATAATAATGATTTTTAAAAATTTTCCCATATATTTCAAACCTCAAAAACCCCATTAAAATAATTAAATTCCAAAACTACTCTAAGTTGTTCGAACTGGTTCTCCCGAACCATCTAGCCTAAACCTGGCTAACTTCTAGGCCCAAAATCGGGGCGTTACAACTCTCTCCCACTTACGAAATTTCGTCCTCAAAATTTACCTGGTGGAAAAAGATAAGGAAACTGTTTCTTCATGTCATCCTTCCTTTCCCATGTAGCTTCCTCGACACCTCGGTGTCGCCACAACACCTTAACCAACTCTATGGTTTTCTCACGAAGAACCTTGTTGTCCACATCTAAGATCTTAATCGGTTCCTCATCATAGGTCAAATCTAGATTCAACTCAGGCATAACATGCGACGAATCTGATCCATAATTCTGAAGCATGTATACATGTAAAACATCATGTATCTTTTCTAACTCAAGCGATAACCTTAACCTATACGCCACCAGTCCAACGCGCTCAAGTACCTCATATGGCCCTATAAACCTTAGGCTCAACTTGCCCTTCCAACCAAACCTCATCACCTTTTTCTAAGGCGAAACTTTCAAAAACACATTATCACCAACTTCAAACTCAATCTCTTTACGCTTCAAATCTACGTAAGACTTTTGACGATCAGAAGCCGCCTTCAACCGATCACAAATAAGCTTTACCTTCTTCATCGTCCCTTTAAGCAAATCCAGCATAGAAACTAACTTTTGAACCCGCTTCCGCCCAACAAAGGGGCGTCCTACACTTCCTACCATACAAAGCTTCATATGGAGCCATTTGTATACTTGCTTGATACATATTATTATAAGCAAACTCCACCAAAGACAATTGTTTCTCCCAAGAACCTTGGAAATCTATAACACAACACCACATCATATCCTCAAGCACATGGATAACTCGCTTAGACTGACCATTCGTCTGAGGATGACATGAGGTGCTAAAATTGAGCCGTATACCCAAAGCTCTATGCAAACACTCCCAAAACCTCATCGTAAACCTCAGATCTCTATCCGAAACTATGGATTTAGGTACACCCTGCAACCTCACAACTTTCGCAATGTACAACTCTACCAACTTATCCAACGTATACGTAGTATGCACAGCTATGAAATGCGCACACTTTGTAAAACGGTCCGCAATCACCCAAATAGAGTTCTTCTTTGATGGAGTCAAAGGCAAACCCAACACGAAATCCATCGTAATCCTCTCTCATTTCCATTCTGGTATCTTCAAAGGTTGCAACAGTCCGGAAGGAAACCGATGCTCAACTTTCTCACAATAAAAGAACAATCCTTCTTCAACCCAACCCAATAGTACTCATCCTTCAATCCACAATACATCTTAGTACTACCAGGATGCATAGCAAAAGAACTACTATGCGCCTCTGTCAGAATAGTGCGCCTCAATTCAACATCATCCAGCACAACTATTCGACTCTTAAAACACAAAACACTATCATCATTAAAACAAAAGTTCATCGAATTACCATTCGCTATATATTGAACATGCGGTACCAACGAATCATCAAGCAACTGCTTCTCCTTAATCAACTGAACCAAGGAAGGTTTCACTTGCAACTCGGCTATCAATCCACCATCCTAAGACACACTCAATCGTGCAAACATGGCTCTCGACTCCATAACTACCCTCCTACTCAAAGCATCAGCTACTACATTGGCCTTTCCAGAGTGATACTCTATCGTTAAGTCGTAATCCTTAAGCAACTCCAACCATCTCCGTTGCCTATTATTCAACTCTTTTTGAGACATCAAAGTACTTCAAACTTTTATAATTTGTATACACCACACACTTTTCTCCACAAAGTTAATGTCTCCAAATCTTCAACGCAAACACCACAACAACCAACTCAATATCATACGTAGGATAATTGCACGCATGCACCTTCAACTACCTAGATACATATGCCACAACTCTTTCATCCTGCATTAACACACACCCTAATCCCACATAGGATGCATCACTATAAACCACAAACTCTTTACCCAATTCGGGTTAAATCAAGATTGAAGCTCGTGTCAAAGATTCCTTCAACTTCTCAAAATCTTGTTGTCGCATCTCCGTCCACTCAAACTAAACATCATTTTGAAACAATTTCGTCAAAGGAGCATCAACCTTAGAAAAACCATTCACAAAACGACGATAATAACCTGCTAAGCCCAAGAAATTACGAACCTTCGACACTAATTTAGGTTGTTTACAATTCACAACCGCGCCAACTTTCCACGGATCCACACAAATTCCTTTTGCCAGCACAACATGACTAAGGAACACCACTTCCTTAATCGAAAATTCACACTTGCTCAACTTAGCATATAACTAATTTTCCAACAAGGTCTGCAACACAATCCGCAAATGTCTATCATGATCCTCCTCGGTATGTGAATACACAAGGATATCATCAATAATCACAACCACAAATTGATCCAAGAACTCATGGAACACCTGATTCATCATGTCTATGAAAGCTGCAAGCATATTTGTCAACCTGAACGACATCATGAAAAACTCATAATGCCCGTAATGAGTAAGAAATGTTTTTTTCGGCAAATCTCTATCCTTCACCTTCAACTGATAGTATCTTAATCTCAAATCAATATTGGAAAACACTGTTGCACTACGGAATTGATCGAATAAGTTGTTAATTTGTGGTAAAGGATACTTGTTTTCTATCGTCAATTTGTTCAGTTGCCGATAATCAATGAACATTCGTATAGTGCCATCTTTCTTTTTCACAAACAAAACCGGTGCTCCCCATGGTGACACACTAGGCCTAATAAACCCACAGTCTAACAACTCTTGAAGTTATGACTTCAATAATTTCAATTCTTTAGGTGCCATACGATATGGAGTAATTGACACCGAAGTCGTATCCATGTACATCTCGATAAAAAATCTACCTCTCTATCCGGCGGCAATCCAGGCAACTCTTCTGGATATCTTAGGGATATACCTTCTTTATATTCGGATTCATAACATATCCCAAGTATGTTTGACATCCTCCAAGCATCAACTTTTGTGTTTCCCTTGACGAAACAACATTAGACAAGAACTTAACATTCTTGCCTACGACCACAACTTCATAATCATCATCAAGCTTCAATGAACACGCTTGGTTTCACAATCTAACATAGCCCAATGCTCGGTTAACCAATCCATATCAAGAATAACATCAAAACCATAGAAAGATAACTTCATCATATCAACCGCAAATACATGTCCTTGAACCAATAACGGACATCTCCTATACAACTTTCTAACAACAATTGTCTAATTAAAAGAACTCGTCACTTGCATACCCACATCTAACAACCCAACCCATATGTCAAGCAACTTTGCATGACCACTTAAAATATATGAATGCGTGGAACCAGAATCAATCAAAGAATGTAGTGACAAGGATTACAAAGTAATGGTACCTGCAATCACATTCATGTCATTCTTTCCCTCACGGTGTGCATACACCATAGCCGGTCCACCTCCCTCAGGTTGAACTGCGACAACATGAGCAACATTCCTCTGACCATCCTCCCTACGCTGAAAGTTACCTCGGCCGCGCCCATGGCCCCTTTTAGGCTCAGTAGCACGCATCGGTGCCTGTCTAGCTTGCTGAGGACAATCACGCTTCATATGACCATGAGAACCACAACCCCAACAAGAATTAGGATTACCCCAGCACTCTCCAGGATGTCGCCTCCCACAACGGTTACACTCAGGAAAATGAACCACCACATTCTGGCCCTGCTGCCCGCGGCCCACATTACCGCCACCACCACGTCTCTGATCCGAATAAAATTTTTTATCACGCTGCCTCATGTATCGATCCATTCCTCCATCAAACTCAGCGACCCACTTTATGAAACTAGAATTCCCCGCACGAGAAAACAAACCCAAACTCTACTCAATGTCCTTAGCACGAGCGACCAAGACGTCAAAATTCGTATACTCCGCAACTAACATATTTAAGCCTCCCCTTGCATAACATACCATATGCAAAGTTTAAAGAGTAAACATGTATAAATCTCATTATACAAAACATGATACATTAACAATTATATTGGCTTACAAGTGATAATTTACCAAATTCCATTCTCAAAATATCATATCGGATACACGGATTCAACAAGTGTTCTCATAACACTTCAAGCCATCTTAATCGGAATAATTGTACAATCATAACTAACGAGGACAACAACCCCAATCATCGGTTAGATGCTTAACCCACTAACGAGAGACGGGATACCAACCTCCTCGATCGTTAGAGTACTTGGATGGAGACAGGACACCAACCTCCTCGACATCCAAGGTGACTTATTTATAATGCACTCAATCCTATAGTTGGCTAAATATATCTGATAGCATTTTCAAAACCATTTCCGTAGCATCACTTGCCAATATAATTCACATTTAACCACATACCTTAATGTTTTCAAAGCATCAACATTAAACCATTTTCCAAAGCAACAAACCATGCTTTAAACACAAGTATAAAACATATATTTACAAGGATCGCTTAGCATGTGCATCCTTCACCATGTCATCATTAAAAACAGTATATCACATACTTTAAACAAGCTTTAGTAGTAGGTAACGGGTAATCAAAACCAACGGCATAAAAACCATTTCATAATAGCACGACCGAGAGAGAAAACCACTTATACTTACTTTTGAACTTAGACAAGCGTTTCAAGCTCAAATCTAATTTCCCAAAACCACCTTTACAATATTTCAAAGCTGAAACCCACGTTTTCACTCACCGACACACGAAACCTCGATTCGCCAACACGAAACTAAGCGTCTGAAGCCTCCAAAGCTTCACCGATCTCTTTCGGATCAACCTCCCTTGTTTTAACCACATAATAATAGAGGATTAACGCATCTCAATGTATTCAAAATCATAGCAAGCAATTCCACAACATTGACTTGCCAAAAACTACCAATCGTGTATCCAAAACAATTGAAAACAACATCGATTAACCTTCAAACTTAACTCAGCCAAAATCTAACACTTTAAACCATCAATTATCGTTGATTAACATCCAAAATCATCATATTATCAACCTTATACCTCTAGCATTCACAAAACCACCACAATTACACAAAAACCCAAATCTAGCAACCAAAACACCTAGAGATTCACATAGTTTCGGGATTACAATGTTAAAACCTTTATCTAACATTATTAAACTTCATTTCCAAGGAAATCATAAGCGACGAAGGCAAGCACTTCGACAACGAACTCATTGCCAAGGCATTGCAGAAATTTGGAGTGACACATAAAATTGCCACGTCATACCATCCACAAACCAATGGACAGGCTGAAATCTCGAACAAAGAGTTGAAGAATATCCTTGAGAAGGTAGTCAACCCCCCACGCAAGGATTTGTGTCTTCGAATTGATGATGCAATTTGGGCCTACAGGAAAGCCTTCAAAATACCATTGGACATGTCACCCTTTCGACTTGTGTATGGTAAAACATGTTATCTACTAGTAGAGGTCGAGCCCTGTTTGGTAAACAACTTTTAATAACATAAATTTGAATAACTAATAAATTTTAAAAAATAATTTAATAAAAAGAAATTATTTTTTATCGATAAATAAGTATGATTTTATTGAAAATAAAAAAATTAATATATACATTTAAATTTTATAATTATTAAAATTATACTAAAATGAGAATTTTGTTGTGAATAAAATAACGTTAAACAACAAACAAGAATAAAAGAATAAAGAGATGAGTGGAAGAGGGAGATTCGTATTATTCTCAATATAATCTTGTGTACAATGCCTTCAGTAAATCATCTATTTATAGGCATAAGAAGTACATAATACATTAAACTCTAATTACTGTAGATAATATTCCGAATTATAAAGTAAGTCAAATCTCCTTGATAAAGTTCTTATCATGATAGACATCCACATAGATAAATATTCATAACACTCTACCTTGGATGTCTATGAAGATGATGTGCCTTGTTAAAATCTTACTAAGATAAAAATCTAGTGGGAATTTTTTTTTCATTAGTGAAGGAAAAGGAGTGCACACATCTTTGATATGCATAACATGTTGCTTCATTAAAAACCTTACCAGGAAAACTCATTGGGACAAAACCTCAGTTAAGGGAAAAAGAGTGCAACACGTATTTACTCCCTCTCATGAAAACACCACAGAAGATATTTGAATCTTCATAATTCAATCTTGAATAGTATTTTTCTAATGATCGCGAGGGATCAAACTTTAGAATAATATGTTCCATGATGTATCCAACTTTCAAATTGAGATATACATCTTGCATTATCTCTACACAAGATAGCTTTGTATCATATCTTGTGAAAGTAAATCCACATATCTTTTGGATATGTTGGGTCAATGGTCTTAGCCAAACACATTTTTGGCTTGCCTCGTGCATAACAATTATTTCTATGACATTTGAGAAGGCATCAACAAATGTTTGAAGATATAAAGGTAATGATCTTTGTATATCCATGGGTATTTCTTGACCAACTATATATGGTTCTTCAAGACCAAGAAAAGATATAATTATCTTTATTCATAACCAACAATCTTACAATTATTGGGGTACTCAATGGATATGCTATATTGAATCTCGTTAAGATTCTTTTAGCATGTGTCCATTCAAAAACAAAAACACATATTTAAATGATCGATCTTTAGGTCGCAACAAAACCACATTCAAGATTCTTTTTCTCAAATCATTTTCTTAAATAACCAAATGTTTTGAAAGCTCTTCGTGAGTTCTAATAATATTTAAATTATCATAATGAGTCTTGATCCAAACTCCTTTTATAGAAACATAAGGAAATATGATCATTCTTATAGTATTTCCTCAATTAGTACACATTCAAGCGATTATACCAAATGCGCCAAAATATAAATATTCAATGAGACATGTCTAAATAAATTTCCTCAGAAATTTCAAAATGCTTCTAGCATTTTAAATCCTTCAAAGATAAATATGGACCCACAAAAATAATTAGATGCATATAAAATATTTCATATCTGTCAAACTAATTGCATCCACCATGAAGTAATTAACACTCTTCATAAACCAAAATTCAAGTCAAATTTACGACTACTTATTTGTGCCTCACTTGCATTACACCTTTAGGTGTTTGGACTGCTGGTCCAAATACTTCTCCTTTGAAAGTTTAAAGTTTCTTTCTATGTTGGCCAATCATTTCAACACTTGTTGGTGACAACTTTTCAATTTTTTGGTTCCATTCTCGTAGTGACATAACTCATCGAGATCTCTTCAAGATTTCAATCTTTATTGCAGGTACTTGAAACTCTTCAAGAGTTTTATTATTAGTTATGTCGTGGGTCTTTTCAAGAGCACATGCCTCCAATATATGACCATCTCATACTATTTTCCATTTACGAGAATTTTGATCATTGGAACCAATTTCCATGATTCATGCATGATTTACATCTGTTCACTCTAACATATATTTCAAATTTAGAGCATTTCAGCTGGTATATGACACTTAGATACTCTCATTGGGCTAGCAAATATGTCTGGTAGTTGACATATAATAACATGGATTATCTTATGAACTTCTGGTTCATATACGAGGATCTAGATAATGATAATTCATTTTTTCTTTATCCAGATGATTATTATTTTCCCATGATGTTGAGAAAAATCATGGCATAAATGATTCTCCAATTAATGTTTAAGAATTTAAACATAAAAGGAGACTCATGCTCAATATATATTCTCAACCCTTTTTATATACTCATTATGTGCGTTGTGGTGATACAATTCAACTCTATATCGCACATTTAAAAATTCAAAAAATTGGAAATATATAGCTTCTGACCAAAAGCCAATCATAACGAGGAGTTTATTATAACTCGTTGGCTTGATGCGTATAAGTGTCGCTATATGGAAATACCATAAAAATAATAACTATTTTGTTCTCATAGTTTAGCTATTAAAGAGGAGGCATCCAATTAAAATTTTGCTAAACCGTATTTTTCATAATCAATAGACTTTATAACAATTGATATAGCCTAAAATATAAACCCACTAGCTTTTGCAAGACGAATAGTCTAACTGCATAATCTGAATCCTTTTATAATCAATCTCACAAACTTCTGGTTGTAAGTTGATAAAAAGAATGTAGATGCATATACTAAAATCATATAAAACTCTCCACATTTTGGATAAATGGGTCGATATTTCATTCAGATATGCAAGACATGCAGTCTCAACTTTAGTACAAGAACTTCAAGTTTTTTTTGGTAAGTGTGATCTTAATCATTTCCTTTGAGAACAAGTAACACAAAAAACTCCGTGTTCTTTTAGTAAGTGGGAATGTAATCAATTTCTTTAAGAACAAGCACCATAAGAACTTCAGGTTCTTTTAATAAATGTTCATATAAATCTCAATAGTTTTCGCATCATTATTGATTAGGATGGTCTAACCGATCATGCCAACTATATAAAAATGTGTATATACATTTCTGAATTTGACAGACTTCTAGTTTACCATAACATGTGATTCAATCTCACTCGTACATGTCTAGTACGACTATCAAAAGTGTTCCTTTGAATAGGAATATATTTAGCTCTTCCAGAGCTTTCAATGAAAATTATTCTTATTGGTAGCAATATATAACTCTTTTAGAGCTTTCAACGGACTTTTTGGCTACTAGAACTTATATTCGTATTGGCTTATTTCAAATGTCAATTGTTAACATATGTTATATATAATTCCAAAAGAATGTTTTGTGAACTCATATTGCTCTCTTAAATTTTCCACTTCTAGTGGTGACAATATTATTACCATTAGCGGTAATTATTGCAATATTCACAATTCTGCACTTTTTATAATGTGTTTTCTCTCAAGAACTTATTGCTCTTCTAGAGCATCAATATTTTTAGTACTTTGAGATATAGTACTCACATTTCCCCCTTGCATTTATGTGAAACTAAAATTGATTTTGATATAACAATTTGACTTATGGACTAAATTGAAAAACAATAAATTTTTAAGTATTTTTCAAAGTTTCACATTTTGACAATCCATTCTGAACCAAACAATATTTCAAGTCAAAACATACTTAAAGGTTCAAATTTCACTAAGTTTTTTTATGAGTTTTCAAGCCTAACTTCAACAAAACGCCCAGACATATCGTTACCCTTATGAGTATCGATACGATTTTCCAACACTAGAATTTTAATCATTCATAGCGTACCGATACGCTATAACCCTGTATCGATACAAAATTCATCTCGACAAGACTTTAAGATATAGCGTACCGATACGCAACATAACCGTATCGATTCAGTTTTCTTATTAAAATATTATTTTTCTATCGCGTATCGATATGGCACGTCACGTATCGATATGATATGCTGACCTTTGTAAAATCCTTGCATTTAATTTATGATTGGTTTCTTGTCAGTTAGTTGGTATCCTAAATTTTAAATGACCATTGAACCATACCGATACGCTAAGGGAGCGTACTGATACGCCTTTTATCAAAACCAAACTCAGGATTTCAGTGAGCAAAATTCGTATCGATACGCCTATCATTATCGATACACCCCTTAATATTGTACCGATACGCCCTCGAAGCATATTGATACACATTTTTTCTGTCACAATGGCTCTTTGTTATTTGAGACAGGTACCGATACGCCCTCGTGTCGTACCGATACGGTTGGTTGTTGAGCAACATTTATTGTGGGAAATTGCAGTCCAACGGCTCTATTGATGATCCCAACCACCCAAACGGCTAGAAATCAATGCAAGGGTATAAAAACAAGTCTCAAATGCACCAGAAACAACTATTGAACCTACAAGCAACATCAAAGCACTCAGATCCAAACTTTGTTCTTTAGAGTCAAATCTTTGTACCCAACTCCTTTGTATTCTTCATTGTAATTCTTATTGTGAGTTTGGGGAGTGTGAGATTGTAATTGGGTAAACATTATCCTTAGAGAGGAATTTGTAAAGTTTACCAAAAACTCTTCTTTGTAAAGTGAATGGATTAAGCTTTTGGTAGAAAGCTTAATCAAATTGTAAGATGTAGAGTGTTTAGGTGTTCTCTAAATATGAGCGCAAGTGCACACTCCTGTCAAGTAATAGTATAAAAGATTTTGTCTCCCACATGGATTGGACAGCTTGACTTGAATTGTAACTCCTGCACAAGGAAAATTAAATGTACAAATAAGTTGAACTATTTAAGAAGAAAAGAATATAAAACACAAGTAAAGAAAAAGTAAGATATCATATTGATGAAATGGGTCGGGTTATGCTGCTTCTTAGTGTGAAACTGCGTTAAATAGGACAAGTTGCTTTGCGTTGCTAGACTCGGCGGCAAACTCGGCAGAACTACAAGGTTCGGCAGAATGCTTCGAAAGTGATCCCGCTTATGTCTAAGTCAGAATGTTGTTGATGCCCACTGCAGATAATACCAGTCACGGCGTGAATCATGGAAAGACGGCAATGTTTGATTCATTCTCTTTTAGCCTCCTTAAACCGTAACCCATGTCTTGGCTGGATTGGTCAACACTTGATTAAGGTTAAGACCGTACTCACTCCTTTCGTGAGTTCGACTAAAAACTTGTAGAGCGTTTAGGTGTTCTCTAAATATGAGCACAAGTGCACACTGTCAAGTAATAGTATAAACATTTCATCTCCCACAAGAATTGGACAGCTTGACTCGAATCGTAACTCCTACACAAGGGAAAATAAAATTCACAAATAAGTTGAATCGTTTAAGAAGAAAATAAAATAAAACACAAGTAAATAAAAGGGAAGAGATCAGATTGATGGAATGGGCCGGGTTGTGCTGCTGCTTAGTGTGAAATTACGTTGAATAGGACAAGTTGCTTTGCGCTGCCAGACTTCACTGTTGTTGAGTGAATAAATGTTCTATATTTTAGCCCTCATTTATCCATATTATTGATGCACTCATGCATGTTTAGTTGCATTTTAGGATAGAATTTGCATAAACATCACAGATGGATAATTTTGCACAGATGTTGCTAATTTCGGTCAATTCTTGCAGATAACTGTCGTGGCAGAATCCAGGGCAGCAGAGGAAAAAAAGAGCTGGAGTGAAGAAAACTGCCTCATACATCACTGTCGTGACAATGATGCCGTGACAGTGATGTTGTGACAGTGATGCCGTGACAGTGATGCGTGACAATTGTCGTGACAGTTGGCGTGACAGAAGTGGCGACAGTGTTGAAGCAAACTGCCTTATAACTCGATGTCGTGACATATGTCGTGACAGATGTGGCGACAGTGAAGAAGAAGAGATGGAAAATGCGAAGTGGAGTTCGACTGATAGAGGATTTCAAGCCTAATTTTTAGAGACCACTCGCATAATTTTTAGAGCCCGGAAGCACAAGAAAGGCCTTGCTCAAAGTTTGAGGAGAAAGTCAAAGAAAGAAGATAGGGCGGACTAAAGGACGTTTATTCAGAGATTTAGTCTTTAATGAATTGTACTTTAATTCGAACTAGTATTCTTGGCCATTAAGAAAACTTGTACCCAAGGCCTATATATATGCTTGTAATTCGACCTAGAGAAAAACAACCTAGTTCTTAGTCGTTTTCCATCACAAACCCTAGCTTCCCCCTTCTCCATCATGTTCTAAACTTTCCCTAGGGCTAAGGGTTGATCTTGTAAAGTAGTTGTAAGGGTTAAACTGTTTCTTAGGCATTTTTCTGTTCAAATCAATAAAACTTCAAGTTTATTCATTCTGGTCTCAACATCTTGCAAGAGTATCGGGAGAGCATTGTAATATTATCTATTACTTAATATCGGGAGAGTTAAGTATATGAAAGGAGTGAGTACAGGTTCTCCAGTTTATGGTGGAACTATCTCGGACCTAGGGATAGGACGAGGTTCAGTGGCTAATAAAGAATTCACAAACATCGGTGTTCATCCTTTGATTCATGCCGGGAGGTATCATCCAAGGCGTGTTCATCGACAGACTTGGACCTAGGGATAGTGTAACACCCCAATTTTGGGCTTAGAAGTTTTGGGTTTGAACCGGACCGGTCGGATTTACGGTTCGAATATAAAAGGTGGTTTTTAAGGAAAGCCTAGTTCGGGATGCATTAAAAATATGTAAAAATATCTAAAAATCCTCTTTTAATATATATAAGAGGGTGGTGAAATCAATTTTACAAAATGAGGTTTGGAAATATGACATTTTGAGTTGGTAACTAAAATGTAATTTCTGAAAAGTTCGTGACTGTTTTAAAAGGATTGAAACTTTGAATCTTTAAGTAGCTAATTTACCCAAGGGAGGATTTCTCCAGATTTTTCTTGATTTTTAAAGACTCATTTAATGTTTAATTAATGAAAAGAAAAGAGGGAAAAAGATATTTTTAGTTTCATAACTAACTTTTACCAAATTTTTCCTATTTCATTTTCTCTCAAAATTCCCTCAGCCAAACACATTTCCACAGCAACTTTTCATTTGATTTTCACACCTAAAGTTGAGATTTCAATTCCTAAATGATTCCTAATCATTTCTACACCAAATCCTCACCATTTGCTTAATGAATTTTCAAGAATTTTGGCTCTAAACAAGGAGAAATCCACATTTAGAGGTATGAACGTCCTTCTCCTCTAAATACTCAGTTCTTTACTGAAATTCCCAAGTTCTCAATCCTTAAATTAAGTTTTATTAAAGGTTTTAATGTTGTGATCTTGATTTTTGGCTTAAAATGCAAGATTTGGATTTAATTTTGAAGAAATTCGTATTGGATGATTGGGCTCTGTTTTGAGATGTCTTTTTGATGTATTTTGGATGTGTAAATGATATGTGATTGAGGTTTAATCAATGCAATCCCGAATAGGTTGATTTTCCTAAGTTTTTACTTGTGAAAATGGTGGTTTTTGGGGTGATCTTGGTGTTTTGTTAATGTTGGAGGTATAAGGATGAGTTTGGGTTTATTTTGGATGTTAATTGATGTCTAAAAATGGTTAGAAGTGATGGATCTTGGCTGGGTTAAGTTTTGGAAGTGTTTGGATGTGATTTCGGTTGTGTTTGGTAGCCGAAATGTTGGGTTTATGAAGAGCAACGAGTTTAGGTGTGTTGCTGGTGTTTTTAATGCATGATGATGCATTAATTCTCTGTTTTTATGTGCTTGAAACAGGGGAGAATGATCCGTGAGCAATAGAGGTGGCGTTGAAGGTTTCGGATGCTTGGAAGGCTTGTTGGCTAGCCTAGTTTTGTGTATCGGTGAGTGAAGTTGGGGTTTTCAGCTTTAAAACCAATGTTTGAAGGTTTTTGGGAGCTTAGTTTAAGTCTAAACAACTTAGCTAAGCTCAAGAGTAAGTAAATGGAATTTCTCTCTTGGTTTGTGTTATGAATTGGTTTTTAAAGCACTTGTGATGGTTGGATGCAATGTATGTGATTTGCATGTTTAAATTCTGTTTTTGAAAGCATGTTTTAGCATGGTTTAATGCTGGTTTTGAAAGTCGTGTGTTGAAGGATGCTCAAGGTAAGAGATCCTTGGTTTTGTACATTGGAATTGTGGAATTGATGCATAGTGTTGCATGTTGTTTAATGGCTTTGTTTAATGCTTCAAAACAGTGAAGTGATGATGGTAATTGGTGGTTTTGGCATTTTGGTTATGCTTGTAAAAACAATGGGTTAATGTGGTAAAATGGTTATATTGGCAAGTGATATAAGTGGTTCTTGGTTACTTTAATCAGATATAGTTAGCCGGCTATAGGATTGAGTGCACCGTGAATTGAGTCGCCTTGGATGTCCAGAGGGTTGTAATTGTATCGTAAACTCCATCCGAGAATCCTAGCGATTGAGGAAATTGGTGTCACCACGATGGAGGATGGCTCTCGTGGGTGGGCTTGGTTAAGTGCCACCACGATGGAGGATGGCTCTCGTGGGTGAACCTTGTTAAAAGTCACCACGATGGAGGGTGGCTCTCGTGGGTGGACTTTGTTAAGCGTCACAACGGTGGAGGGTTGCTCCCGTGTGTGATCTTGGTTAAGGTGATTACAATGGTTGTGGTAGCTTCCATGTGTAAGCCTTGTGATGTGTCCCGGCTCTCGCTAGTGTATTATACAACTTCCGATGAGTGATGTTGAGGGGTTGTGATTGTACCGTTAAACTCCATCACGGGTGTTGAGGGGGTTGTGATTGTACCGGTAAACTCCACCTTGTGTTGTTCGGAAGTGTGTATGGAGCGTGTGGGACAACGCTTGTAATCCGCGTATCCGATTGTGTCTTGTGTTATGATGGTTTGTGAATTATCACTTGGAAGCCAATATAATGTTCTTGAATGTAATGAAGCATGAGATGCTTGAAGTGATGCAAGGTTGCATGGGAAGTGTGTGATGTTCTAAGAATGCATGTATTACTTGTTAACTTGTACAAGTGTTTATCTTATATTAAGAATGGTGCATATGTGCATGGGAATCTCTTTAATGCATTGAAGTCTTGTGAAGGCTTGTTTTAAAAGGCATGTAATGCAAATGTTGATTTTGTGGTTCATGTATTGCATTTGTTTAATGCATGTGATAGATTGAAGGGGTAAGTGGTTTTCAAAGGTTTCTTGCTTTGAGATGATTTTCAAGAATGAGAAAAGTATAATGTGAAGTGGAAGTGTTTTCCAAGGAATTTGTATTTAACTTTGCATATGATGTTCATGCATGGAAAGGTTAAATTGATGGTTTTGCAAGGATGTGCTTTGAAGTGAGTTACTTAGCTTTTCTAAGCTAAGGGTTGGTTTTCATGTTTGAGCAATGCATGATTTAAAGCATGTTGTTTAAAAAGGGGTTTTCAAACACTGCTTTGGTTTATCGAAATGTGTTTACTTTTTAAAGAGGTTTTATGACTCGCTGCATTGATGGTGTTTTGGTTTTGAGCATTCCTCACTAAGCATTATGTGCTTACGCTCCTTTTTGTCCATCAATGCAGATATTTGAAGTTGGGACAGCAAGAAGCAAGGGATTCAAGGAGAGCTCCACTTGAGATGTATGTCTCGGTTAATAGCTATAGATAATAAAGGCAATGGGGGGGAGTCTTTTATGTTGATGTTTAATGAGATTGTGTATGTTGGACAAGTTTGGTTTATGATTTGAACTACGTGGTTAAATGCTTGTAACGTTTGAATCTTCTTATTCATAAGTCGTTATGCTATGCTTCTTGTTTTAAAAGCATGTTTAAGTGTTGGATGTGTGGAAGGAGTTGGTGCACCTAGGAGTTGTTTTGTATCTAGATTTTAATGCAAGTTGGTGGTTATGATGCTTGGCATGTTGTTGCTTGGTTGAGGTTTGGTTTGGAGCATGTTCGATGGGGTTTAAATGTGTTAAATCAGGCCTATCTGTTGTTTCTGAGCAGGGTGTTTCGAAACACCCTTGCCTGTTTCGAAACAGGTGCTTGATTTGACCTAGGTGTTTCGAAACGGGTAGAGGTGTTTCGAAACACTTTGGCTACTGCCAAGCCCCGTTTCTGAACGGGCTAACCCCGTTTCGAAACACTTGACCGTTGGGCACTGATTTGAATGGTTTTGAGGTTTGCAAGCTTTACGTTTTGGTCCTGATTTTTGTATGTGCAATTGCTTGAGTTCAAGATGTCCGTTTAAGGTGAAATTTCGTAGAGAGGCATGAAACATGACTAATTTCATAATGGTAACTTAAAAATTGGTAAAGTCCTCTTAAATTCCAGAATTTACAAAATGGTCCCTAAATTCGTATTTTTGTGCAATTGGATCCCTTATTGTTTTCCGATTGCTGTGATTTTTGAGTATGCTTATCTCAAGAGTATGCCTAGGTTTAATGTGCATCTAGACAAGTTTAAAAAGAAAAAAAAGGTCGTTAATCAAGGTTGACTTTCGGGTTGACTTTGGTTTTCCCCGTGTAATCTTCGTAGTCCGGGTCAACCGTCTAGGCCGGGCTAAGGGGGTTACATTTGGTGGTATCAGAGCTGAGTTGCGAGTGCTTGGGGAAATGGTAAATTGTTGTAATAAGTGTTTAATGTTTATTCTGATGTGTGGTTGAAAGTCGGTTGAAATGTGTGTCTGTGAGCGAATTGTTGATGTTTTTGTCATGCTTTTTTATTGTGAATCTTCATTGAGCTAATGTGGATTTGTGCTGATGACATGCTGGTGATGTAAGCTGATTTTATGAATGATGAAAGTGTAATGGGTATGATATGTTGATGTTATGCTGTTGCGAGTGAATGTTGTTTGATGAAAGCATGATCGAAGTATGTTGATTGATATGCTCGATGTTGTGATATCCATGTTTTTATTGACTGTTATGTCATGTAAAAGGGGAGAATTCGGGATACCCATTGCCTTATTATTATAGCTATTGTGTTATGTTGGAATTGGAGTCTTGAATCCTTGATTGAAGTTGGCCTGATCGTTTTGTTTGTTTTGTTATGATAGCTTGTTGTTAATAGCATGGTGAAATCGATGAGAGAATGGCAGTTAGGTGAGATGGTTGCTGCTTTAGAGCAGGCTGTTATTTTAGTGGAGGTGTTTCGTCTCAGTCTTCTGTGCCTGGAGTTGAGGTAGTGAGGCAGGAGGAAGAAGCTGGTTCTGTGATGAAGAGTTCATCACCTATTGTTCAAGAGGTGTTGGGAACATCTCAGGCTGTGGTGAAAGTGAGGCCTGTAGACGTGCCGACTGTGGGACGTGCGAGTTTGTCAAAACAGCGTTTACATGATTTGGGAGCTGTGGAGTATCATGGTTCGACATCTGAGACGTTCGAGGCCTGGTTGGCTAGTGTAATTCTGATTTTGGATCAGGAAGGTTGTGACTACGCTTGTAAGCTGGGAAGTGTTGTTTCATTGATGTTTGAGGACGCATGTGCCTGGTTGACATCTGTGGCGGTGGCATCGCATATCCACAATATAGATTGGGACTTCTTTGTGTCTGCCTTTTATGAAAGGTACCATGGAAAGAAATTTCCAAGGGTTAAGCAGCGTGGGGTGTGGCTTCAGATTATGAAGGTGAGAAAAGTTTAAGTAAGAAAGCTGTGGGTACTGACCTCCGGAGCAGTCAGCGTAAGAGGCTACGTGATATAAGGTTTTGCTTAAATCGAAGTCTGGGTGGTGGTGCAGACGTAGGTCAAGTGCGGTATGATCAAGGAGTGGTAGCTCGGTTGCTGAAGTGTGACCATTGTCGAAGGTGTCATGTTGGAGGTTGTTGGGGCGTAAGAGTTTGTTGGAACTGTGGTTCTAAGGAGCATGTGAAGCGAAATTGTCCTCAAGTGGTGAGATCATCTTTAGTGGTAGCAAAATGGTCTCTGAAGGGTCGTGGGCACGGCCGAGACAAGGTTCGAAGGTGGCAGGAAGGGCAGAAAGGTGTGAGGAGCTTGGGGAATGAAACCTGTTGGAATTGTGGGTCTGTTGGGCATTTGAGACGAAATTGTTTGAAGTTGGCTCGGGGTAGTTAGGGTTCTTTACTGCAGGGAGATGGTGATGACCTTAATGTGTTAGCTGATGCTGCAGTGGTACGGCTGGAGAATGATGGTTCTGCGAGGAAGAGAGCTCGTCTGTTGAAGCTCCGGGGCGGTGAGGTGTTTACAGGTAACCTTGTTAAGTAACCTTTGCCCTAGTTATCTTAGTTTGGTTTCGGTTGGTATTTCCTTGCGTAGTGGGTATGGTCTCGTTGCTAGCATGTTTGGGGTAGTAGTTGGTGTTGTTTTGAAAACAACTTTAGTGTGAAGAGGGTATTAGTGGGTATTTTGTGGTTAATGGGTTATTAGAATGGTAGGGTTAGACAAGTTGGAAGTGAGATAGGAGGTTGTTCTTAGATGGATTCTGAGGACGTTATTGGTGGGTGTGAACCGACATACATGCATAGTTAAAATCATTTGTTATATGCTATATTATATATGTTGGTACATGCATACATGCGACATGACATTAGAAGTTTTGCATACATGTACACAGGCATTGATAGGGCATATTGGTGACCATGCATACGAACGGTCACACTTGCTGAAAGCTAATTGGGTCTGTTAGTGTTATGATAGGATTAGGTTGGATGATGGGTTTTAAAAGTTGTTTTGGTGCTAGGAGAATGTTTGGAGTAATGGAGGGTATTAAGCGAGCTGTCAGTAATAGTGAGTGCGATATAGCATGTTGGCAGAAGGAAAGTGTTTGGTGCTTAAAGAGTTTAGCGGTATGGTGGTGAGGAAATTACCGGTTGAAATTAGAATCGGTCAAAGTGGTTGTGAATAGCTAGTAGAAGTGGTAGTTCTTGGTGTTAAGTGATGTTGCAGGATGTGTTTCCAGAGTGTTGAGGTAACTTGGCATTGATATTGTAATAGAAGGGTTGTTTTTGTAGGTGATGGTTCGTAGCAATCTTTGAGGAGTTGAGAAGAGGTTGTGTTAAGGGTTGTAGAAAAGGTTTGGCCCGGGAGAGTAGAAGTTTCGTAATCTTAAATGTATGTATAGAATGGGCGGTGTCCGGGTAAGGCTAGTGTTGTAGTCAAAGCTTGAAGTGGAAAGGCAATGTAAGTTCAAGGGCCATTGTTGGTTGGACGGGTTCTTGTGAGAAAGGGGTTGGCTAGTTGTGTATAAGTAAATTCCTTCTGAAGTCAGCTGGTGGTGTGTGGAACGGCTGGCGAAGTCAAGGTTGGGGTTCTGTGGCGAGATTTTTTTTTTTCGGATGTTAGGTCAGTAGTCTTGGTGAGTCGTTATGGTGATGGTAGTGGCGGATGTGAAGGAATGTCAGCAATACATTGAGAAGTTTGAGTAAGCGGTTGATGCTTAAGAATTTTTGCTTGATGTAGTAACCTTTGGAAGAGGTTGAGCAGTTGTGCAAGGG
The DNA here is from genome assembly GCA_958450335.1 of Hibiscus tridactylites. Classification (NCBI taxonomy): domain Eukaryota; kingdom Viridiplantae; phylum Streptophyta; class Magnoliopsida; order Malvales; family Malvaceae; genus Hibiscus; species Hibiscus tridactylites. The sequence continues at coordinate 47,752,977 of OY288281.1, forward strand.
GTTTTAGAAGCAGTGAAGGTTGTGGGTCACATGGTGGCTGAACTGGATGGGTTGGTGTCACCGTGTGTACGAGTTTTGGGAGTTATAAGTTAAGGTGGTGTATGCTGTAAAAGTTTGGAGGTTCTTCAGGTTGTTGTTGGGGCTATGTGCAGTCCGGAAGTATGAAAGGTTAAGATGTGGTTAACATCTGAGTGTTCTGGAATTCGTGAATAGTATGTGGTGGTGTTGGGTTTGGTGGAGTTTTGTGTGGAGAGTGTTCAGTGGTGGTTAAGTCTCCTGTGTTGCCTTGTGGGTTGATTTGAGAAGTTTGGTTGTGCTCTTTTCGCCGGTTGAAATTTCGAGGAAGAAATTTCCTAAGAGGGGGAGAGTTGTAACACCCCAATTTTGGGCTTAGAAGTTTTGGGTTTGAACCGGACCGGTCGGATTTACGGTTTGAATATAAAAGGTGGTTTTTAAGGAAAGCCTAGTTCGGGATGCATTAAAAATATGGAAAAATATCTAAAAATCCTCTTTTAATATATATAAGAGGGTGGTGAAATCAATTTTACAAAATGAGGTTTAGAAATATGACATTTTGAGTTGGTGACTAAAATGTAATTTCTGAAAAGTTCGTGATTGTTTTAAAAGGATTGAAACTTTGAATCTTTAAGGAGCTAATTTACCCAAGGGAGGATTTCTCTAGATTTTTCTTGATTTTTAAAGACTCATTTAATGTTTAATTAATGAAAAGAAAAGAGGGAAAAAGATATTTTTAGTTTCATAACTAACTTTTACCAAAATTTTCCTATTTCATTTTCTCTCAAAATTTCCTCAGCCAAATATATTTCCACAGCAACTTTTCCTTTGATTTTCACACCTAAAGTTGAGATTTCAATTACTAAATGATTCCTAATCATTTCTACACCAAATCCTCACCATTTGCTTAATGAATTTTCAAGAATTTTGGCTCTAAACAAGGAGAAATCCACATTTAGAGGTATGAACGTCCTTCTCCTCTAAATACTCAGTTCTTTACTGAAATTCCCAAGTTCTCAATCCTTAAATTAAGTTTTATTAAAGCTTTTAATGTTGTGATCTTGATTTTTGGCTTAAAATGCAAGATTTGGATTTAATTTTGAAGAAATTCGTATTGGATGATTGGGCTCTGTTTTGAGATGTATTTTTGATGTATTTTGGATGTCTAAATGATGTGTGATTGAGGTTTAATCAATGCAATCCCGAATAGGTTGATTTTCCTAAGTTTTTACTTGTGAAAATGGTGGTTTTTGGGGTGATCTTGGTGTTTTGTTAATGCTGGAGGTATAAGGATGAGTTTGGGTTTATTTTGGATGTTAATTGATGTCTAAAAATGGTTAGAAGTGATGGATCTTGGCTGGGTTAAGTTTTGGAAGTGTTTGGATGTGATTTCGGTTGTGTTTGGTAGCCGAAATGTTGGGTTTATGAAGAGCATCGAGTTTAAGTGTGTTGCTGGTGTTTTTAATGCATGATGATGCATTAATTCTCTATTTTTATGTGCTTGAAACAGGGGAGAATGATCCGTGAGCAATAGAGGTGGCGTTGAAGGTTTCGGATGCTTGGAAGGCTTGTTGGCTAGCCTAGTTTTGTGTATCGGTGAGTGAAGTTGGGGTTTTCGGCTTTAAAACCAATGTTTGGAGGTTTTGGGGAGCTTAGTTTAAGTCTAAACAACTTAGCTAAGCTCAAGAGTAAGTAAATGGAATTTCTCTCTTGGTTTGTGTTATGAATTGGTTTTTAAAGCACTTGTTATGGTTGGATGCAATGTATGTGATTTGCATGTTTAAATTCTGTTTTGAAAGCATGTTTTAGCATGGTTTGATGCTGGTTTTGAAAGTCATGTGTTGAAGGATGCTCAAGGTAAGAGATCCTTGGTTTTGTACATTGGAATTGTGGAATTGATGCATAGTGTTGCATGTTGTTTAATGGCTTTGTTTAATGCTTCAAAACAGTGAAGTGATGATGGTAATTGGTGGTTTTGGCATTTTGGTTATGCTTGTAAAAACAATGGGTTAATGTGGTAAAATGGTTATATTGGCAAGTGATGTAAGTGGTTCTTGGTTACTTTAATCGGATATAGTTAGCCGGCTATAGGATTGGGTGCACCGTGAATTGAGTCGTCTTGGATGTCGAGGGGGTTGTAATTGTACCGTAAACTCCATCCGAGAATCCTAGCGATTGAGGAAATTGGTGTCACCACGATGGAGGATGGCTCTCGTGGGTGGGCTTGGTTAAGTGCCACCACGATGGAGGATGGCTCTCGTGGGTGAACCTTGTTAAAAGTAACCACGATGGAGGGTGGCTCTCGTGGGTGGACTTTGTTAAGCGTCACAACGGTGGAGGGTTGCTCCCGTGTGTGAGCTTGGTTAAGGTGATTACAATGGTTGTGGTAGCTTCCATGTGTAAGCCTTGTGATGTGTCCCGGCTCTCGCTAGTGCATTATACAACTTCCGATGAGTGATGTTGAGGGGTTGTGATTGTACCACTAAACTCCATCACGGGTGTTGAGGGGGTTGTGATTGTACCGGTAAACTCCACCTTGTGTTGTTCGGAAGTGTGTATGGAGCGTGTGGGACAACGCTTGTAATCCGCGTATCCGATTGTGTCTTGTGTTATGATGGTTTGTGAATTATCACTTGGAAGCCAATATAATGTTCTTGAATGTAATGAAGCATGAGATGCTTGAAGTGATGCAAGGTTGCATGGGAAGTGTGTGATGTTCTAAGAATGCATGTATTACTTGTTAACTTGTACAAGTGTTTATCTTATATTAAGAATGGTGCATATGTGCATGGGAATCTCTTTAATGCATTGAAGTCTTGTGAAGGCTTGTTTTAAAAGGCATGTAATGCAAATGTTGATTTTTTGGTTCATGTATTGCATTTGTTTAATGCATGTGATAGATTGAAGAGGTAAGTGGTTTTCAAAGGTTTCTTGCTTTGAGATGATTTTCAAGAATGAGAAAAGTATAATGTGAAGTGGAAGTGTTTTCCAAGGAATTTGTATTTAACTTTGCATATGATGTTCATGCATGGAAAGGTTAAATTGATGGTTTTGCAAGGATGTGCTTTGAAGTGAGTTACTTAGCTTTTCTAAGCTAAGGGTTGGTTTTCATGTTTGAGCAATGCATGATTTAAAGCATGTTGTTTAAAAAGGGGTTTTCAAACACTGCTTTGGTTTATCGAAATGTGTTTACTTTTTAAAGAGGTTTTATGACTCGCTGCATTGATGGTGTTTTGGTTTTGAGCATTCCTCACTAAGCATTATGTGCTTACGCTCCTTTTTGTCCATCAATGCAGATATTTGAAGTTGGGACAGCAAGAAGCAAGGGATTCAAGGAGAGCTCCACTTGAGATGTATGTCTCGGTTAATAGCTATAGATAATAAAGGCAATGGGGGGAGAGTCTTTTATGTTGATGTTTAATGAGATTGTGTATGTTGGACAAGTTTGGTTTATGATTTGAACTACGTGGTTAAACGCTTGCAACGTTTGAATCTTCTTATTCATAAGTCGTTATGCTATGCTTCTTGTTTTAAAAGCATGTTTAAGTGTTGGATGTGTGGAAGGAGTTGGTGCACCTAGGAGTTGTTTTGTATCTAGATTTTAATGCAAGTTGGTGGTTATGATGCTTGGCATGTTGTTGCTTGGTTGAGGTTTGGTTTGGAGCATGTTCGATGGGGTTTAAATGTGTTAAATCAGGCCTATCTGCTGTTTCTGGGCAGGGTGTTTCGAAACACCCTTGCCTGTTTCGAAACAGGTGCTTGATTTGGCCTGGGTGTTTCGAAACGGGTAGAGGTGTTTCGAAACACTTTGGCTACTGCCAAGCCCCGTTTCTGAACGGGCTAACCCCGTTTCGAAACACTTGACCGTTGGGCACTGATTTGAATGGTTTTGAGGTTTGCAAGCTTTACGTTTTGGTCCTGATTTTTGTATGTGCAATTGCTTGAGTTCGAGATGTCCGTTTAAGGTGAAATTTGGCAGAGAGGCATGAAACATGACTAATTTCATAATGGTAACTTAAAAATTGGTAAAGTCCTCTTAAATTCCAGAATTTACAAAATGGTCCCTAAATTTGTATTTTTGTGCAATTGGGTCCCTTATTGTTTTCCGATTGCTGTGATTTTTGAGTATGCTTATCTCAAGAGTATGCCTAGTTTTAATGTACATCTAGACAAGTTTAAAAAGAAAAAAAGGGTCGTTAATCAAGGTTGACTTTCGTGTTGACTTTGGTTTTCCCCGTGTAATCTTCGTAGTCCGGGTCAACCGTCTAGGCCGGGCTAAGGGGGTTACATTTGGTGGTATCAGAGCTGATTTGTGAATGCTTGGGGAAATGGTAAATTGTTGTAATAAGTGTTTAATGTTTATTCTGATGTGTGGTTGAAAGTCGGTTGAAATGTTTGTCTGTGAGCGAATTGTTGATGTTTTTGTCATGCTTTTTGATTGTGAATCTTCATTGAGCTAATGTGGATTTGTGCTGATGATATGCTGGTGATGTAAGCTGATTTTATGAATGATGAAAGTGTAATGGGTATGATATGTTGATGTTATGCTGTTGCGAGTGAATGTTGTTTGATGAGAGCATGATCGAAGTATGTTGATTGATATGCTCGATGTTGTGATATCCATGTTTTTATTGACTGTTATGTCATGTAAAAGGTGAGAATTCAGGATACCCATTGCCTTATTATTATAGCTATTGTGTTATGTTGGAATTGGAGTCTTTAATCCTTGCTTGAAGCTGGCCTGATCGTTTTGTTTGTTTTGTTATGATAGCTTGTTGTTAATAGCATGGTGAAATCGATGAGAGAATGGCAGTTAGGTGAGATGGTTGCTGCTTTAGAGCAGGTTGTTAAGGCGTGGAATTCACCTTTTAGTGGAGGTGTTTCGTCTCAGTCTTTTGTGCCTAGAGTTGAGGTAGTGAGGCAGGAGGAAGAAGCTGGTTCTGTGATGAAGAGTTCATCACCTATTGTTCAAGAGGTGTTGGGAACATCTCAGGCTGTGGTGAAAGTGAGGCCTGTAGGTGTGCCGACTGTGGAGACGATATCTTTTATACTATAACTTGACACGGGTGTACACTTGCGCTCCAATTTAATAGGACTCTTTTACACACAACAGCTGCCTCAGCGGGAGATGGTAGATTAGCTGTTGTGACGCTCTCACTGCCCCGATAGTGGAATGGATGTGTGTCTCGGCGGCAAACTCGGTAGAACTACAAGGTTCAGCAAAACGCTTCGAAAGTGATCTCGCTTATGTCAAGGTCAGAATGTTGTTGATCCCCACTGCAGATAATACCAGTCGCGACGTGAATCATGCAAAGACAGCAATATTTGGTTCGTTCTCTTTTAGCCGCCTTAAACCCTAACCTATGTCTAGGCTGGATTGGTCAATACTTGATTAAGGTGAGGACCGTACCTACTCCTTTCGTGAGTTCGACTCTCTCGATACCGAACAAATGGATAGTAATCAACTAATCTTTCGCCTTAATTGAAAACTATGAAGAACGTGGAATAAGCAAACCTTGAAGCTTTATTTGCAAAAACAAACTTAAAATCCTAAACAACCGTTCTCACACTAGTTTACAATATAACCCAAACCCCAAAGAGAATTTAGAACATAATGGCGGTAAGAAAACCTTAACTATGCCTAAGGGAAAACTTAAGTTGTTTTGAAGTAAAAATACATTGAGTATATATAGGCATTAGCTAGGTCTAGTCCTTCTTGGAGTAGAAGTCTTCAAAGTAGCTTTTTGTATTAAATGCAACCTTAAATTCTGACTTCTTTGAGTTGAAGGTGGACTTCTTCACATTGCCTTGCTCTACAAGTAATCTCGAACTCCTCCTTCGGTAGCTATGCCCGCTGCTACAGTCATCGGAAAATTGAGTGGATAGCATTGTTAGAATCAAGATTTTCTTCTCTACAGATCGCACTCCAGTTCTCCAATTCCTCATCTTGCTGTCTTGGGCGGCGGCAACTACTCGACAGCTGTTGTCTCTGTCTGGAACTGCATCAAAACAACTCATTGGTCTTTTGCCTCAACATCATGTCCTTACCTCCTCTCTCCTTCTACCAACCTCTAGCACCTAAAACTAAAACTACACTAAAATAATACCTTTTCTTTCCCAAATAGAAGATAATCAATAAAAAGTATAGCAAAGTAAAGAATACTGTAAAATGTAATAGATGATCTTAATTATGCCTAAAATGTACTCAAAACAGCAATAATATGAGATGGAATGTGCATGAAATATAGAACTTATGGACACTTTACACACCCTTAAACTCGAACTATTGCTTGTCCTCAAGCAATGCAACCTAAACATACTTGCCTTTTAAACTAATCAAAAAGAAAAATTCTATTTTAAACTTGATTTAATACCTCAAGGCCGTGGCACCTATTGTTAGATTAGTGAGAGGGGAATAACATGAATTACCTCAGGATTAAACTATAATGCAGTGAAGTGTGTGCAGAACTGTGAACATGCTAAATTTGATGAATATTCTAAGTAAAAAAAGATGTTGTCATGATATATAAGGTTGTTGTCAAGACAACATAGTTAAGCATAATTATTAATCATGGCAATAAGGGCTTCAGCTCATCACAACTACTCTTCTAGGTCTGAAATTAAGATAGGAGCAAACTACAAAACCCTAAACCCATTGAGTAGAGTCATCTCGTGAAGACTTTCATTCACTCATGCTAATTTGTCTGCCACTTCAGATTCATGGACTTTGATAGCAGCGGAGTTTCCTTGCACATGATTCTTCCTAGAGCCTGTTTCGGGCACCTCTAGGGATAGACATCATTAAAAAATTCTTTTCATGTCTTGGCGGTGCTTTTGTTTTTCCTATTTGTTGCTTGTAGTGGCAGCTTCCTGCAACCATGTTAGAATTTTTCAAATAATTCAACCAGGCAATATTTATCAGAAATTCAAACAAATTCAACAAGTAACAATAGTGTTTTAATTTTTTTGGCAATTATAGAAAAATCCTAAGTTTACTTCATGTTTCCCCTAAAATTAAGTTCATTTTAACTTGGTGCGAAAAAATTTAAAATCGGCTATCATATCATAGGCACAAGTTCTAACATAAAAATTTTCTTTTTGGATTAATTTTCTAAGGCAAGTACAAAATGCAACCTAATATGCACTAGTTATGCCTAAATATGATGAGTTCTAACCCCCCAAACTCGAGACGGGCATTGCCTTCAATTCACAAAATAAAATACAAAAAAACAGAAAAAAAATAAATACAATTAAGATAAAAACAGAAAAATAAAATAAAGAAGAGAAAAAAAACAAAGAGAGAAAAACTCTAAAAGTTTGATGAGGGCTGAGGGGAGGCTTGGGTCTTGGCGGCAAAGAAGGAAGAGGAGGATTGTATGACTAGGCGGCAGACTTGGCAGGTGATACCTTTGCTGTCCGTGGTGGCTGGACTCTCTTGGGAGTTGGGCGAGGTTCTTCATGATGCTCGACAGGAGGAGCTTCCTTTTCTTCTGTCTCGGAGTCGGACTCCTCGTCTTCGGACTCGATAGAGATTTTGTGTCGCTTCCTTTTCCTTGATGCTTCCTCCGTTGGTGCTGCCGGAAGGTCTATCGCCACTAGGACTGCTGCTGTTGTTGTTGTTGCTGGTAGCTGCTGCTCAACCTCATCTGATGAGGAGGTGTTTACCATCGTTGACGCTATGCATGCGGGGGAATGATGTTGTTGATGCCTCTTGGGGGAGTGCCACCGTGTTAGAAGCAGCGGTGGCAGAATACGATGGGTAGTGCGTCGGAGATGGCATCTTCTAGAGGAAGGCGACGTGGCGGGCAGCTGCGGCTGATGGTGTTCCTTGTCCGGGGGCAGCTGCGGCGGTGAGGTCGGTTGGGAAGGTTGGCATGGTGGGGGCATTGTTTGGGAACTTCTGGAGGAGATAGGCCATAAAATCCTATTGGACCTTCCCCCACGTACTTCATAAAAGTCAGTTGTTGCTACTCAATCCGTTTGTTGTTGTCGATGAGAGTGCGTAGCAGCGTGATGACTTTA